>CM067528.1:12025000-12392500 GCA_034509925.1 Hirudinaria manillensis | reverse complement strand
AATTAAATAGCTATTATAATAATAATAATAATAATAATAATAATAATACATAACTACTATAATAATAATAATAATAATAATACATAACTACTATAATAATAATAATAATAATAATCAATAATTATTACAAAGTCGTGGACTCTAGAATCATCCCAAGCTAGGAACATAAAATGTGTGATATAGGACGTGATATAGGTGGTGATAATGATGTTGGTTAAGGAGATGATGACGACGACGACGACGACGAAGATGATGGTGATGATGATGATGATGATGGTGATGACGACGACGATGAAACACACCTCGGATGTTTCCCCTTGACGTAGTCGAAGTCGACGACGACTTTGAGAGACGGAAGTTCGAAGACGGTGACGTTTCCGTCGACGTGCCTCGTCAGGAGACGCAGGGAGTCTGACGACGATATAAATACATTATATACTATGTTATTAGAGATATGCAACCAGGTCATTCAAACGATGTCACATTAGCATAAATTAAAATTGGAAACAACGTAACCAGGTAATATGTAACTGGGTCATTCAAACGATGTCACATTAGCATAAATTAAAATTGGCAACTTCATTGAAAGGACTTCCTGGACATTTTTTAAATTTTATTTAATGTCAATAATTAGAATTTCTTTTTCACTTGAACCAGAATTATTTGGAATCACAAAGTAATAGACATAATTAATAAATTAATTAGAAATTATTAATTACTTATTTATAATTAGAAATTATATAATTATTAAAATTATTAAAATTGAAAGTTTAAGGTGAAATTCATGTTTGCCTTTTATGGAGACCGCTTTGGCCTTCACTATGAAGTTATTGTCTACGACCTTGAACTTATGTAAGCAGGTCATGGATGGCAGACCAATCAGCTGAAAGAGAATGTAGGTCGCAATGCATATTCATGGGTTATTAAACATTCTGTGTTTTGCTCATCAACGGCATTGCATCAAGAAGATGAATGGAAATATTAAAAATTAAAATATTAAAAAATTAAAATATTAAAAATTAAAATCCATTAAAAATTAAAATATTAAAAAATTAAAAATTAAAATATTAAAAATTAAAATCCATTAAAAATTAAAATATTAAAAAAGTAAAATCCATTAAAAATTAAAATATTAAAAATTAAAATCCATTAAAATAATTAATTTGCCTGATTAAAAATAAATGATTTTTTTATGGATCTGTGGTGGATATGTTTGTATGGATATTTGTGAATGATTTTGATTGATTTGAATAATTCAATCATTGATTGAAACTGTACTCACTCTGATCTGTTTGTTTGAGGTCAGGATGACATGTTGCATGATTTCTGATGCAGAAACACCTGATGATGCTGATGATTACAATGATGATGATAATGATGATGACGATTACAATGGTGATGATGATGATTATAATAATAATAATAATATAATAATAATAATGCATTCATTAAGGCAAACAATATTTGTTCAATCATAAAGGAAGTATTGTAGATGTTAAAATGCCTTTTTCAAGCAAGTCACGTTTCAGTTCATTGGGTTCTGGACATCTCTTATACATTATTATTAATATTATTACTATTATTATTAATATTATTACTACTATTATTATTACTATTATTATCATTAATATTATTACTATTACTATTCTTATTATTATCATTAACGTTGTTATTATTATTATTATAATCTCTTATACTTTATTATTGTTATTTTTATTAATGTTGTTAATATTATTATTATTATTATTATTATTATTATTATTATTACATTGATTTTCACCTTCGGATGGTTTCAATTCAGTGCACTCTCGCTGTCCAAAGCTCTTCCAAGCGACCGCAGGTGACTTCAAAACCCGAGAACAACTCGAGTCGAGGAACGAAACGTCAACGATCGAACCTTTCAACCTGAATATCGTTCCTGGTGGAGAAAAAGAACAACAACATCTTCAACAACAACACAACATCTCCAACAACAACAACAACAACATCTTCAACAGCAACAACAACATCTCCAACAACTACTACAACAGCAACAACATCTTCAACAACAACACAACAACAACAACAAGGACAACAACATCTCCAACAACAACAACAACAAAAACAACGATGAGTTCCCATTCTTTTCGCATCGCACGCATCGCGACGCCGACACGTCGCGACCGAAAGGTCGAAGTTCAAAGTTCGTGGGTCACCTGTGGGAGCGACGACGGGGTCGCGGTTCCCGGGAGAAGTTTCGCAGGAGAGGACGAGCACCGACCCGAGACTCGTGGCCACCCAGATGCAGGGGATGCATGTCGCTTCTATGTAATAAGTATTATTTATTATATAATATTTACAAATATATTTATATATATATATATATATATATATATATATATCATCATCATCATCATAATCACCACCACCACCACCATCATCATCATCATCACCATCATCATCGCCATCATCATCATCATCACCATCATCATCATCTTCACCACCACCACCACCACCACCACCATCATCATCATCGTCGTCATCATCATCATCATCAGCATCATCATCATCATCATCATCATCATCACCACCATCATCATCATCATCACCACCATCATCATCATCATCATCATCATAATCACCATCATAATCACCACCACCATCACCACCATCACCATCATCATCATCATAATCACCATTCTTGCGTGGAAATGAATCCATGAAGACAAACTGAAGGACAGATTCCCTGATATTTTCCTCGTCACTCGTCGAACCTTCTGGGAATATAAATCACCGTCGGGATCTAATTAGCTATGCGTGGATCTAATTAGTTATGCGTGGATCTAATTAGTTATGCGTGGATCTAATTAGTTATGCGTGGAGTGATTGGAAACCGTTTGTTAAGGAGTGCATGAAGACAATGACGATTCACAATGCAATGACACGAAGTTGCAGACAGACTCTCGACAGGCACGAATAAATTAGCATAAATAAATGCTCGAAACTGATGACCAACCTCGTTCCTGGGGAAAGCATCGGGGAAGTTGAAAGTTTAAAGGGACGGAAAAATTAAATGAATTCCAGCCAATGGTGTTGGTTGGTGTTGTGCATGATGATGATGATGATGATGATGATGATGATGATGATGATGACGATGGTGGTGGTGATGATGATGACGACGACGATGGTGGTGGTGATGATGATGATGACGATGATGATGATGATGATGACGATGGTGGTGGTGATGATGATGACGACGACGATGGTGGTGGTGATGATGATGATGATGATGATGAGAAACTTAAACAGCCCCAATGAGCAACAGAATTCAAAGACATGCAGAAAAAAAAAGAAATATTTAAAGAAATAAGAAGTTAAAAGCAAATAAAATAATAAAAATAATAAATTATAAAATAATAATAATAACAAAATAAAAAATAAATTATTCAAAATCCCTAATTATTAATTAAGCAAAATTGTAGCAAGAACTTTGTTAGCTCAAGTGTCACCTGACCAGGTTTTAGCAATTATTCTGAATAAAAGCCTTGCATTAAATAAATAAATAGAACTATTTTATTATTTGATACTTGATATTTTGATGTGTAGTTTCAAATAAATAGGCAACATAAGTAGAATTAAAAAAACAAATACCAGTAAATAAAAAATAATTAATTAATTAATTATATTATTATATTAATTAATATTGATTAATTATATTAATTAACGACACTCGTTATTCGTTGAAACCCCTTCGTTGACAAACCTCTGACTGCAGGAATGTCACCACGACACTTGGCAAAGTAGTCGGAGTAACTCGTCTCCTTGGCGACGCAGCCGACGTCCTCCGAGAGGTCAACGACTTCGAACTTTGCCTCCGATTGGTCGGACTTGGGAGGCGGAGTCGCAGTCAAAGCCGTGATGGCGTGCATGAAAGTGCTTCGAAACCTGTTGAACTTGACCTTCCAGGAGGGTGTGACTTCACCAGGAAGAGTCGAGGGAGGAGAGACGACGCTTCCCTGCCTGCCGGTCGGCGCGGCTCGGACTCCGGAGTCCTCGCGCTTTTCAGCGTTCGAAGCTTCCGTCGTCTTTCGATCGCAAGTCGACTCTCGGGTCGGGAACTTCGACTTCGGGGATCGGCAGGAAGGAGATCCTCGGGGTAGGAGATTCAATTCTTCGGGACCCGACGGAACTCGGTCGGTTTTCGCGAGGCAGCAACAAATCTTGCTCGAGTCGTTTTCGCTCGATCCGACGTCATTGGACAACTGCAAACAGGAGCATACTTTGTGATTCTCGCAAGTATTTGTTTTCTGGATCGACTCTGTGTTTTGTTCTCCTTTCTTCTCCTCCACCCGTCCTGTCCTTTGTACTTCTGCATTCTTCTCCTCCAGCACCTCTTCGATGGCACCCTCCTCGTGAATCGTTTGTCGATCGTTTGCTCCTTTTGAATATTTGATTCTATTTTTATCCAACGAAATAGCTTCCTCGGCCAGTTCCAAATCGTCCGTCTTTTCGGTTTTCTGGCTTTCATCGCTACGATGGACGAGAGGAGGTCGGGCTCGAACGGCAGACGATTTCGGACTCGAAATCGGAAAAGGCGGAAGTTCGGGACCGGAATCTTTCCGGTCGGCCTCGGTCTCCTGCAAAACACTCGCCGCCTTTTTCTTCCTTCGAGGTGGAGCCACGGGAGCAGAGTCGTCGGCAGAGTTTTTACGAGAGGAAGCGATCGAAGGAGTCGTCGGAGTTTGAGGGGTTGACGGAGTTTGAGGTGGATTCTTATCGACGTCATCCTCTTGCGTTTTCGTTGGGTTTAGTAAAGTGTTTGGCTAATGAAATTACAGGATACTCAACTTTAAACTATTGCTAACAAGCTAATAAGAATAACTAGAACTAAACTAGTCAGTTCAGAACTAATAACTGAATCAATAAACTCCAGATATTGTTCCAAATCAAATCAATAAATTACAAACTCAAATAAAGTAAAAGTTCTATTAAAACTTAAATAAAATCAATTGATAACTTAAACTAAACGAAAAAAAAAGATGGCTGCCAGAGGTGACGATCGTGATGTTTGATGCCGAATTGAAATCCCCCCATTTTATATACACAATATTATTTTTAAATTATTATTTATTTTTATTATGTATATTTAATTAATCATATACAAAATAAGTATCTAAATAATATAATTATCATTCAACTATATGCTACGTAATTTAATGTTCTATTATTTCATTTCCATGTCCAAAGGCATTGTGTTCAATACCTGGCAGCTCCTAAGATGGCACTTCTTAATGGTCTGAAATCAATTATATCTTATTTTCTCAAAATAAATTTTAAATAATATAATCAATTATATCTTATTTTCTCAAAATAAATTTTAAATAATATAATCAATTATATCTTATTTTCTCAAAATAATGTTTATAAATTTAAGTGGTTTTAAGAACTACATTTTCAGTGGAGACAGATGAAAGTGGAGTGTTAACTTTCTTGTCTTCTGATTGGTCAGCAGTTGAATTTGTAGCCAATGGGGGTGGACTCCTGGAAAATGGGTCACTGGAACCTAAAAGGGTAGCCAATCAGATATTACCAATTAATATAATTAAGATCTCGCTAAATATTGATTAATATTTCGTTTAATAATTTCTTTATTGTTAAGTTATCATTAAATATAAAATTATATATTTAATTTTGTTAAATCTTTGTTTAACTCACCATAAAGATCTGGACATGCAAAAGCAAAGAGACAAGTCTTCCTCAAAATGTCTATAACAGCCATTCCTGTTTCATTGCCAACAGCCAGCCTTAAATTAATGGATTTAAAATTTAAATCAAACAAAAGTTTATTATTATTATTATTATTATTATATAATATATTCATGAATTATTTCCAAATAAATGAAATATCAAAAGAAATTTCATTCAAACCCACAGGCCATATTTGGAGTTAAGAGCAACGGACACGACAGGTGAACTTTGTTTACCAAAGTCTTGAACGACGGAACAGCAAAACTCCGCCTTGTAACCTGGAGGCCAATTTCTAACTCCCTGCCTAACCTGGACGAGATGGCGGCTCTGAAATTTCAAATTTTAACGCATTTTCAGAAGGACTCAGCTAAGGCTTTGAGTTCCTTGTGTGTAACTTAGGGTAGGATTTTGATAGGATGCACAGCTGCTTTGTGATAGGTCTAACTTAGGGTAGCGTATCGATAGGATGCACAGCTGCTTTGTGATAGGTCAGCTGCTTGTGTACCCTAAATAGCCATAGTTATAATTGACCAGTTGAAATTAAATCCTATTTTGCAACATCGATTGAACCCTGATTGAACACATGCACGCACGCACACAAGCACGTGATGCACATCGATTCAAAACCATAACAAGCACCTGTTTCTCATCCTCAGGACTCGATGCTCCGCTTTCATCCGATTTAACGACAGGCTGAGAATCGAAGTTTTGGTAGACCATGTGAATATCAATCACCTGCCATAATTAACATAATTCATGACGACCAATCACGTCCCAGAAAGAAAAAAAAAGTTCAAAGTTCACTCACAGGACACTCTGAAGAAGTTTCTGTCTTGTTGAACTTGTAGAGAATCAAATGATACGAGCCACCCACGCACAACAACTTGCTCTCATCGCAGAAGGACAAGTGATGTACGGCATAAGGATTTGGATTTTCACTCTTAAGGTGAAAGGTGGGCGGAGTCCGGGGTTGGGTGGGCGTGGCACCGCCCACGGGCGAATTGGCCGAGTCGGGTTCGAAGAGTCTTGCGGTCTTGATTTTGTACAGCATCAACAAGGTCACTACGATCAATTTAATATAAATTATTCATTTATTCATATTAATAATAATAATAATCTAATAATAAAATTATTCATTTCATAATAATAATAATAATAATAATAATAATCTAATAATAAAATTATTCAATTCATAATAATTTATTAGGCATTTATGACAAACAGAGACCAGTATGCAAGAAGTAATTAAAGACATCAAAAACTCGCACAACAGGCTCTGCACAAATTACGTAAACAAACGACATCCGAACCTCCGGTGGCGTCCCAGAATTTAATGCTACCATCTTCGTGTCTTCAAAATTGAACATTTTTTTTATATTTAATCACAAAATACAAAAATTTCAGTTCAAGTCACGATAGAAATTACTAATGAAATCTTAATAAAGCCAATAATACTGTATCAATAATAATGTATCAATAATGATGTATCAATAATGATGTATCAATAATAATGTATCAATAATAATGTTTCAATAATAATGTATCATTAATGACGTATCAACAATAATGTATCAATAATGATGTATCAATAATAATGTATCAATAATGATGTATCAATAATAATGTATCAATAATGATAATAATCATCAATAATCATTCTAATTTTATAATTACTTTAAAAAAAAACAACGAAAGATTAATATTGTGTTACAATATTACCCTGTTATGATTAATTCTGAGTAACTGAAAACTGGAGATCCCCATTGCCCTCCTTTGATTGGCCATTCCTTCAACCAATGACAAGGAAGCATTATAATAATGATAATAATCTGTCCTTAATTACATGATTAACCATATCTAAATAAAAACCTTTTGCATCAACGTTATCGTTGTCAATGCCGCTATCGTCACCGTTGTCATCATCATCATCGCCACCACCATCATCATCATTATACTTATCGTCCGTATCATCACCGTCACCATCATCATCATCACCACCACAATCATCGTCATCATCACCACTACCATCATCATCCTTATCCTTATCATCATCATCATCATCCTTATCGCCCTGGTCATCACTACCACCACCACCACCATCATCATCATCATCATCATCATCATCATCATCATCATCATCATACTTATCGTCCTCATCGTCGTCATCATCACCACTACCATCATCATCCTTATCATCATCATCATCATCATCATCCTTAATGTTCTTATCGCCCTTATCATCATCACTATCATCACTACCACCACCATCATCATCACTACCACCACCATCATCATCACCATCATCATCAGTACCTTGTCGGTAAACCTCCTCCTCTTCTGTTTGCTGGTGATCGAGTACAACATTGGAACGATGTCAGGACTGCAGTTGGTGACGTAGCAACAGGTCGTGACCTTTGACTCGTGGATGTCAAAAGGGTAAGCGGGTTCAAAGGGCAAAAAGCTGAAAAAAAAATAAAAGTTTATTTTGTGATAATTAAAATAATAATAATAAAAAAAATAATAAGATCACGTCTCAAGGTCGTGTTTATGAGAATTAAAAGAAGGAGATTAAAGGATATTTAAATTTAAATTACGTGTAAATTAAAGAATATTTAAGTTTAACGTGCATAATTAAATGAAACACTCGTATTATTATTATCATTATTATTATTATTATTATTATTATTGTTGTAGTTGTTGTTGTTCAACAATACTAGCAATCAATGCTTTCTTGAAACCAGGTTATTAAAATCAACAATCACATGACTCGTGGTTATTAGAAATCATAACAAGTTAATTATTTACCAACCTCTGGCTGCTCAAATCAACAACAACAAACTCCTCCTTCATGAGAACAACAACAGCAACTGGTTCCTGGACGACTGGTAATTCGATGCGGGTAAATTCAACGAGGAGAACAACAATTATTACGTGCGCTCGGACAAAATTTTTGTCGGAAATAATTAAAACAAATAATTAAATGAATAAAATAAATAATTAATTAATTTAAATAAATAATTAACGCAGAAGACGCACAAAGACAAATGCATTTGTACTTATTATTAATCTATTTGATTAGTACCTTTTACCACTTTATAATATTGATATATATATATATACCTAATTTTAATAATTAATTTTTTATAATTAATAATTTAATTAATTAATCATAATTAATAATAATTAATAATTTATTTATTTAATAATTATTATTTTAATGAATCACAAGATTTCAATCACTGACCATTGCCAAAAGGAGTGGAACAAATGGTCAGGAAGTCGACGACGGGCGAGTCCAGTTTGAAGGTCACGACCTCCTCGCCCGAAAAGATCAAGGTCATCGAGGGGGTCGATCCCCTGTCTGCACTCAGTCCCCCGGTGAATATTATTATCGAGTCGCTTTAAAATCATTTCAAATCATTTTTGAGCAAATTAAGATTTTATTTTTTTTAACGAAAAACGAAATATAATTTATTTATAATTAAATCTAATTAATTTCTAATTTATTTATAATTAAACTAAGTAAATAACGTTAAACGTGTGTTTAACTCGGTCGATGAATAATCAATCAATTTTAAACTTTTGGATCATGGCAACAATAATCATAATGATAATGAAAACGACTGTGATGCTAATGATGATGACGACGACGATGATGATGATGATGATAATGATGACAACGACGACGATGATGATGACGACGACGATGATACAAACCTTGACTTGCTACTCTTCCATTCAACTTTTTTAATAGGTTGACAAGGCTCCTCTTTCCCTGTTGTGAATCATTTCACTATTAATATTAACAATAATATACTATTATTATTATCTATTTGAAATTATCAATTTTAAATGATTATTCATTTTTTAATTATTCATTTTAAATGAAATCCAATTTATTATCCAATATTTATTTATTATTTTATATTTAAATCAAGGCTTCCTTGACCTTATCACCACAACCTATGACAACCACCATCAGCATCATCATCATCACCACCACCACCACCACCACCACCACCATCATCATCATCATCATCATCATCATCATAAACATCAGCATCATCATCACCATCACCACCACCACCACCACCATCATCATCATCATCATCATCATCATAAACATCGTCATCATCACCGTCGGTTTCCTTCAGGTGAGGAACCCACGACTTTTCAGGTGCGACTGGTGACTTTGCATTCCACACGGAGAGTCTTCCGTTTCCGTGGCAACTCATGAACAACTTACCCTCGTGATGCCAAGACACGTATTTGACCTGGAGAAAGAAATTCAACAACAATAATAATAATAATAATAATAATAACAATAATAATAATAATAATAATAATAATAACAATAATAATAATAATAATAATAATAATAATAATAATAACAATAATAATAATAATAATAATAATAATAATAACAATAATAATAATAATAACAATAATAATAATAATAATAATAATAATAATAACAATAATAATAATAATAACAATAATAATAATAATAATAATAATAATAATAATAATAATAATAATAATAATAATAATAATAATAATAATAACAATAATAATAATAATAATAATAATAATAATAACAATAACAATAATAATAACAATAATAATAACAATAACAGTAATAACAATAATAGTAATAACAATAATAATAATAATAATAATAATATTTAATAATAATAATAATAATAATAATATTTAATAATAATAATAATAATAATAATAACAATAATAATAATAATAATAACAATAATATAATAATAATAATCATAATAATAATCATAATAATCATAATAATAATCATAATAATAATCATAATAATAATAATAATAATTTGACAGAATAAAACCAAAAATGTCGATTAAAATGCAAAATCCATTAAATTCATCTTAAGAAACAAACAAAACAAACATCGCAGGTTTTGTAGTGAAATTCTGCAGATTTCTTGTTGAGGTCCCACAGTACAATCAAACCTGTTTCGTAACCAATCAGTATCTGCAATCATCGGATCAATACGTCATCAATACATCATTATCATCATCAACAACTTGTTAATAATGATAATAATAATAATTGTTGTTATATATATTAGGTAAATATGTATGTATTAATATAATGTATTATTATCATTATTATTATTATTATTATTACTATTATTATTATTATTATTATTATTATTATTATTATTATTATTATTATTACTATGTATTATAATGTATATAATGTGTAAGAATAATAATTGCTATTATTATTATTAACTCATATTTATATTTAATCAGTCCAAATAATAAAGATGACTCTTATCAATGACAGTGATTACTATAATCAACACCAGGCCACATCAGCTCTCAGCTAAATCCACAAATAAAGTACAGCCGATGCTGGCAACCCCATCATCATCATCATCATCATCATCATCACCATCGTCATCATCATCACCACCACCGTGGCATCGTCATCATCATCGATTCAAATTAATTGATTAATTGGCCCTCTCCCTTCCAGTTAATATCGATCAGCTGATATCCCCAACCACCCACCCACCCAACCACCTACCCACCCAACCACCCACCTTGGTCTCGTCGGATGGATTCTCAACGATTTGAGTCACGTATCCAGGATGGTGTTTCTGATGCCTTCAGAGGAAAAATTAAAAAAAAAAAAAAGAAAAGAAAAATTATTTAAATTTTAATAATTAATAATTTATTAGTAATTTTAATAATTTATTCGCAGCTCCACAGACTAACAGGTCCATGGTCTTGTTCCACATGACGTTGTAACCCGAAAGTTGAAAGGTCGTCGAGTTCAGCATGAAAACGTTACCCTTGTCGGTTCCGACGTAAAGCCATGCAGACTGGAAGGGCATGTGGAGGCAGGTGATTCTGAGGAATTTATAATAAATAAAAAAAAAAACAATAAATTGGTTTTAATAATATTCACTGTTTATTAGTTTATTAGTTTATTAGTTATGTTGTTAAGTTATAAAATTTAAAAGTATGAGCGACAAGTTTATATGATGATGATGATGATGATGATGATGACGACGATGATGATGATGACAAGTTTATATGCATCGTGGTGAACGAAATGGAAATTTCAGAATTTAAAAAAAGGGTAAATATTAATTATTAACTTTTAAACTGATTTTATATAAATTCAGCCAACTTATGATCTCTAATGGATCGCAGGACAAGACAGCGAATAAAGAATATAAACCCCATCACCATCATCATCATCATCACCGTCATCATCATCATCACCTGTCCCTCTGAAACTTGAGTGAATGGATGACTGCCGGTCGTTTGTCCCTGAGATTCCAGAGGTGGATGTGATCATCCGAGGTGGCCGATATCAACTGACCCTGGGTTCAAAATATGGATGAAGATGAAGATAACAATGATGATAATAATGGTGATGATGATAGTTAGGCTAAATGTGCATATCAAATAATTCAATAATAATTGTTTATTGTTCTGTAAATTTCCTTGGCCTAAGATGTTTTGAAAAACCATTATCATCTTCATAGGTACAATTATAATATTAAATTTATTGCCAGGAGGGCAATGATGACGATGACGATGACGATGATGACGATGATGATGATGACGATGATGACCCAATGAAGTAAAGGACAAATCAATGTTCATGACACGGGTAAAGCAAGATGTTTATTGCAAACAGGGTACCCTTCAAATGCATAACTTGTAACATCATCATCATCATCATTTGTAACATCATCATCATCATCATCACTTGTAACATCATCATCATCATCATCATCACTTGTAACATCATCATCATCATCATCATCATCATCATCACTTGTAACATCATCATCATCATCACTTGTAACATCATCATCATCATCATCACTAGAACTATCATAATCATTGTAATCATTACAATAACTACTGTCCTTAGTGATGTTTTCATAATTACCACCTTCATCAAGAGTCATTGTTGCCTACTATTATCATTATCTCTCCATCTTCATCATCGTCTTCCTCATCTTCATCATCATCATCGTCTTCCCCATCTTCCTCATCACCATACATCAATTCACAACATCAGCACAAACAACACCAATTACTGTCAACAACTGTTTTTCAAGATTTACAATAAAACACAAAACACTCCAACAAATGTGTAATTCCATGACTCCTTGGTAGTCAATAATAATTCAATAAAATGATATTATTTTAAATAATATTTTTAATTTTTTAATTTTAATTTAATAATTCTTAACATTTTAAATAATATTTTTAATTCACACTATAAAATAAAAAAAAAAAGCTGATGGAACGTGAAGTTGAACCTGATTTTGAAGTTTAAATACTTTAAATCTGCAATGAAACCTCTCTTTGGAGAAGCCATTTGAGGACAGATTAAGAAATAAAGATTAAGAAATAAGAATAAAATCATATTTTATGGTAATTTTGTAATAATAATGTCGTTATTCTTAATAAATGTTACTAAAATAATTGGATGCTATTGTTGTTGTTATTTTAATACAACAGCAACAACAACCCAAGTGACCTGTCAAATGTAATCTGTGATTCTTTACCATATCTAATTCTCCATTAAACATCAATTCATCATCATCATCATCGTCATCGTCATCATCGTCATCATCATCATCGTCGTCATCATCATCATCATCAACAGCTTTGTTGTTGATGGCTGCATTTGTATTATTGATTCCCCACAACACCATCAGCCTTCAGATCAATAACGTTGAAATCACCAACCCTGGTTGGGACTTTCAGGATTTAAGGATTTCTAATTACTTATTACTAATTACATTTAAGGATTTCTAATTACTTATTACTAATTGCATTTATTAGTAATTGTTATTTTAATAACAATGGCACGTGAATAAAGATGTTAATTGATGTATAATTGCACATTAACAATATTCATGGTAATTCATGATGATGATGATGACGATGACGATGACGACGACGATGATAACAACATTATTTTTATACATAATAACTTAAACTATCATAACCATGACAATATTTATAATAATTATTTAATCATTCAACATTTAATCTTTATTTAATTTATATTTTATTTAATTTTTTAACAGTAAACTTGAAACAATTAACATACAATTATTAACATGAAATCAGAAAAATTAGAAATGAATTCTGCCTTTTAAATATTTTTCAGATAAAAACAAATAAAAGACATTATTTTGAGAACAAAAAATATTTTACTGCGAAATTAATTCAAGACGACCCCCATTTTGCCTCATTTTTATAAAAAAAATTTTAAGTTTAAAATTTTAAAAGTCAAAAATTAAAAAATATATATATATATAATATTTATATTTAAAAATTAAATATATTTTAAAATGTTTTCAGTCAAATATTTGCAGTCAACAAAACATTAAAAAGATGTTCGAACTCCTAAAAGTTTCAATTTTGACCATCACCATCATCGTCATCGTCGTCATCGTCGTCATCGTCGTCATCGTCATCATCGTCATCATCATCATCATCATCATCATCATCATCTTAATTCTCACAATTCTTACAATTCTTACCAAAGCTTTGAATGCTAATAAGTTGCTGTGAAATGCAAGTCTTTATGTTCAAGTGGTGTTTCACGTATTGTTTGAAGCAATTGTTTGCAACACGAATGATACGATGTTATTATAACAAGATGTTATTGTTAACACGATGTTATTATAACACGATGTTATTGTTAACACGATGTTATTATAACATGATGTTATTGTTAACACAATGTTATTATAACATGATGTTATTGTTAACACGATGTTATTATAACATGATGTTATTGTTAACACAATGTTATTGTTAACAGGATGTTATTATAACAGGATGTTATTATAACACGATGTTATTATAACACGATGTTATTATAACACGATGTTATTATAACATGGTGTTCTTATAACAAGATGTTATTATAACACGATGTTATTATAACATGGTGTTCTTATAACAAGATGTTATTATAACACGATGATTAAAAGTGATGTCAGTCATTAAGAAGTTTGACTTGACTTGAACTTTGTGAATTCAGGAAAAGAAAAAAAAGTTCAAATGAATCTAAGAAAATCTTACCATGTCAATAATATTGATTAAAATCTACCACATTGATGATAAGGATTAAAATCTTACCACTTTGATGATAAGGATTAAAATCTTACCACTTTGATGATAATGATTAAAATCTTACCATGTTAATGATGAATTGAAGGCCAATGACTGCAACATCCTCTCCATGTTGAAGCAAAACATCAACGCCTGGTCTCCCCAAACTTTAAATGTTTAATTAAAATTAAAATGACTTTAACTTAAATAAAAAAATGAATGAATTGGATAATCAGATATTAAGACATTGTTTTGGAGATTAAGTAACTAATTATAATTTAAAGTTGGAGCAGGTTTGATGCAGATTTGCTGATAAACTTTTGTATTTTTATGAAGATACCCCACAAGAGTGAATTTCTTACACTCGGATGCAGCCGGTTTTAGTTCCAATGGCAAGAAGACTCTGCAGAGGATCGTAGCACATACACATTGGCATGTAAGGAAATCCATACCTGGTTATCTGTAATGAAACCAGACTTGTTTTAAAAAAATATTTTAAAGTCAAAATGTTTTATTTAACTGGTAAGTGAATTCGCAACCAAAAAATTAATCAGAAGTTGTAATAAATGCACCTCCGATAATCTGTAGGAATTATTCGAATTAAGATCCTCTTCTGACTTTTTGTTTGAAACATTTCTCAGTTTAGAAGCCATAGTTGGTATTGCCTCGAAAAAGCTTGTAGTATTGACTTATAAAGTTTTTAAAATATCGACTAGAGGTTCCAAGCTATCCAGATTGATCACTGAATGCAGTTGGTAATATTTTAAAATCAGCTTTGACGAGAACGTATGATTCCGATGAAAAATGTAAACATTGATTGTTGACGATCGCTTTAACTTATTAATTGAAATTTGGTCCAACATATTCAAAGTAACTCTAACACTAATTTAAATTTATTCTAAATTGATGGTATAGTACCTATTACCAAATTGTTTGACAAATTCTAAATAAATTAATTTCATGGCCTCTAAGCCCAAACTCGAAGTTAATACGAATTGATTATGAGGAATAACATAACATAACATAAGTTGACATAGCAATTGCTCCTCTTGTCTTTTCACTGCATTTGCCTTTACGTCTCTGACTTCCAGCTTTTTACTGAAGTTGGGTACAAATGTTCCCGGACATATTTATCTAAAGGGGCACAAATCTAAAGTTTGTTATTAAAAGTTTTTACCTGTCATATCTACTTGTAATTTTAACTGTCTGCATAGGTTGAGAGAACACAAAAATATACTTTTCGTGAATATTTATTCAACATCACCATCTCTCAATGCTTGCAAACATGGAACTGCTGTAATAATTGTGAAAGTACCAAATAAACATTGGTATAGCGAAGATGTTTGGCTTCCAGGGCAAAACTTTACAATTTTGGGATTTTGTTAATTTCACGAAGCTTTTCTGTAGAATTTACGACTGCGTCCCGTGATGGCAGCATTTTTAAAACCTCGTAGAACAAAAGGCCATCTGTGATAAAATTCGTTAAGCATTGATAAGGTACGATGGGCAAGTGATATTAGAGCTGACTAACAGAAACCGGTCTAACCTAATATGTATCCTATGCAGAACGAACGAAAATGATCAGAAAACAATTAACAGATAATTACATATTTTACTTTTAAAATTCGCCGTGGTTTGCGAGGGAAAGTCTCTGTACTCAATAACGGGTTTTAGCGTCTTTATCAGGCACTTGCCAAAGCGCTCCAATCGACTGGAGACATGCTACAAGTACTGATGTATTGCGATCAGTACAATTTGCTATCAGTTGAGTCTAACCATCTTTTTGCAACCTTAGAAATCAAGATTTAAGTTTACAACAGGCAGATTGTTTCAAGTGTGTTTATTGGTCTTCATTATGAAATAACACGTTGATAGACAAAATAAACCTCTGTACATCCAAACTGGTTCGAAGCTGCAGTAGTTATTATTTAGAATTTATGAAAATAAGAAAAAAATAATTATTTAAAATTTTTAGAATTAAAAACTGCTTAAAATTTCAATAATTGTTTATCTACACGATAAATAGTTCGGCACGAACTGACAAATATTTACAAGAAATGCAGTAGGTTCAGTTCAAGTGATATGAAATAATTATTTCAATCATGGGTGGCGTCGTCAATATTATTGATAACAACAAAAATAAATTCAGAATTTGTTAATATTATTAATAATATTATTATTTTATTACTATTATTAATTAATTAATTAATTAATGAAATTAAGATGAACTTGAAAGATCTGAGCAGCAGTAAGCACACACGCGTGTTTGTTGTGAATTTGTAATTCAGCACGGTTCGTTGATCCAACTGAAGTTGGCAGCTTCAAAATTTCCATCGTCGGATGGCTGATGGTTCAGCTTCAAGTCGAATCCGATGTCGCTATCGAAAGAGTCGCTTATGGAGCAGTTGAGGGGTGACATCTGGTCGTAATAATTGCCTGAATCCCTCCACAGGTTGAGGTCGGAAGCCTTCAGTGCCGTGCCGTGGACCATGAGATCGAGGGACGAAGGATCGTTGAACAAATCTCCTGTCTCTGCTTTGGCAGACCTCTTTCCGGGCAGTTCGAAAGAAAGGTCACCGTCTTCGAACGCGTATCCTTGTTGCTTGTCGGGTGAACTTTTGTCTGTGAACGCGTTCGTTTCGGCTTCGAATTGCTCTAAAAGTTTGTCGGGGTCCAAAAAAATTCCCGCACAGCGAGAAGCAGCGTCCGAGGCTTTCGACTCTTCGTTTTGCTTGAATTCCCGCGAATCCACGTCCGGAAAGGTCGCGTAAAAGTCTGGCGTCGGCATGAAATCTTGAGAATCGCCGACGGCGGCAGCGCAAAAATCAGTGCCGAACAAAGCGGAAGAAATGTTGTAATCGCAAGGGATTTCGGAGAGAAAATTTTGAAGTTCGTTGGTGGCGTTCGAGTTGCAGAGAACGGAAGAGTTGACAGTCGAAGGTGTCCTGATGTACGAGGAGACGCACGAGCCGATGGGCCCGTCTTTCTGTTCGCTCGAGGCAGGTTCAGGCGTAGATGTTGACTTGTCGAGGAACGGAAACTTGTCTTTGACGATTTCAATGAAGATGTTCTTACGAGAGTAGGTGCGCGCTCTCTTCGACTCAGGCTCGTTCAGGTAATCTTCAATACTGTCGTTCGTTTGATCTTTCTTGCGATCATCCGAGTGGATCGACCTGGAATGATCGTCCGGAACGTGGAATGGCGCGCTGTTGAACTTCCTGGAGGACACGAGTTGATTTCCCAAGTTTTCCTTTTCTCCCGTTGATGAAATGTTGCGTGATATGATTTTATTCACCAAGTCCTTTTCCTTCGCTATTTTCTGTTTATTAAAAGTCTTTTTTTTTTAATTTCAAATAATACAAATAACAAAGTTTACATATTGAAGGAATGAAATTATGTTCTGTAAACATGGTGCAGTTGGGGAAAGCATTGTTTATGCTTGTAATGATTAGACCGAGTAATTAAAGTTAAACCAATTAATAATTTGTTATAAATAATTATAAATTAATGACTGAACATTATTCTGTTCATCGGAGGCTTCTTGATTTTGCATAAAGTGATACAAGAGAAGAAAATGTCTCGGCTAATAACACGTGAATTTCTCTACTTTCCAAATCCAATTACTTGTATTTGTTACCAAAAATAGTATTATTTCGAAGAATAAATTGTGTTTTTATCGCAAAAATGGTCGAATGAAGCCCAAAATATCTGATGACCTCCAAATGAACGTGTTGCAACAAGATAGACACGAAATCGATTCGAAAGTGTTAACACAATCTGTTCCTTATTAAATACAAAACAAAACATGTTTGTATAACGAATGAAAAGGTAACATTATATATATACATAACGTCACATTTGCAACATAATTTAATATTTTAAAACAATTAATTTTTTTATTTCGAAACCAGGAAGAGTTAATTGTACGTCCAACGTCTTTCAAGAAAACCATTTCAGATTTCCATCGAACGTTCTAAGAAAATTGATGATGTAATATTTGGTGAGGATGATGACGACGGTGATGGTACCATACGATTTTCCACGTAAATATGTTTTCATGTCTCAATGATCCACAGCTAGGAGCAGGAAGGTTCCCTGCTCAGCGATGCGTGAAAGACAAAATCGATTTAATGGTGTTGCACGCCTGAATGAACACGGTCGTACCACATCCGTCTAATTGTTCAATTCCTTCTCTAACGGAGGCAGGTGACCTCTGAACTCTTCGAAGAAAGCCTCACTTTCATTGTGAAAATTCATTTCAAGAGAGATGCTTTGATCAGAAATTCAACAGAAATTAACCTTATTCCGGAAGTGAAGAGATTTTCTTATTAATAATGTTATTATTATTATTATTATTATTGCTGTTATTGATAGTTTCAATTTATTTATAACATAACATTCATTTTAATGTCAGATCGCATTTCATGTTAAGATAATATCGTAAGTTGGAGGGTGTGATAATAAAAATATTAATTCCATCTTAATTAGATCCTGAAAACATCAACTGACTATTGTTTAAATAAATGTATTATAATAATAAATTCCTATTATTTTAAATAATTTATATCATATTTTCTTCCTCCAAAGACATTGTCTTTCAGGCTCCTCTACCGAATTACCGTACTTGAATAAATAAAAATAAACATCTTTATTTAGCAGGAAATATTGCGTCAAACGTCAAAATGAAATTATGGCCAATACCTTGCCATACTTAACCCATAATTATGGCTTCACTTCACAATTTTCTGGTAATTACCAAGTATATGCCAACGAAACGTAAGTCCATCAATCTTGGTAAAAAGTCATTAATAATGCCAGCATGCAAATGAGAGGCCTTAAAAATAAATATGCAAATAATCCGTTCAATGCTCCAACTTTCATTCATCGGATCCTACAAAGGATCGTTCTCAAAGCTCGACTTAAAAGCTAGAGGCTACCTCATTGATTATTAATGAGTCCCATTAATTTTTAATTGGCTGCATTAACAAGACTCCCTGACTCCTCCCTCGCCAGACCAAGGAATGGCGGAGGTGATGGAAAGAGGTGGAGTTCACCCCCGACCGATTAAGAAGGGACCCCTTTTTTGTGAACATTTTTTGACTGAAGTGCTGACATCTGGTCGCGAATTTTTGGTAATAAAACCTAAACTTAACCATTTATCTTTTGCTCATAAATGATGGGGTTTCAGTTTGACTTGATCTTTGTTTGCCTCAAAAAATACAAACCTCTCCCGTTATTAATTGCTACTCAAGTCTTTTCAATTGTCTCGAAAATATTGACGAAACGTAAAACAATACTTGTTAATTACAATGGCAAGATATAGAAACAGCGAAACGACAGGAAAGTATAGACAAAGCAAATGAAGTTTGAAATGAACTCCATTTTGGAAGAAAGGGTTGAACTGAAACTCTTGATAACCAGCAGAATAGGATAACAGAAGATACAAGAGTTGTTCAAATAATTGGGACAGCGTTAGGAGTCACAGGTCGTAATTTGAATCAAGAATGAGTAATCATTCAAACAAGCCAAAGATGAAGTCAAACCATTTGACATTCTTATTCCTTAAAATCAGTCACGTCTCAAGTCTCAAATTGCAATAAATAAAAAAATAAATAAATTTAAAAATATCCCCAGAAATTCGTCCCAGCACTGTTTGGTCCGTCGAAACCTTTGACATAAGTCATTTGACGATGTCAAAGGCAACTCTTCAACGAATTCAGGAAAGTGCGACGATGAATAATTTCTGAATCTCCACAAAAGGGTCTAATTTCGAAGTCACACTGGAAATGCTTTGTTTACACGAGATCGATTCGAAAGTGTTGATACAACTGGTTCCCTATTAAATACAAAACGAAAACATTTGTATAACGAATGAAAAGATAACATTTGTGTACGCAGCATAATTTAATATTTCACGTCATGACCTCTGGATATTAGCTGAAAATGATCTTCCGACAAGATAAATCACACTTAAACCCGCTTGAAAAAGCAGTTTATCGTTCATAAATCATTCACATTTTATAGCAATATTAACGTGCATAATTTTACTTGATAATCACCTTGCATTCAGTTTAATATTCGCTTGTTTTCATAGAAGCACGAGGGCGAATCGAAAGCGTCGATACAAAATGGCAGACGAGTTCGCACGAGCGGTTCTTGACGTGAACGTCAAATCTTGTTTACATTCATAACAACATATTATTATTCTGGGATTATTTTATAATTTCATTTTCTCATTTGTTTATTTGAATGATTTAATAAAATTAATTTTTTTTTAATGTTTTATGTTTAACATCGTGCCTATTTTTTGCAACAAAGATCACAACGAATCCAGAAAGATTTTATTTATTAGTGTAGATATGTAAACGTATTTACCGCAGATTGTATTATAGCATATTTTAATCATCTTATGATTATCTATTTTGAACGATAACAATAATATAATTTAACAACAATTAATCAAGTCACAAGTCAAATTATTGTATTTATTAAATTAAAAAAACTTCAGCTCAATAATCCAAAATTTATTTTTTGAGATCCTTTTATATTTTTTTTTGAAGCCATCAAAAAGGAATCATTTGCAAATCCATAAAAAATAAATTAAATACGTTCGAATCACGCAACGACAAGAATTGAAGTTTTGTCAAACGATCGACAGAAAAATTGAAGAAGGAGTGAATAAAAGGGAAAACAAAAGAATATAAATTGAAAATAATAAAAAATAAAATGAAAAATAACAGGAAATAATAATAAAAGTATCAAAAAAAAAAACAAAAGCAGGCCACGAAGAAGCCATTTGAAGGAAGATTGAATCGATGAAAATGTTATTTTTATCTGCAACCTAACGTTTTTTTCTTAATTTACGTAATAATCTTTAATTTAATAATAATTAAGTAAATGACAAAAAACGAGAAAAAAAAGTTAATAATACTTTATTAATTTATAATTTCGTACATTTCATTAGTATCTTCTTTTAACAAAAAGTATTTTTCAAAGTCACTGTCACAGTCATATTGTTATAATTAGATTTAACGGTCTTTCGATTTCAACATAATTATTATGAATATTATTTTAAAACGGGTTAATTTTAAGAAATCATTAACTAATTATAGTTTAACTCTGTTTTTTTTTTTTGGAGAAATTTGTAATAATAAGTTGAATTAACGATAAAAATACTTTTTGTTTCGTTTTGTATTGATTCTATGGAGCTGTTTGCCAGCCATTTCGCTATTATTGATCAATTGATTTGTGTTTAACTTTTCGATCATTCAAATGTTTACTCAGATTTGTTCGATAAATTAAAAAATTTATTATTTATTTTAGTAGTTAATAAGTTTATGAAAGCGTCATTTTAATTATTTCTTATCCTATTTCTTCCTCTTTTGCATGAAAACATGTATAAATGTGCAGTATAATAAAAATCTGATAATGATGATGATGATAATAATAATAATAATAATAATAATAATAATAATAATAATAATAATAATAATAATAATAGTAATAATAATAATAATAATAATAATAATAATAATAATAATAATAATAATAATAACAGTAACAGCAAGAGCAATCGCTAATTAAATTATTTGGGCGTCTTACAAACGTAGTGAACTTCATTAATAATTGCGGAGGTATTCCATTCTGATCGAATAAAGCATTTTGAATACGTCGTTATTATTCAGGGAGACCTAATTGTTATTCAAGGAGTCCTAATTATTATTCATGGAAGCCTAATTATAATTCAAGTAGCCCATTGATATACGAGACCATTCAGAAATTGTTGGGCAAGGATTGAAAAGAAATTTCAAGCAGCAGTTCAATTGTTGAAAACGTACTCAGTACACGTACTGAGTACAGTGAATAGTTTAGACATAATTTGCATTATTTAATTTACGCTTTTATCGAATAAATAGCAATTTAATTAATTTAAAATGAATTTAATAATAAAAATTAACCTCCATTCCCGTCGGAGAATCCACTTTCTGATGCCTTGATAACGATCTCTTTCCATTTTTCGATGACGACAACGACGACGATGACGTCGGAGCCATTGATGATGACGACGACGACGATGACGAAGAACTGTGAGCTCGTGTGACGTTGAGATTCGAAAGCCAATTGAGGTTGGTCAAGGAGTCATCGACCAAACTACCCCTATGACTGTTGGACGCCACCTGAACGTTTGGCGCGTCTCCCGCCATGACGATTGAAAATATCAATCGATCTGTCAATCAACCTTTCCCCGACCAACCGAACTAAACGACTTTTCAAATAACAGTCGAGCGATTAATCTATCACCTGGCCGTAATTAACGCAATTGCTTTCGATAAACGATGTCGTCTTTGTTGTTGTTGTTGTTGTTGTCCTTCTTCGTCGTCTTCTTCTTCGTAGAAAATTTGAAATAAAATGAAAGCTAAATAAATACTCGTGAAATTCTTGGACGTTTGCCTCAATAAACGATTCCTATGCTCGTTTTAAAGGCCCCGTGCAGCCAAGTTTGAACTTGTTCGCTGTTTTGGATCTTGTTGTTGTTGTTATTGTTGTTGGACTTGTTTGTATTTTCATCCTCAACAAATTATTTCCACAGGTGTGCAATGTACGAGGAACAATGGCTGCCAACATCAACAACAACAACAACATCAACAGAAATAAGATAAGAACTCAAGCAACAATTGCAATAGGTCAACAAATCACACGTGAAACAGACCGTTGATGTCAGATTGTTTATCAACAAACAGAACACGGCTCATTATCAGTTGACAGAACATAATTTACTATTATCAGCCAACAGAGCATAATTTATTAATTTATTACCAGTTATTTTCCCAAGAATCCATGAAAATTGAAAACTTGACTTCAACTCTTTTTTAAAAACCTCGCTTTTTGACAGAAAATGTTTTTTTCTTTTTATTGATTCCACGGTTTTTTTTTTTGCATTTCTCTGTTGTGAGTGAACCACAGAATAATAATAATAGTATTATGCATAATAATAATAATAATAATAATAATAATAATAATAATAATAATAATAATAATAATAATAATAACAATAATAATATTAATTAATATATTAAGTAATTTCATCATGTATATTACTATATAAAACAAATATAATATTTATGATGATAATTATATCTTCTATAATTATGTATGTACTATAAATAATATATATAATACAATAACATAAGTATTATCATTATTATTATTATTATTATTATTATTATTATTATTATTATTATTATTATTATTATTATTATTATTATTATTATTATTATTATCTTAACAATAACAGCAAGAAAACGTAAAGATAAAGAATAAATTCTTTTTTTGGAAGCTAAAGACCAGGCAGTGTTCGGTGCCAAGAGGCTGCTATTGGTCGAAAGACAAATGACGTCATTAATAAGCTGTGGAGAAGCAGTGGAAATTTCCAGGCCCAGCCATCCGTGTCGTGTGTAATTGTTTCATTACAGGTATATAATGTAATGTAATGTAATTACTTGTAATGTAATGTAATGTAATGTAATGTAATTTAATTACTTGTAATGTAATGTAATGTAATTTAATTACTTGTAATGTAATGTAAGTACTTGTAATGTAATGTAATGTAATGTAATTACTGATAATGTAATGTAATCCCTTGTAATGTAATATAATTACTTGTAATGTAATGTAATTACTTGTAATGTAATGTAATTACTTGTAATGTAATCAAGGAATGTAATACAAGCTCATCGTATAACAAACTGACAACTTAAAGGAATGCCATACAATTGCAACATAAGGGAAGGGGATATAGTAATGCGATGAACTTGTAACGTAAAAGAATGTAATGTACTTGTAATGTACTCAAGGAATGTACTTGCATTGTACTTTTAATGTAATGTGTTGTAATTAAATGTAATGTACTGTAATTAAATGTAATATATTGTAATTAAATGTATTTAAATGTAATTAAATGTAATGTATTGTAATTAAATGTAATGTATTGTAATTAAATGTAATGTATTGTAATTAAATGTATTTAAATGTAATTAATTGTAATTTTAATAAGAAATTATCTCAGACAATAAAGGAAAATCATCCATCCACCCATCCGCCCATCCATCCATTCCAGTAGAAGATCCACGCTTGGATGGACATAGCTAACAAATTCAAGCATTCGAGATGTTGTTTCCGATGTTTTGTTCTGTATTTTTTTGTTTTGTTTTTAGAAACAAAATACAAAAAAAATATGTTCTGAAAAGTTAAGGCTTCAATAATGCCAGAATAAGAATTGATAAGAATCGTAAGCAAGCTTTGAAGTCTCCCCTATGTTTACCTGGTAAATATTTTGCAACCAGACGCGTATAAATCGTTATGTAATAACAACAATTAAACAAAATATGTAATATATTTTGAAATATGCAAATGTTGCTGCTGCTACTGTTGTTGTTGTTGTTGTTGCTGTTGCTGTTGTTGTTGTTTTGTTGTTGTTGTTTTGTTGAATACAACTGGCCTTTCTTGCACATTTTGAAACAAAAAGATCGTATAACGAGTTCCAACACGTTGGTATGTGTGTGGTCTTGTGTCGGTGTGTGTGCGTGTGGTCTTGTGTCGGTGCGCGTTCGTGAATGAAAGCGATGGAAAGTGACTTCATTGACTTTCAATTGGTGAACGTTTAACTTTGGTTTACAACATTTTCAACATTTCTTTCACATTTTTGTCTTTTTTTTCATTTTAAATTTATAATTTCATAAACGTAAAGGCCATTAGTTATTAATTTGTTGAAAACTAAAATCATTTGTTATTGTTAGTATTATTATTATTATTATTATTATTATTTTTATTTTTATTATTATTATTGCTATTATTATTATTATTATTATTATTATTACTATTATTACTATTATTATTATCAGTAGTAGTATTATCAATAATATAGTAGTAGTACTATATTATTATTATAATATCAGTATCATAACCGTCGTCTTAGTCATCATTACCATTATCATCATCGATAACCTTAGCAATTAATTAAGACTTTCTTTTTAATCTATAAGAATAATCGGACATGCTGTTGTTGACTCAATGAAGGTCAATGAAGGTCAATTTCAACGTTCAATTCGAAAGTCAAACGTTGAACTGTGCAACACAACAACTTTAAACTCTGAGACCAGATTTTCATGCACTGCCAATGCTTTGTGCTTCCTTAAGTTGAGTTGACAAATTAATTCCACGGTCTCGACACGAGAAACGAAAGCCGAGACAAAGTCTCTTTTGTCATTAGTTGACCCGTGAAATGCCCAAAAAAAAAGAACATGTGGCGAATCGTCCATTGTCTTTATGTCGCAACTACGATGAACAAGAGTCATCAAAGGGCTGTTGGTGGAGACTCCACAATGTTGTCACGGAAAATCACTTGCTTGCATGTCGATATTTGGTCGATTTAATTTAAAAAATTTAAAATTTATTTGCTTTTAAATCTATTAAACCTTAGCAAATGCTTCACAAACTAGATTAATATTTGGTAAATTTCTTTAAGAGGAATATCTGATGTGATGTTCTCTGAAAGATGTACACGTAAGGCTTGCTCCAAAACAAATTCTTTTAATCTATCACAAACTCTATAATCCATCATTATCAATAATTGTTACGTATTCTCAATCGATGACGAAATAAATTTAAAAAAGAATTCACAACGATAATTTCTAAATCTAAATCTAAATCTAAAAACGTAGGCAAAATATTTCGATTGCAGTTCGGACGCAAACCGGATAAAGCGGCCAGGGAAGGTAGAAAATACTAAAAACTCATTGATTGGCTTCATTGTCGCTTGAAATCGTACAATTGGAAGGTGTGTAGTAGGGACAGGAAGAGTAGTCGAATATCGAATAATCTGTTAGAAAGGCGTCCGACGAACCAAGCTTCTGGAGCACCAACACTTCCTGGTCCTTGTTTCGTTCAATTTGAAGATCTGTTGGTGAAGACGGAATTTCAATATTTTGTCGGAGCGAATTGTCTCTCGGTTCATCGATTAGAATGCTCTCCAAACTGTCGAAGCTCGATCTCCTAGAAGAGGTAGAAGAACAGTTGGTCGATGTATCAACTCCTGAGTCCTTGCTCAGAGACCTTGAAATGTTTTTTGTAATTATTCGAGAATTCTTACTCGTCTCGTCATCTGACTTGACATCGACCAAAGATTTGAGATTAGGTTCCAATTCAGAAGATGAAGCTAAGCTTTGGCATTTGATATTCGGATGTTCTTGGAAGGAATCATTATGAGGTTGAACAAGATCATCGTTAATAATCCGATGACGATTTTCTTTTATAATCCGATCCATTGAAATTTCGACGGCGGAAGTACAACTGGGACCTGAATAAAGGGGAATGTCTTCCAAGAAATGGACCCAATCGTCGATGGCACATTTATCGACGCAATGACTCAAAGGAATGTTGCGTTCCCTCGATACAGGTTTATTACATTTGACAAGATCTTTCAAAGTTATGTTTCTTCCTTTCTCAATGTGGTCGAAAACATCCGATGAGAAACTCTTAAAATACTGCCGACCAAAAGAATTTGGAAAACTCC
This sequence comes from Hirudinaria manillensis, assembly GCA_034509925.1. Lineage (NCBI taxonomy): Eukaryota > Metazoa > Annelida > Clitellata > Hirudinida > Hirudinidae > Hirudinaria > Hirudinaria manillensis. Next base: position 12,365,059 of record CM067528.1, on the reverse strand, counting down.
GCGTAGCACTTGTCAGAGGGAAGTGAGCTGAAATAAAATTTTTTGAGGATGAATAGCAAGGGAGAACTGGTATATCTTGGTGCTTTCTTTCATAGCTTTTTTGAGGTATATTACATTTTGAAGGAGAATGAGGTATTTGAGGAGAGGTGATATCAGAATGAAAAAGGTCATCTTTGCCGGTCTGTTGAGTCTGCAATTCGTCGTACAAGTTTGGTGAGTGAGGCAACTCGCCTCCATTTCGTTCCTGGGTTAAATCACATCTGGCGAATTGAAAATAGCTATCATTTGAAGGAAATCTAGTAAATCTGAGGTCTCTGGACGGGGAATTGATGGAATGTTTAACCTTTTCGCAATCCATAGTCTCACCATCACACCTTTGTTCAAGTCGACTAACATTTGAAGAGAAACTTTGAATTCTTTCAGAGTTTTCTGCCATCGACGTCACGTTATTATCATATTTTATGGACAAATTCTCAGAAATTTCACAATCTTCTGTTACGACTGCATCTAAAAGATTATCTCCGAACGTCCCAAGGTTTGCGCTTCTGGCCATATTTTCGCATTCTTCTAGGTGTTTCAGGAAACTCTCTATTTCTGTCTTGAAGTCGAAATCTTTATTTTCCTGCCTGTTGACGGCCATTGATGGAGACGAAATGGGACTTGCAGGTCTGTCGACCTCTGTAGCTCCATCTTCATTGGTTTTGTCGTTGTTCATTCTCCGACTGTTGGCTTTGGATTTCCTTTTCTTTGGTTTGTATTTGTACTCAGGAAATGTTGCTGAGTGGAGAACTTTGATGCGTTCTGCTTCTTTTATAAAAGGAATCCTTTCCTGATTTGACATGTTTTTCCATCTGTCTCCTGCAATTAAATAATTTGATTGTATTTTTATAATTAATAACAACTGATAATTATATTATAGTCATATAAAACCAATCGAATTTAGTGACTGATAGATCACGCTGAGCTCGAAATAAACTTTGTTAAACTTCTACGATTTGCGGCAAGCGTAAAAAAACGAAATGGTGGCCTGAATTCGTAAATTACTTTTAGCTAAACTAGAGCACTGAAACACCTTTTCTGATGTAAACAACAACCGTAAGCATAGCTCCTTAAATTAGGCTTCGGATTGAACTTCTGCTTTGAAAGAGTTTTTGGCCAAATCAATCTCGTTCGAGAGTTGATTCTTCAAAAAGCAACGAAAAACAACGAAAACCAGAAAAATATATGCTGCCAGAAGTCTCTCGGTTGGTAATCCAGCCATTATAGAGTAATCCATCCGTTACAGAGTAATCCAACCTCTATGCCTTGGACTGACTTGTCTCTTCATAGGTATCCAACTCTTACAAATGTCAGAAGTCTTCCTAACAAAATCACTGAAACTAGTTCAATTTTAGAAGAGTTCTGTATTGATGGTTTTTTGAGTTACATAGAACATGGCTTACATCTTGACTGTCTTGTTTTGCCTCTTAATTTTTCTGCTGTTTGTTGGGATATTAGAAGGGAAGATATTGCCTTAATTTTCAGAAAAAAAATATCACATATAAAATACCTGTAACTATTACAACCTTCTATCAACCACATTGAATTAATCTGTACTGATGCTTTGTTTCCATCTCAAACTTGCATGATAATTACTTAGTACTTTATGGAGGTTTACATTTGAAGCAGAACATTGTCCAATTGACAGCATTACTTGTCTCGAGAGACTTTGCTCAATTAAGGATCCATATTTGATTGCTTGATGACTTTAGAATCAATTATGCCAAATTTTCTTACAAAATTTTAATAAATGTAATAAAACAAGCATAAAAGGTTGGGCTTATTTCTCCAAAAGAAAGCATTCGGGAAGCACTTTCGGGGGGGGGTCGATTTTATAAGTATGCCCCTCGGGCCAAGCGCGGCCCGCAAAAAACTTTTTAGCGGCCCGGCGAGGCAAGTGGCAAACTTAAATTAAATTTCCTCACTTCTCAAGATGTCTTATTTGAATGTCTAAAAAAATTTTTTTGTCCTCAACAAGATCAATTAACCTCTGGGTTGCGTTTATGACTCGTGTGAAAATTTAGCTCGATTTCCATCGATAAAGAATGTGCTTTTGATTTTGTCCCAAAATATGTTTAAAAACGTTATTTATAAATTATTGTAAAGAATGTTCAACTTCAACGTTAACGTTCTAATAAGTTAATTCTACTTTTTGCAAGGTTTTAAACTGCTAACAAGGGTTTGTGACGTAGGAACACTAACCCAGAATTTTACTGAGATCAGGATTGCGAACATGCGGCATGCACCTTGCCAGCTTTTTCCGCTCTAATCTCGACCAAACCATGAATGCATTCATCGGTCTCCTGATGTGCTCCGATTTCTTAGAAGGATTTCGTTCGCCTTGGTTCGATGGTTGTGTTGAGGCAGAGACAACGGAGTTCTTTGTAACCTGGAGTTGGCTGGGTGGAAAATATTGGTTTTGATCGAGCGGAAGGAAGGGAGGAATTTCAGTTCCAGGCAGATGAGATGTGATGTCAGCTTTACCTCCGTCAAAATATTCTAAAGAATCTTGGCAAGGATTGCTAAATTGCCCCTCTGCAAATTGGTAGCCAAAATGTTGGTCGGAATAATTTCTATTCGCTTGAGAAAATGCTTCCGAATTTATGTTTGATTCGCGAGTTGCTTCAAAGAGTGAACATTGTTTCTTGTAATCGGAATTGGTAGGAAAGTTTTTGTAGAAGTCGTGATGATACTTTTCCAGCAAAGGAAGAGCACTTTCCTCGAAACTCTGGAAGCCATCGCATCCATTGCTTCGTAGGGATTGTGAAGAACTGCTCAGTGGAAGCGAGTCAACCAGGTGTTGAAAGTCGTCTACCTCGTCTTGTTCTTCGAAATATGTTCCGAGGTTCAAATCAAAATCGAGTTCATTAAAATTGCCTCGAATTTCTTGACAGTTCGTCGATAAACCACACTCGTTCATCTTTTCTGAAATATAATTTTTCTTATAAAATAAAGAGCATTTCCTAATTTACGAATGTTTTAAGGCAATCTATACATTGAAATCCAAGATCTAAATCGGTCTCATCCGATTTGCAAAAGAGACAGTAAAGAATCTACAGACCCCTTTTAATTCCCAGGACCTCTATCATTGATTAATCATCGATGTGTTCGACGTCCTTCTATCGTAGTTCGATCTCAGGGTTACCTTCATAAAATGTATTTAAATAATTCTTTAAGAAAGTCTTTACCCTTATAATAGATAATAATTGTAATAGTGAAAAGTTAAATAATGTAATCCTTAATATAATCAAAAAGAGGATTCTCGCGAAGAACCATTGCTAATGTTGGCGATGGTAAGATGTTCCCAATTTAAGCGAACGCCGAAATTGAACAAAATTAAATAAGAAAAAAATGCAGTAACGTGATTTCAATCATTTGTAATGAATTGCAAATATTTGCAATCGGTCAATCAAAAGATAAAACAGGTCCAAATGAAAGTCCTTGAAGAGAATGGTGCTCTTTGGTCTGCCAGAGAGAGATTTCATCACCTCCCTGATCTGACGCGACCAGATATAATGTGACCTCGAAGAAGCTTCTTTTTTTTTTTTTTTTGAAACTTAACTTAAAACACAAACTGAATATTACAAACGTGGCACAGAGTTCACGTCGAAGGACATCATGTCACGTAGGCATTTGGTACATTGAACAATTCCCACTTTGGTTTTTTGCGGCATCTACTTTTTCCTCCATTGACATACAGCATTACACCGGCTAATATAAACAATTTTAACTTTTGCTTTACTAAATTCAAAGTTCAATTCTTTATTAAGAAATTAAAAGTGGACCTAGATATTTATGCGTCTGGCCTGTTGAAGGTTGTATGAACTTTTGCAATCATATTATTATCCTTCCCATAGACATACCTAGCTAAGTTTCACCATTGATATATACAGCTCATCAAATGTAATTAGACGGATATAGATTTAGTATGTTCAGAGTTTTTTTTTTAAACAATATAAAAGAAAATGAAACGATTTGCCACCCTAACCTTAACTCGAAGCCAAGAGGCAACAAATCTTTCAAACCCTGTTACAATGTACATTTACAACCTTTAAATTGTACACTTAAGGCCTTGTACGCGCCCCGACACAGCAAAGACTACCGACTGCCTCTTCAACCCTTAAACCCTACGCAACCTCCCATTCGGATTCCCTTCTCATAATTTTTGGTTTCTCAATCAAGACGTCTCACGTGTTTTTTGATATACCACTGTTCCACTTGCACACCTTTCCAAATCATTTCACTTTATTATACGAGATATCACGTCAGTACTTAAATGCTCTTGTGACGGTAACAAGATCATTTAAGTACAACACAGTCAGTTTCACACATACACATACACACGTACAAACACAGTACAATCACAAACATCTTGCGCATCACGTTGAAAAGACTTTACAGTAGAAACCACGTTGCGATCGAGACAAAAAAAAATTCAACAAGACACAAATAACTGTCGAAGAGCAACCGATGACGACAAGCAAAAGGAAAGTAAAACAACGTAAGGCTGCCTCACAATCAATCGATCGATCAATCAATCAATCAATCAATCAATCAATCAATCAATCAATCAATCAATCAATCAATCAATCAATCAATCAATTGTTCTTTTTCTTGCCATAACAGGGTTGCAACAAGAAACATCGCGAGTCTGTAAATACAAACACGCTCCACGATTTTATACCAGTTTCAATTACCATCACTGTCACTATCATTACCGCATCATCTTCATTGCTATCATCATCACCATCATCACTATCAACCTCTCCAAGAAAATGTCTGAATGGGATTCTCTGAATATTGACGAGTGGCAAGTAATGTTAAAATAATTAAATATTTTTGTATTAAAATATTAAATATAAATATAAATTAAATATTTTTGCCGAAAAACTCGAGAAATTTGCTTCCGAATTTCAAAGTTTCCGACGAGTAGCTAAAACCGATTTACTGTGATTGATTAATTTTGGAACAAAAATCAATAAATAAAGCAAACGACATCGAATATCTTTCACCCGTCGTACGACTTTTCAAACCAATAAACGAAAAGAAAAAAATATTAATAAATTCAAAATATTTTTGTTATTTTTAAAAGAAAGAAAGAGATTAAATTCAAAATATTTTTGTTATTTAAAAAAAAAAAAGAGATTAAATTCAAAATATTTTTTTTTTCTATTTTGAATCTTAAACCCTGGAAAAGACAGTGGCTTGTGATGAAAGCAAGGATGAAAAGTTGTTAATTTGAGGAGGAGGAGGAGGAGAAAGATGATGAGAGGAAGAAAAACAAAAGCTCTTAGTTGCAACAACAACACGAATCAACAACAACAACAACAACAATCAAATCGTTCTTGGAATGTAAACAACGTTGTGCCATTAAAAAGACTTTCTCTTGCAAAGATTCTGCATTCAATTCAAAAGCAAATTAATTCAAAAGCAAATTAATTAAGAAGCAATTGTTGATGATAATATGTTAATGATAACAGTGTTAATGATGACAGTGTTAATGATAACAGTGTTGATGATAACAGCATTAGTGATACCAGTGTTTAACCCTGACAAAAATCCTTCTGAGAAAATATAATAAGTCACCTTCAACTCCACACACACCAACAGCAGGTTTGATGCCAAACAAACAAACTTTACATAAACTTTAACAACCTCAGAGACTGAAACCCCCCTGAAAAAAAAAATAAAAAAATTAAATGAACAAATTACAAAATCACTCAAAGAGTCATGCATTGATTTGCTTCTGGATTTGTCTGTGCTTCTGGATTACAACCTCCGTCCGTCCAATCACTGTCATCATAATCATCACCACCATCATCATCAACATCGGCTTTACAACAGTTGGCAACTATTACGTATTGTTACGAAGTTATTACAATGAAAATCAACAACAACAAACAAACAAACAAACAAACATACAAACAAGCAAGCAAACAAACAAGCAAGCAAGCAAGCAAACAAACAAACAAACAAACATACATACAAACAAGGAATATCAGTTGATGACAATGACACATTGGATTGAAGTTGATAACAATTTGCTGCCAAACCTCTTTGAATAAAATGAAGAGAAAAAAAATGTTTCAAATTCAAACCCACAGGACTTAGTTGACAGGAGCAAATAGGAAAAAATATACAAATAAGTAATAATAATAATAATAATAATAATAATAATAATAATAATAATAGCAATAATAATAATAACAATAATAATAATAATAATAATAATAATAACAATAATAATAACAGCTTGCCTTTAAGGTCAAATTTTTGAACAAAAGGAATATATTTAAAGTGACAATTCATCTTATTATTAAAATTTAAACGACGTACTCGATCATAATCGTTCGACTTCAAAAAACATTTCCCGACGCGTCGAAACGCGTCCGACGGAAAAGTGCACTCGAAAAGGAAAACGACGACGGCAGTCATTTGAAACAGTCCAGAGTGGGGGCGTCCCTGCCCGGGCATCCGAGTTCCTCCCTGCGACGGGACCTCAGGACGCGGGAGTCGGCATCTGCCGAGACGGGGGACAGCCGAGGCATTCGAAGTTCTTCTCGGTCGGAGGACGGAGGGCCTTTGGTCTCGCAGGGACTGCCCTCGGGTCGTCTTTCGGGGTCCGTCGGAGATCCGAATCTGTTTGAGTCGGTTAAAAGCAGTTATACTGAATCTTCCTTTTATGACTTTAAGAACACATAATAATAATAATAATAATAATTAACAATAATAATAATAATAACAATGGTGATGATAATAATACCTTATGACTCAATGCAATTCAATGCAAATATAATTTATTAAATTATGTTTTCATTCCAATTATTATTCATTCTTATCTTTTTTTTCTGCAGAATTAATAAATAATTAATAAATAAATAAATAAATAGTGCTAAAAATATTTCTGTTTATTTTTCTGCTTCACTCGCATAACTCTGCACCGGAATTGAAATATTTCACGCTCAGGAGAGCATTTAATGTGGATTAAAGTGTCTGTGCTTTGCATAAATTAAACATTTGACTTTGCATAAATTAAACATTTCACTTTGCATAAATTAAACATTTGGTTGACATCTTAAAACACACCTCGTCCGCCTCCTGATTGGTTGACGTTTCAAACCCAAAGTCGAACGTCTTCTCGGAGTTCTCCTGCTTCCCGACGTTCGACATTTTGCATGAACGTCTTGAGCTATGAAATTACATTTGGCCAATTACAGTTAAATACATAAAAAAAAAAAAGAAAGATTACAGATTAATATCAGATAATCATCAAATTAATCGTTGAAAATTAATTTCATTGAAAAACAAAAAAATTAAAAATCAATCCTTCACTCAAAAGAATTGTTAGAAAAGCAATAATTATTTTACGATTTATCATTTAAATAGAACAAATAAACTCTAAAAATTAACGATCAATCATCATCATCATCATCATCATCATCATCATGAACAAATCGTCACGACCCACCGATCATTTGTGACAAAGATTCAGTGCCAGGTGATGTTGGTTCAACAGGTTGTGTATTGTCCATTGAACAACTTGCAACCACTTTTTCAAGTTCAGGAGCTTCACTATTATCATCACCGTCGTCGTCGCCATCATCATCATCATCATCATCATCGTCGTTGTCATCATCGTCAGATGAAGACCTTCAAATTAGAAATCAGAAGCTCAACAACAACAACAACAAAGAAGAGGCAGATTGAATAATCCTACTTTAAACTCCTCTCGAGATCAGATGCTCTCCTTAATTTCACCCTTTCGGCAAGAGGCGTATAAAAATCATTTTTGCATTGTTGCCTCCTCTTCTGATTGGCTCTCGAGAAAGTTCTCCTTCCTCCGGCCGGACGGGGGGGTGCGGTCGCCGTCAGCGACGGAGGAGAAACGGCAGACTCCTCGGCATCCTCGGCGGAGTCCGCGATCGGAACGTCCGGAATTCTGCCGGAAAGTGCGGCATCTTCGGAGGCGGAGGAGCTTCTCGTGCACATTTTGTTCGCGACGTCGGGACTCGCGTGGCAGGACCTTCGGGCGGCAAATCTTCTCATCTTGCATTCAGTCGACTCTTCTTCTACCTTGGCAGTCGAGAGCTTCAGTCTCTGAGCTCGAGTTTCCACGGATTTCCTGCAACTGACGAGGATCGAACGCTTCTTTAGCTTACTCCTCAGAGAGGTTTTCAGCGTCTTGCTCGGAAGCTGCTCGAATTTCTTCCTCCCCGCGTCGCTCGCGTCTTCGAACCTCCTCTTCCCTTCCTTCCCGGGAGTCGAACCGAAGTCGATCGAGAGGGGATGCCTCTTGCTCGGTTGTTCTCCGCTTTTCTTGTGGCACCTGAAACGATGGGTAACCAAATTAATATTAATTAATTTATGAAATGACGGGTAACCAAATTAATATTAATTAATTTATGAAAATTAATGCTTGATACCAAACAAACAAGTCGTTTTCAAATTTTCAAACAGAATTTAAACCATTCCTCGCTTCCCTCAATCTGCTCCCGATCCCATTGCTACCCTACCGACATTCACTCTGCCTCATCATCATCATCATCACCAAGGAATTATTGATTAAGATCATCCACCCACCCGGCCAGCGACTGACTCCTCGACACCTTCCTCTTCTCGTCATCTTCGGGATGGGGTGCAACATCCTCATTGTTTATCCAAGCCTTGTATTTTGTTGGTTGGTATTTCTTAACGAAGCAGTCCATATCGATTTGGACCATTTCTTTTATGCAGTAGCACTATTGACGAGCAATTTTTAAAGTCAAGCGCAACGATTTAAAAATAAAACTAAGCCGATTTATAATACAAATATTTATAATAAAATATATAACGTACCAAAAATAATTTAACTAAAAAATAAATGCAATTTTTGAACTGAGACAATAAAAATAATATAATAATAATAATTGAAGCCTTAACATAACGAAATTCAACCAACCACGATGCGAGCAACAAATTAAACATCTACGCAACGTCGCATTCTCACACAGGTAAACATAAAACACGGGTCTCACTCTCTTGCATCTCTTTCCGTATTCAATCCATCTTTCGGTGGCAAAATTGGTGGACTCGGCACAGTTGTAACCGTGGTTGAATCCTGCGTGGTAGGCGTATGGAAATGTTATCATGAATTGTCCTTCCTCTTGCATTATCTGTGATGATGATTTAACATTGATTAACATAATATTATTATAATATATTAACTTATTATAATATATAATAATATTATTATTATTATTAATATAATATATTATTATTATATAATATATACTATTAATAATAATATTATACTGCTGTAATAGCAGTAGCCCTGGCTTGCAATGGATGGCAACATACAAATATGGATTTAAAAAGTTTAAAATTAAGACTTTTTTTTTAAATTATACCATCTGAATTCTTTTATGTAATATATAAAATATAATAATATATATATATAATATAATAAATAAATAATATATAAAAGAAATAAAACTGGAAAACCTTATAAAATGGGACATTAAACTTCTTGAGAATAGTAGGAGAAAGGAGGTAGCATTTGTGCCTCAGGAAGCCAGGACATTGGTCGGCCTTGTTCTTGAAGAACGCTGAATAAAAAAAGATTTTGAAAAAGTAGGAAAGTAGAGAAATTACTTGCCTAATTATGAATAATTATGCCTACGTCAATTATAGATTAGGAAATAATTGCACCAAGCACCTTATCTCAAATATGATAATGTGTAAATAAAAAACCATAATTAACAATATACATTTAATCAATTCACTCGGTACACTGTTAGCAATTGGTGTTTTTTTATAAAACTCACTTTGTGCCACCCTTTCGAGCCTTCTGCCATATTTTGGAGGCACAACGTACCAGAACTTTGGCGCTCCGAAGTGGAGGTAATTGATGCTGTAGAGATCCATGTCTTCGGTATGCCAGGCAAAGGTGGACTTCCACATGCCAAAGTACAGGTAGGCAGTGTTGACGCCCTCGATTTTCAAGCCTCCCTCGTCTCCCAGAGTGGAAAAGACCGAGTCGAGAATGGTCTGGAGGTGCCCGATGTTCCAGACGTCCTGATCCGGATCGTACAAGGAGCCGGAAACGTCAGCTCCGTACAGAGGAGGATTGTAGGCGATGTTCGTCCAATAGCGGCGTTCCAAGTCGTCGGCACCGGAATGAAGAGGAGTCTCGTAGCTGGACGAGAAACAAGGTGATTAAGTTTTTGCAACAATAGCATCCATGTTGTTGCTTGAAGAGATGTAGTTGCAGATGCAATTTATCAACAGGGAACAACGATGACAAATTTATTAGTAAAGACAATATCAAACCTTGAAGTCCACCAGACATATGCCTAACTCTAACGAATCGAATTATTATTATTATTAAACCAGCAAAACTGGAATTAACACTTCTTAGAAAAACACTAATCACACCAACCAAGGCCAAGTGCATCTCACCCTTTACTGGTTGCTTTTTTCTGAAACTCTGAAACAGTCATTCCACCGCTTTTGATGTTCCGAGGTTCCATGTTGAACACCTCGTAAACTCCTCCTCTTCCCTGGATCTCTTGCGTGATTGGACACGGAATGACGACGTCCCCGATGTCCTTGTAGCCCTCCTTCCTGGCAATCCATCCCTTTGGGGGAATAACCTACAAACACTTCATGTGTGAATGAAATCCAAATATAAGTAATTTAAATTTTAAAAATCATGACCCATTAAATAATACTGAAATGGAAGCATTTTAAAATTATGATTAAATAAAGGTCTTCATTCAATTTTCATTGCTTGGATAAATTTTTAGAAACTCCAAAGTTGTGAAACTATTCTCAACCTTGGCGAGCCCAGCTAAATGGGCCCCCATATTTTCCATCTTTTGGATGAACCCAGAAAAGTCTTTAAACTCTTCCACTGATGGGTGAAAAGTCATAATTTTTGGCAGATCCATAGCAGATTTGCCTGCCTGACGAGCTGGTAAACAAATCAATGGAGACATAAGTTACAACAAAATTTATAAGACTAACAAAACATTATGTAGGTATTATAAATACTCTTTCAATAACACATACAAGTAGTCACTACTCTTAGCAATTAACCTCCAAGCTAAAACAAACTCTTGAAAACGATTTGACCTGAAGAGGCACAACAGGCACTAAGATAAAATTTGACCAAACAGTACCATATTCAATATAAACACAAAAATCATATTAGTTTTTTAGAGTTTTTGTCCTGCTATTCAAATAATTGGAATTAAAGTATTTATGAATGCTTTTTGGCTTTATAGTGCAGCACCAGATTTAGACTTTTGTGGGTTGATAAGTTCTAAAAAATAATCACGACTTTTTCGCAAATTTTGTTATTAAAAAATTAAAACGTCCTGCTCTGAAAATTTTATACATAAACACCATCACAAAAACTCTTCGAATATATGCCTTGCTTAGACTGGCTTACTATAATATACCAAAATTAACTTGAAATCAATTCTATTGAGTTATGGATGTTCACGGGAAAATGGTTTAAATGTCCGCGACGCAAGTTCAATGTGATTTGGATGGAACGAAATGCGCAAGTATACAAGATTACAGATTATTATTTATATTATATCATCCTCAATAGGTTAATATTAAAATCTTTAAACATTATAGACATAAAACTGTAAAGAGCATATGGTCACAAATGATAATCCGTTATGATAAACGACTTAATATTGGCACAACATTACTAAAGACTAAAACAATTCTTACACGGAAAAAACTGCTTAAACCAACTTTGCAAATTTATTAAATTACTCGATAAAACGTCAAAAGTGCTCAATCGGAACTTTAATTACAAGATCGCCAAACGAACAAAACCATAAAAAGCATCATGGCGTCGTCAATACAATAGACTAATCTTTATTAAAACTTTAACGAATACATTAGTAATTTCTATTGAGAAGTCTTTATTGCATTTTAACTCGGAATTCAACGCGTTTGTCCCAAAGACAAGCCAGTACCAAGAAGCAAGGAGACACCACTTAATTTTGAAGAGGTACTACAAAAAAATTCCGTTGCTCGAAAAGTATTTGTAAGATGTATTAAATCGTATATTTGGAATTTAAAACATCCGACATTAAAAACTCATGTAGCAGTTCAGGTCATGTTGAGAATAGCTGAGGCCTTCTATAGGCGCAAACTTACCCGACTTCAGGGACGCTGCACCTGTCTGAAGGAAAGAACGCTCTTTCCATTTCCTAGGCTTGATGATCCTTGACACGAAAAAAGCCCCCAATTACATCATTCCACTACCTCAATGTCCTAAAACATTTGGAAAGCGCGCTAACGAGCATAACCCTCAAGGCACAAACAGGTGTCCTGCCAAACGCTGGTAAATCTCATTGTGCTTTTAACTTTAATCATCCCCTATCAAAGTGGGTTAAAGCCAGAACTGATACTCCATCTGCACACAGATAAATATAGGCTATTTCCCATCACTTCCAAAATGTTCCAAAACCAGTTTAATGTTAGTTGATGCAATTGGCAACTTCTGTGAATGCAGGCTAATTTTTATTATAAAAATAATATGGCCAAAATACTAATCCAGGTGGGATTATGGCTTATAATTTTGAATCATTTTAATGTAAATTATGGGGTCATATGAACATAAGAATATCAATTAAATATCACAAAGAAGAAAGCAACGGAGAACCTTTTACCAATTCAGAAATTTTAAACCAAAGTCTTAATTTAATAACCAATACTTATACGGCTGGAGCCTAATCCTCAAAGCTACAATCTGGAGGCTTTGTATTCATAAGCAGCTTGAAGATGATTGCACAAACTGTTTTCCGAGACGAAGTTACTGACGTTGAAATTATTGCGAGCCTCTGGAATTTGTAAAGATGAGGAACAGAAAACTTCTGGTTGCTTGAAAAGCAAGAATTGGTATCTGTGCCACCCAGAGCCAGATGGTGGATTTGGTCCAGAGTAATCTGTGGAAATTTAATATCAGCATGGTTTTAATGGTTAGCAGCTTAGCAGTTAAAGTCATTTCTTTTTCAAATATAAATCTCTTAAGTTGAGAGGAATGATTTCCTAATTCAGGAATTAATTTAGAATATCTTGTGGAACATCTGACCTTGAAAAATCTTAAATTCATAGCAGAATGTCATATTTCCTGGCTCAACCATTCTTGAATATACTTACAAAATAATATTACTACTTATATTTATATTTCCACTGTCACCAAACCATAATTACTTGTTAAGTGGTTCCCTTGTGTACCGATGTCACCTCCTTCCAAGACACTACCCTGGCAAAAAAGTGCCAATTAAAAGCCAATCAAAAGAATGAAGTTAAAGACCTACTTGACTATCAAGAAAAAACATGATTGTAAATTTGTATTACAAACAATAATAAACTATATGTAAGTGACTATGAATATGGAAGTAGATAATATGATGTGGATTAAATAAATTTAAAGTGACAGAACTGAACATGAGTGAGATCTTTCTTGAGCTCTCTAATGTAGATATTTAATAATAAGATAAGATCAGCAAGATTACCAATTTGAAAATAATAGCTCACCAGTAAATCAGTCACAAACCAATGTCTCCAGAACTTTCTCGAGGGGTTTTGCCTTGAAGGAGCATCAGGATCAACCATTAACAATATATATTTGCTGCAATCCTACAAAATTCAGTTCAGAAATGAATTCCAGAGTCTTTACGTTTAAAATGTATTTTCTTGGTCGTAATTTGAAACTATATGATGTTTTACTCACTTCTGCGTTATTAAAAATAATATTTGGCTGACTAGCCGCTTCTGAGATGTTCGACAATTCAGTCCCGCATTCTCCATAGGGAAGACGGAGTTGACCAGAGTAAGTACATGTATCGAAATTATCAAAGTCTACTGAACATCTTTCGTTTGAATTACTGGCATGAATTACCAAACACAACACCAGGGCGATGATGACGAATTTAGGCAGCATATCCTCTGCTAGATCAAGAGTTTAATTCGTTGACATTAGGTTCTGCCTGAAATTAAAAAAAGGATAACCTGCATTTTGTATGATATTTCTAACGTCCAACTTTAAATCATCTTCTAAAGAAACATTTCCTACCTCCTCCTCGACGGCACCCAAGCCAAACTGATACAATAATAATGTAAGGCGCTTTAAAAAGCATGTAACTAATAATAATACAAATTTCATTTATAAAATAATCTCAATTATGCTAGTATTTTGTTCCTACATAAAAAAACGGCATCCCTAATTCATCGTAATAACATGGATCCGGCAATCTTCTGAGAGACTATCCAATTTACCCTAGCTCCGCGACCTCACTCATTGCCACGATGCAAACGATCATCTTTGCTCATCAATTGCTATTCATTTTCACCAACATGACCTTACCCCAACATGACCAACATTACCACGGCATCATTTTCCGAAGTAGCCGTCTGGAATGTACTGCATTCTATACCCCAACCTTAATTGGCAGCCACTGACAGATTAGAAGCTTGAGCCTTCATGCTTCCACATCAAATGAAATACCAAAAGATAAACAGCCAAACCCAGTTCAACACTTGTAACAGATTCAATAACAAGTAATAATCGCTTTATCTAACGACAAACGGTAACGACAAAAGACACCGAGCGACCAAAAAAATGCGAAAGAGGAAGTATGCCTTTAAATGGTTCTCGCATGCACATGAGAACGTGTTCCATAATGAAATGTTTCCTTGAAATTTGACACTCCTCACTGGATTTAAGTGTCCCTAAGCTCGACGAGTGATAATTTCATAAAGCACCGGGCGGGTCCACAGACGCCAGGTACTCATAAGCAGCGACAAACTGTTTGCAGAGGTTGTTATCTACGACGAATTTGTTGACATCGAATCGTCCTCGTTCTGGTTTGAGAAAAGCCTTGAAATCCTTTATGGAGAACAGACGATGGTCGAAAGTGGCTGGTTGCTCAAAGAGCAGGAATTGATATCTGTGCAGACCAGATCCTTCTGGAGGAGAGGGTCCCTGGTAGCCTATCGAGATATATTATTATTAGTACAGCGATCTATTATCATGCATTAGCAGAGTAAGTGGTTGTTAATTGGGAACACAAAGGTTAACGTCAGCCAATTATTTATTTAATAATAATTGTAGCACAATTATAAAAAGTAAAAAGCGTATGCCTTCGACTTACTTGTTAGGACTTCACCGGAAAATTCAATATTGCCGTCCTTTAACTGTTGACCCTTTACGAGTAATAATTTAATTATTCATATATCGGAGAATGTCTAAAGTAAACGACATTAAAAATAAAACATTGTGTAACATTAATAATTAATTAATCACTCAAGAATTTATTGTATAACAGTACTAAAGTTATAAATATAGGTATGACATTACTGCTTGTTACCGGTATATCAGACACGAGCCAATGTCTCCAAAATTTCATTGTGGGCGAAAGCCTTGTGGGAGCATCAGGATCGACCATCAGCAGAATGTACTTCATGTGAAACTAATTTATAAATGGAAACCGTTTGTGCCAATTTAATTATTTTATTAATTTATGAAACTCAAGATCCACAACTAGTGCAGTTTGTATTTATAAAAAGACGCATCAAGATCTTTCAGTACCTCAGGACAGTAGCTAGATAGGATTCAGGAATACATTTAATGCCTGGGAGGGGCAGAGGAAATTGAAACATTGCATTTAATGATTAACAAACATTTTCTTCTTGGACTCATTCTAAATCGTTCTATCAAATCAGTCGATCATATCTACTTTCCAATGCCTCGTCAAAGTATAAGCCAAGAGGAGAATTTAAAAGAACTGACATAATAACTTGAAATCTAACGTCTGCTTCAGGATGAATCACAATTGGGACATCGGAGGCTTCCTGGATGCTATCCAGTTCCGTCCCACACTCTCCGTAAGGAAGTACAAGTCGTATACTGTAAGAGCAAGGATTGAAATTTTCAAAGTCCACGTGTAAGCATTTCTGACAATTCGAAAGAGTTGCAAGAATTAGCAACGATGCGACGAGAAAACATCGCATTTCGACAAATTCACGTTAGGACGGTTTGAACGAGCTACGTCATAAGGACTTGTTAAACTTAAGATTGAGTTTATTTTGTATTTTAAGTTCATTTGTTTCGTTGTGTTATGTACATAATTGTTTGTTTAATAAACTCATAAACTCAAAAAAAAAACAACTTTAATTTCTGTTAAAATTTAATTTCAGCAATTTACAATTAGACGGGTAGGGATTAAACAGCACGTGACATTACTACACAAATGTTGACCTTTTCGAGGTCAGAATCTTTAAACAGTTCTCCCCTACTGACCAAACGCAGTCAAAAGCACGTGTCACAGCATGCAAGGTCAACAAATCCAGCAGTTGGAGCTTTTACTCTCTTTGGCTTCTCCCACCAATACCCAACCCTCATAAACCAAATATCTGGAGATATGGAGCTCATAAGAATTGTGAAGTTCATTATCAAAGATTTATGCAAATCATTTATTTATTTGTTTATTTAATGTAACGCAACCTTCCCTCTCACCATAAATCACTTCCGGATGAAGGGCAAACGTCTCGACACAAATGAACTAAGTAACCTCAACCCTGAAGCATTTTATTTGGAATAGAGACCAGGAAATATCCCCTTTTAGGTTTACTCTGCCGATCAAGAAAGCACTTAGAAACATCAGACAGAAAATATTTTTATCTGATTAACCAAAACTTTCAAAATGCCCTCATGATGGGGATATCATAAATTCATAATCATGATATTAAGAAAGAAAAAAAAAATTGCAAGATCATCATTTGCATTGGAATCATATTCCGTCGTAGACATCCTGATTCTTTGCAGACTCGTGTCGTTCGGCAGGACGACGGATGACGTCACCGACGTCAAGCAGTTCAGTGTCGCGCTTGACACGTGCCATGTTGACAGGCGGTCCTAGATATCCATGACAATTGACAATTGATAATAATAATAATAATAATAATAATAATAGTGAGTAATAATAATTACAAAGGCCTGAATAATTGTAGTAACAAAATAAAATAATAAAATAAATAACAAAATCAACAACAATAAAAAAAAACAAACCACAATAACTGAGTAGAACTGGCAGGAATATGAGGCCATGCAGGGCTCCAAAGAGCACGATCCCCAGGTACATTCGGAAATAATACACCTGGAATAGCTGGGACTTGGAAAAGGCCAAGATGAAGATTCCTCCCAGTTTCGTCAATGTTATACCACTGAGTACCTTTAATAAATAAGTAATATTTTTTTCAATAACTTTTTCTCCTAAATATAAATTATATTTAAATGTTAAATTAAATTTAGAATAAATAGATTTATTTATTAAATATGGAAAGCTTAACAAACAGGTTGGCCAAAATCATAATTGGCATTTTGTGAGTGCAATATGCACTCCTTATTATTTTGCCAGCATAGATTGAGCTGCTGCTCAATTGTCAAAGGTAAATCAATTAGGAAATACCAACCAGACTTCACATCTCATTCTTATAATAACTTCCTAAATGCAAATACAGAGATCAATAGGTATTCATCTAAAATAATTAACTAATAAATAATAAATAAATAAATCACGCCATCGAATCAAAAGCAATTCAAGAGACTCACGGAGCTTCCCATGTGAACCAGAGCCTCCCTGGCCCGTTCCATCCTCGTGTGACGCGAGGAAAGAGCGAAAGCCCGTGCTATGTGAGAGCAGAACTCGACCGATATTCCCATGCACATCACCACGTTCACCAGCGAGAGGGCGTTCAGCTCTATCTTCCAGAATGCCATGAGGCCGAACAGACTGGTCGTGGTCATGGAGACGGTGACCATGACGACCAGGGCCGTCCAGACGTCGAAGCCCAGGAGGACCAGGGTGACGACGAATATGGAAGCGGCGCAGACGGCCAGGTTGACGGCCGAGTGGCGTCTGATGTCGAGGTATTGCTCGTAGAAGATGTAGAAGACGCTACGAGGTGGAAGGGGTGGATGCATTCGGTCGGTTGAAATTTAAGAATCCACGTGCGTAAATAATTTTAGATGAACAAAAATATTTTAATTTTTCTTTTTTTTTTTTGTCTGCAAAAGTTTTTCAAAGATTGTTTTGAAAATGTTTGAAACAACAAAAGCACTTTTTATTAGATTAGATGAGTGCTTTTTAAAACAGAAAATGTTTGATTTTTCATTTCTTTCTTTCTAATTTAACCATGACTGAGCCATGGCAATATGTGGCAGGGTGCAGCTAGTTAATTAATAATAATAATAATAATAATATCATGTGATCATATTAGTATTACTATAACATAATCACTAAATTAATCAATCAACAATGACAAATCCAACCTGTAGGGAAACACCCTCCTAGAAAAGTCATCGCTTCGAGGAGTTTCAGAGGTCGAAGAATTTGAAAAAACGACCCTCGTGATGTTGTCTCCGAGTTCGCGAGCGTATCTCAGAGCCCCGATGAAGTCCTTGGAGCTGTTCATGACCCTGTGGAAGGTCATGAAGTACGTGGCCCCAACGTTGGTACTGCTTCCGTTTCTTATCAGTTTTACGGCAGAACCGTAAGCACCGTGACCTCTGAAACCGATGTTAAATTCTTGAGAAAAAAATATAAAAATTTAATGAATTTATTTATCAATTTATTTATTCCCATTGTTATGTAATAAGAAAATAATAAAACATTGATGCATTGATTATGTGTGTCTTATGAGAGGTAGTTCATTAAGTGTTTGATGTATAATTAGATCCTTTTCAAAACGTAAAATACAATAAAGAACGTATTTCCCAAAACTCTAAAAGACATTAAAATAATTGGTATTTTATTTCAAGAAATTAAGAAGGTTAAAAATAAACCTATTAGTGAAACTACAATCATTTTTCTCAGCCATTTGACTTACCATTAATTACTAACCAATTAGGAGCCTAACTAATATTAATCACAAGCCTAACCCCTTAGGACACGTTTCACATGGATTGTCACTCAGAAACCAAGGAATGAACTTCTCAAAGGAGTCACCAATGGGCCTCTTTTGATTCTGACTTCTGGTTACATTGCACTCCATGCACTCTTCACTCTTCACTGATGATGATGATGATGATGATGATGATAATGATGATAATGATAATGATGATGATGATAATGATGATGATGATGATGATTATCGTTATGTCTTTCAATCACAATGCATTATGATTATTCTTCAACACAATGTAAGTTACAAAAACTTATTTAAAAAAAAATTTAAAAAAAAATAATAATTTTTGAAATTAAATTCAACGGACCAGTTGATCTGCAGAAAGTTCCGTTGTTTGGAAACTGCCTGCAGCACGGACTTTTGGCCGAAATCCAATCGAAATAATCATCGATCCAAGATGAAGGAGAACTGGAGATGTAAGTGCTGTTGACAGGAAAACAAAAAAAAACTTCTGTTAGAACTTGGCAATTATTAGTTCCATTTCTATGCATTTATTCCATTTTGAAAATAATTTCCAATAATTGTTTCCAGCAAATGAACTTTGAAAAACAGAAAAACAAAAAAGAAAAAACCCAAATCTTCAGAACCATTTAGGTTGCTTGGCAGCCACCGAAACCTGCGACAGGAGAGAATCTTCTCGACATCCGACGTAACCGCAGACTTTGTTTTGATTTTCGACCGTCGAATAGTCGTAGTCGTGTCCGACGACGAAGTAGACCGGGGATCCTGCTGACAAGTAGGTCTCCATGGCTTTGAAGTAGCTCAGTGCGTAGGAATCCTGGGAGAGAAAAATTGATTTCAATTCCATTTATTTACGATTATTATTATTATTATTTTATTATTATTATTAGTTTTATTTTTATTGAGAAATCTAAAGGCATTTCGATCGTTACTTCTGGCATTGACAATTTGGAGTCCAGTCCGACTTGAACTTTGTGCGTAACTGCTATGCACAAGCAGAACCAGACGACGAAAATCGTTATCTGAAAATAGAATATCGATCAAGTAGCAGGTCATGAACTTCACAAACAAGTAAAAGGAGCAACAAATGCAACAACACTTGCAGCTCCCAAAACTCACCACAAGAGGTCTGACAAGAGTACTGAGGAGAAGGTTTGACAGCCTCTCGACAAAACCGTAAACAATTCCGTGCTTCGGAGCATCTATTAACAGAGGCGAGTCTTCGGCAATGTCCTCGCGATCGCCTTCCATCTCTCCGTCTTTACCCTTTGCAGGAACGCAACAACACACGTCCAGCCTATTACTCTGCAAAATGAAATTTACATTTTCTCGAATAATTTCCATACCTGGCTCGTAAAGCATCCCCAAGAAACTTACAAATTGCCTGTTGGCATCAAAAGTCATGAGACTGACGAAGCAGGAAATCTGAAGAATGAAATCGAAGAGTACCGCCAGTGCTGCATAAAGACTGAAGACCCTCACTGCAGGCATTGGGGTCAATGCACCTGTAACGAGTTCGGGTCGTTACTTTTTTATTTTAATTTTATTATTTTTACATTATTATTTTTGCATAATTATTTTATTATTATGTTCATCAGGAAGCAAATTTCTCTGCTTCGGAGATTTCCAAAAACTCACCCAAGAAGAAAGCTATCGACTCTGACAAACTCGTCAGCAACATGCTCGGACCGACTTTCCCAACCACTTTTCCAACCAACTCCTCCGTGCTGTCCTCCTCCTTCTTTTCCAACCTCTGGAAAAAAATATTTTCCATTTTAATATATAATAATATTTTCAAATTGTACTTTAATCATGTGATAATTTTGACGACTCAATAAACGAAGGAAAAAACGTAGATGAACCAAAAAAAGGTGAATGAAAAGATGACCTTGTCACATAATTGCATAAATAAATTAAATTAAAATTATTATTATAATAAAATATAATTGCATAATTTATATTATAATTATCATTATAATAAATCATACTACCTGGAAAGCCTGGACCAGAATGAAGACGTTGTCAACGCCAACTGCAAGAACGAGGAAAGGAACGACTTCGATGATGATGAGAGTCGCAGGAACTTGCACGAAGCTGAAGAATCCAATGCTCGAGGAGACGGACAAAAGTACGATGAGGACCCCGGCGAGTCCCAGCGAGACCTTCATGTCCACCTGGAAAGCATTTAAAAACATTTTTCTTTAAAATGTATTTTTATGAATACTCACTCACTCACTCACTCACTCACTCACTCACTCACTCACTCACTCACTCACTCACTCACTCACTCACTCACTCACTCACTCACTCACCCATTCACCAATTTATTGTTTACATTTGTTTTATTATTATGAAAGAATTTTAAAGACATTGTTTTAAATGGTAACAAATCAAATTTATTTGGAATCAAAAGTTGTCCTGGATTTGATGATCTCATAAAATTACATCCACACCCAAGAACACTTAAAGTTATAGTGAAACTAGTCCCCAAGTTAAATTCTACTTTCTACAAATTGAAAAATATTATATTATTATTATTATATATTAAAATATATTAATATAATTTAAACATTAATAAACAATAAAATGCAAATAAACAACAATGTTGTCAAAATGACTGTTAAATAAAGTCAATTTAATGACATAATTAGAATTAACAACAACAACAACACATCCAAACAAACCGAGTATTTTCCTAAACACAACAAGGAAATTATATTTTTCTAATTTTGGGATGTAATTATTATAAATTATTTGTCTAATTTGAGGTGCAATTACCACTTCCTGCTTTCAAAAACAAAACCATTTTGATCATCATCATCATCATGACCAACATCATCATTATCATCACCACCACCATCGCCATCACTATCATCACCACCACCGTTGCCAATGGCAACAACTCACGAGAAACGTCGAGCACTTGCGATACGACCCCAGCGTCAGAGAAACGTAGGCGAACATGACGACGTAACTTATGACGATCGTCGTCACGTCTGACTTGCTTTCCCTCTCGATCTCGTCTTCAATCGACCTCTGGAGAGGAGGAGGAGGAGGAAGAGGAAATAAAAACATTAAAATATTAAAACATAGAACACCATTTTGCAAGTCAAATAAATAAAAGTATGTTTAATTGTTTAAAATCATGAATAATAATCTCAAAAAGTAATAAGTGATAAACTATTGAAAGTGATGAATTTATAATTGCAATATAATATATGATTTCCCTTTTAGGACTCTCTGACTGATAGTGAAAATAAATAACATAAATAGCACAAATAATAATAATAATAATAATAATAAAATAATAATTAAAAGTTATTAATTAAAATTATAATTAAAATTTATTTACACTAAAAGAAGGAAAAATCGCAATCAGGAAGAAACGATCGTCCACTTTGTGGACCTACTTCTGCTGAGTAATGAACGGTGATGTTGTTGCTGCTGTAAGAACGCAAGAAGTCGAGGTATGCCTTTTCCCAGGCGAGGGCCTTCTTCAGGAAAGTGTCGTCGTTGTCCTTGTTCTTGTTGTTCACAACGAAGGTCACGACAAGAGCAGAGGAGTTCAAATATTCGTCGTCTGATGAATGGGCAATTGTCATTGGTCTTGTTAATCATTGTTTGCATTAATTATGATAATTAAAATATTCATCATTTGATGTGCAGGCAATAGTCCACTACGTGTTAATCATTATTAGCATTATTTATGATGATTAAAATATTCATCATTTGATGAGCAGGCAGTAGTCTACGACATATTAATCATTATTCGCATTATTTATGATAATTATTCTGCACGATCAGCCACAGCTCGCATTTACAGAACGAGTATTTATTTAATAACATGGACATGAATATTTATTGGAAACTAATTACTAGGGAAGCCTCCAAAAACGAGTCGAGGATTGATGATGCCCCCGAAATCTCCGAAGCACGAGATCCCGAGTCCGTTGATTCGACTCGAGTCGTTGACGGTCGCAGGGTTTCTGAAGGAACGTCATCGTCGAGGTAATTAAAAAGAGAATTTAAAAAAAATAAATTAATTAAAATAAACAAGATTTAGCATAACAAATATTAAATAATAAATGTCACATAAAGCTGGCTTCAGGGTTGACCTGTGCCAGGTGATCGAAGCAATTAAATCACCACCTCGAGCAGATGTCCAGGTGAGTCAGGTAATCTGCACCGGCGTTGGACAGACGGAGTTTGTCGTTGCTATTCTGGAAATAATTTAGGGCCGAAAATACCGTGCAGTTATCATTATCAGGATGCAGGGGAGTGAAGCAAATGTCTCCTAAAGAGACTTTTGAACTTCCAGACTCGTCTGCCAAGTTTCCCTCCAACTTTGCAATACTTTGTTGCAACCTCAGGACCTCTTCCAGAACATCCAATCTCAGGGCAGGCCCGAAAGTCCAACCGGAGTGAGGTCCGTCTCGAGAGATCCATTTCGACTGATTCTTCGGCTCTATTATGAGCATTTCGGTTCTATAAAACGGACTGTAAAGAAAATCGATGAAGAGATCACTTCATTTGCACAGCAGGTTGAGATTAAATAAAAATCAATTAATTAATTAAAAATTAATAACTCGTGGACGAACGCACCCGAAGTTGGAATCAAAGTAATTTTTCTCCAATCTAGCTCTGCTGTCCGGTGCGGACCACAGTTCCACGGGATCGGTCACCACTTTGAAGCGCATGTTGCCAGAAGTGAAAATGGCACAAACCATGAAGGACAGTAAGACCACGAACCACCGGTTCTTGGCACAAAACCTGCCCCAGGCAGAGAAACCCCTTTCCAGAGCATCCTCGACTTTAACTTGGAATTTTTCCACGTTGGAAGGTTTCCGAACGATGATTTCCACGACCGACGTGTTGGAAAGCGGTTGTGGAATCTCGTTGGAATCGGATCCTTCGCTGCCCGTGACGTCGCCGCTCTGTATGCTCTTTGACTCTCGGGTTTTTAAGCACGTGTTTGACACGAGCTGAGACAATTTTTGGAAAAAAATTTCTTATTAAAACAATTTTCTAATCTTGATGGCAAAGCAAATGCAAAATATCATAATAAATAACCAATTCTGAAGTTGTGGATAAAAACACCAATTTCTCAATCAAAAAAAAGAGAAAGGAAATTCAAGAACTAATGATAAAAAATAAAAATTTAATAATTAATAATAAAGCAAATAAAACAAAACCCACCAAAGCCAGGAAAAACATGAAAAGGAATCCTCCGCAAACAATCGCGAGGCAGAAGTAGATTCCGTCGATGTCAAAAATGAGCCAATCTTCGGTCTCAGGGCAGGGAACGTCCGGAGGACACGACTCTTTGCAGTCATTGCAAGTGCAGCTGGCACTGCAGGGCGAGGTTTTTGCATCCATCGTATGCAGAACCTTACCATCGACAGTGACCGTTCCATTCTCTGGGCTGATGATGAAATCTATTGCAAACGGGGATAACTGCGGATCCCCTATAAATTTCAGCCAAATCTGAAAGCAAATTCAAGCATTTAGAGAGGAATAAATCTTCGTCGGCACGTTCAAAGGAGCAAAGAAACCGCAAGACGACCTCCGGAGTGCAGGAATCCGCAGGAGTTCCGCACAGAAAGTCCAAAGCCCTCACTCCGCTGCCCGGGTCTTGAACGTTCCTGCACGACTCCAGAGTCGAGTTTATGAAAACGTCGGAGATGACGTAGGAGATTTTGTCGATTTGAGTTTTATTTATATTCGTGGCTATCATGAAGTTGCTCTGATTTGGATGGCAAGTCATTTGACAGAAAATCGATGCAAAGTTATCCATGCATGCTGGGCATCTTTGGACAAACTGCAATTAAAGATATGAACATTATAAGTGCAAATAATAAATTGAGAATTGTTAGAACATTCCGGTATTATTCTAAAAAAAATGTAAAATCAAAGAATTGAAATAATTTAAGAGTAAAACTACGAATACTCTAACCATCCGTGCCATGTTAAACTTAGCATCGAGAAGAACCACTTGTTCGGGATCACAGCACGTCAGTACCTCGCCATCTGCAATCAAACAAAAACCAATTTGAAGACAATAATTTCATAACTTTTTATTACCAAGAACGATGCCACGAATATTAGTTTATAAATTCATATAAAATAAATAAACAAAAGTGTAACTGGAACACAAATGGCATTAAAATTCAGCCACATTGAGCATTATTGATAATAAATCTCTCAGAAATTCACCCCACCATGAATGCCAAAAGACATTAAAAAGCCAAAACATAAATTCCCGAGCAAAGCAAGCAACAACAACAACAGCAATCCTAACCTTCGGGTATGAGACTCGGGCACATGGAGGATAAGATTTCAAGGGCCATGGTGTTATTGAGAATTTTTGGAGGTCCATTGTAAACTTTATTTTTCCCTGAGCTGAACTGTCCATACCAGACACATTTCATGGGGTCTTTCTAATGAATAGGAGTTAAACAATTTAATTTACACTGTGGTATTTTACTCATTTTATTATTGGTTTTATTAATATCAATTATAATAGATAAATATTAACTCAGTAACTATACAAAAAAGAAATAAGTTGGCAGTCATAAACATCTTTAGAACAACAGAAAAGATGAGAATTGCAAATGAGAATTTAGGAATTAAGTCATTGCAATTGTTTAATTAAATATTCACACTATTTATTCATTGCCATTATAAACTTCCATCTATTCAGAATAAAAATTATAACTTTATAATTCCTTCAAACTTTTCTTTTAAATTGGTTATAGGACTGGTAACTGGTAAAATATTGCAAAGGTATTGCAAACTATGCAAAGGTTTTCAATGGACCTTCACATTCAAAGCTTCTTGTTCAAGTCACATGATAAGCAACAGCTTTCTAACTAATTACAATAATCGCACGACCTCGTTCTAGAGTAATTACATCGAAAATAATTAGCCTATTCACACAACAGTGACAATTACTTGAGGAGACTCAAGTAAGACCCAAGTCGTAATGACGTCAAAGACTGACTGGAGAAATGCTGGTACGATGTTCAAACGATTGTACACATATTTTCTCACTTAATTAATTTAAACTATTCAAAATATTAACACCGAAGTGTTCAGCTCTTGAAAGTTATAAGGGCCAACCTCTAAGACCGATTCTTTAAGCAATTCTTGAGACAAGAAACTGCTCGCAAAGAGAATTAAAGACAGAAAAACATTTCTCTTGAATGCATCCATTCCTGAGCGAATTTGAGTAAATAAACTGTAAATTCAAAAGGAAGACACCGACATTTCAAATTGACAAGTTCCGTTATTTGACCGGCCTATTAAACTCCAAACTCCCCTTTTATAAAGAAAGCGAAGAGCGCATGTCAATCAATTCACGAAGTGAATGAATGAATGGGAGCCTGGTATCGTAATGAATCATTTTGTTTATAGCATGTGATTCAAAATATCACAACAAATGACGGAAAATCCTATAACTTATCTTGTAACTAATTTCGATATAATATGATTGATGTTTTTTTGACCCAACTTATAAATTATCTCTTCATTTTAAGAGTTGTTTTGATGTCAACCTCAGGCGATGTTTCAGTTATTTCATCATTGTGATTAAAATGGTTAATACTTACTATAAACAATATAGTGCCTGTAGTACTTAAATGTTACTTTGTTTAGCAACTTATTTCGACTTGATGAATGCGCCTCCATTTGTAAAATGTTTCATTGGTGTAACATCGGTAATTGTTCCCATTGACGTAATGTTGTGAGCCACTCTACTTCAGTCGTTTTGCCCTTTGTGTGACTTTTTGTGATTTTAAAGAATTTAAAATTTAAAGAGAGTCAACTGTGCGTATAAAATTTCCACCTCCTCGACCTTGTCCTTTTCCCTGACTATGCCGATATCATGTTAACATGAATTAATTAATTTAACATGTTGATTTCAAACTTATTTTTATCAAAGCGTAATACCGGACGATAATTTTAAACTAGTTTTGGGGCAAATACTAACGAGAGTAATCATATCTGGGGAATTTCTAGTTATTCAGTTAGGCAATGACATTTTCAAGCGACTGATAACCAATATTGTTTAAAAACAGAAATATAATTTATTGGGGGAACACTTTAATTTCACTTTGTTAAAATATGTTTTTAAACAAATTCTGTCAGCTAAATAGTAATAATAATTTTAAATAATAAATTTTTACTCCTTGATTTATTACTTTATCCTTTCCTTATATTTATTCATTTCGAGATTTGCTTTGCATCATCAATTACTAACGGACAGGATGCAGTTATTAACATTATTCATTATTATGTCAAAGTGTATGAACAAAAGAAAATGGGAGTGCTTGAAATGGGAGTTAAAACAAATTGGCTGAATGAAGAAAAGTTGATATCGCAATGCGAACCTGACATTGAAGAATAATTATTAAATTTTGACATCAATTTGGTCCAATGTAAATTCTCTCAAAAATCAAATTTTAAAATGCTAGGACAACTTGGAAATCCGTCCGGTTCTGCGACTACACAGGTAAGTGCTTGCGATGGCGGTCAGCATCAGTACAACACAAACAACAGTCGCTGTAACTGCCACCATGGTTGTAGTATTATGGACTTCTATGAGAAGATTTTAATTGTTAATTAATTAATCTTCCTAGAATAACTTGTGACTCTATTCTGTTAATACTTAAACGAGCGTCTTTACCGAGATTGGCTGCCTCTTTCAGTCAACCAGTCTCGACCGCTTACTATTTTAATTACTAATTAATTATTTAATAATTATTTTATTATTTATTTATTATTAATTATTATTATTAATGATTATAAATTAATAATAAACAGAATAAACTTTTCATTAGCATATTTGACCTTTACTAAACATGTGAATTAATGAACATTATAAATTTACTGATTTGATTAAATATACAATTTAGGACAACATTTCTCTCCCAGATATTCGATTATAAAAATTGGGCCACAATAACATACATCGTATGCAAACAATTATTTTATTATGTACATTAATAACTAATAATTTAAGATATAATTAGATATGCTTTTAGAAGCAGCAATGAATGCACTTGGATTATAAAACGATAAATGCCCAAAAAAACGAACCAATTTTCGATGTGCTAGAATTGAAATCTGAAGTCAGGTTGGTCGATAGAGTGTTTGATGCGTTTGCGGCAGGATGTGCTGAAATGAGGTTAAGGAATTAAATTAATTTATTTGTTCAAGAGATAATTAATTAATTGTCGTTAATTCATTTAATTTTAATTATCTTATCAAACGTATTTAATGCATTCGTGTGGAATCAGCGGCAGATGATCTAGACCAATTTGGTGGTGGAACAAGCTGGAAATTTATGAAAATCTTTCCATCTAACAAAAGGGAAATATAATTTTTACCGGAAGAGAAAAGAGAAATGTATTAAAACTCAAATGTTAAATTTAAATATGAAATAAAAAAAAACATTATGTGTTACTTATTAACAATGCCCCTCCCAAATCCGTCAGTGATTTGGATAATAAAGTTTGTTAGATTACTTAAAGACAAGTATGAAACTAATCTGAAGCCAAGATCGGAACTTATTGCGTACATTGATTCATTGATTGAGTTGAAATATTTAATTAAATGTAAAACACCCACCAACAATCACAACATCATCAGTACTTTTGTATCCCCAGCGACTCCAAACAACATTACAATCGAATTGAGATCGAATTTGATCCTCTCAAAGTACAAACCTCCATCGAACAACGTCGCAAGGACAAGTAAAATTGGAAACAAATTCCAGGACATCGCAAAAGTAAAGAAATATTTTTAAATTTCTTAATTATTCTTTAAAAAAGAGAGTTTTATTCGCAATTAATTCAAACTAAAGTCTGAAATTCGAGTTATATTCTTCATTCTTTCAAAGAATTTGTGGATCCTTTTTTTCTCTTGAACTACTTTTTGACGAACGTTGAAATTCAGAAGATTTGAATTTCAAGCAACAACAATGACAACGACATTTTAATTGGAAACTTTATCTCAGCGGGCGGTCCAAAGCAGGGTGCCCTTTCAATTGCCTGCTGCTACCCGGCAGGTTCCCGCCATTGAAAGTACGCCTTTAAAATAATAGTTAAACATTTACTTGAGAAAATACCCAAAAATGTAATTTAATATATTTTTAATTTTATAAGTCATATATATATTATTGTTTGAAATTCTTGGACGAGCTTTCTCAATACAATACAATACAATACAATACAATACAATACAACACCATTACTTATCGATCTTAATAATGATAAAACAAAACAACAACGACGAGCAACAACTCGACTGTTTCAGCAACAACAACAACAACAACTTTGAGAACAAGCAATAAAAGTCAGAAAATCATCTGAGAAGATCCAATGCAACGAGAGACACGAAGAAACAACGACCTCGAATTCCATCGGGACCCCCTAAAACCCTGTTTATGTTTTCCAAGAGCTATTGCGTAACACAAGGATTATGGCGGAGCTGGAATATTTGCCACAAAGATCTTTTTGCAGCATTAATTTTTCATCGATTTCCTTGAGTCCAATAAGAGCGTGGGATTTGAACTGCTATAACATGTCACAAGTTTGCTTTTATTTTTTTTGTAGGTCACTCAACCATTTGTTTGATTCTGTTTGATTCGATTAAATTGAATTTATTATTTTATTTCATTTTGTTTGTTTATTTATTAAAATATTATTTATTTAATATTGATTTTTATGTCATTAGAAATATAATTAGTAATATATAATATATATAAGATAAGATTGTTTTTAATCCAGGCAAAAGTTAACATGTTTAGGAATATTTGATTAAATATATTTTATTTGTTAATTCGATCAAAATGTGGGGTTCTTTGCTTTCATTAATATTTAAAATTGATGAATCATGCTCTTACTTGGGACATCACGTGATCGAATTATAGTAATAAATTATCATATTTAAGTAATGAGTCACTCATAAAGTAAAGTACATGTAAAGTACAGAGCATGCTAAATTTTTACAAATAAGACTGTAAGTCGATTTTATTTTTAGTCTTTATTTTTATTTTATTATTTTTTTTAATAAATAAGAATTTATTAACAATTTCGTCGATATGATGTTAACAAATATGTAATATTGTAATAAATATGTTATCGCAGTCAATATTGGCATATTTATCATATTACTATTAATAATAGTTCTTGTTTGATTAGACCATGCTGTTTATTTGCTTCTTGTGTTAAGTTTTAAAAGTTTATTTATTTCAATTGAAATTGAATTTCTTTTTCGAACTTTTTTTCTTTTTTAGAATTTATGGCTTCTATTTATCTCGAAATTGGGTTTGAAAACATCGTAAAAGATGAATTTTGAATGATTTCCAATGAATTCCTTTTCAAATTTCAAATTCAAAAATCCCGCAAAACTTGTGATACTTCTGAAATAGCATTTATTTCTGACGATATAAAAACATTTTTTTCTGATTATTTAATCCATTATTTATCGATAAACTTAAATTTTACCTTTTTAAATTTCACTTTTAAAACTTAAAACGAGAATCAAATAAACAGCATGGTCTAATCAAACAAGAACTATTATTAATAGTAATATGATAAATATGCCAATATTGATTGCGATAACTTATTTATTACAATATTACATTTTTAGACGAAATTGTCAATAAATTATTGTTAACATTTGCTTCTTGACTTAGAATTTTGGTTTCCAATCCACGCAGTTTAAAGCGATCGTCTATCACAACGGAGAACTGTAATGGAAGGTTTATGAAGCAACATGTTCTCCGGTGCACTTCAGGCACCTTTTGCAAAGAATTTACAATGAAACATGTTTTTAGTTTTATGTTTTTTTTTCTTTCTTTTTTTTTCTTTCTTTCTTTAAGGTTGGAATTTCTGGGACATTTTCTGTGGCATCGCAGAAGAAAAAGAGTCAAATATGAAAATAACTAAGAGGTTAAGATTGTTAGTTGAAAATGGGTCTTACATGTAAATTGGTTTATTATTATTATTTATTATTAATTATTATTATTATTACTACTATTATTATTTTTCTTTAAGAAGGTAAAACCATTTGTCTTTGTTATCACATTCCCTCACTATTCAATTCATCCTCCACAAAACTTGACTCAAACCTGAATAAAACTTTGATCTGTTGACAGGACAAACAAAGATTTCCTTCGAAGCAACGATTCATGGACCGAAATGTTAAATCAGGAGCATGGAAGGCTCCTCTCCAATGATACAATTTGGTCGGATCTTAAAAACTGTTTTCATTTTAATTTGTAATATGATATTATTATTATAACATTATTATTATTATATATTATTATTGTTATTATTATTATTATTATTATTATTAATATTATTATATTATACTCTTTTAACTCATATCCCCAAAGTAGAAATTATGCTAAACGTTTTTTTTTAAATAATTTTTAAACTGAGAAAGAAATCGATTTGTTAATTTATTTAATATTTAATTTATTAAATTATAATTTCTTGTATTTATTCATGTATTGAAGCCATTGCGAATCGGGTGGAAATCACTCGGCAATTTCTCGGTCATTTCTGAACGTCCTGAGATGCAAAATGACAGATGCGTGGCTTATAACTTGGAAAAGTGAATTGGAAAAGCAATCCAAAACTGGGCTGATGAGATTCAGCACATTGAGAAGTGTTAGCATGTAAATCAACCAAACAAAAAAAACCTTTGCATTGAAATGGAAATCGAAGAAAGTGATTGAAAAGAGGAAAATATTTTGCAATCAGTTCCCTGACTCTCAACACATGGCTTCACGAACGACGGCTTTGGAGACGATTGTGTCGCGAGGCATCGATCAGGATTTCAAGCCAGTCCAGGAATTTGTAAAGAGTGAAATAAATTAAATTCTCTTTTAACAGATATTCTTTTAAAATTTGTTATGGCGTATTTTGCAATTAAATCTAATTCTTGCTGTTTTTCTTAACTTTGGAGCACGATCCGGACATCAGCTCCGATAACTTATAGGTGAGAGATTGCGCCCATCTTTTAAGAGAGTTGTTAGCATGGTAAACAGAAATGCATAAATGAAATGCTACTTAGGTTAACTAATGAATCATTCGATAGGAACATAACTTAATAATTTTAAAATCAAATAAATCTAAAAAAAAATCTTTAAAAAAGGTTTTTAGGTATTTTTAAAGATATAATCAAATAATCGGAGAAAACCGAAGCACACGCCGGACGGACCATAAACAAAACAAAAAAAAACATTCTTGGCTCCACCGCGAGAAATAAACATGTGACTATAAAAATATATTTTTGTGGATAAAATAGTCCTCAGCGATTTCCCATCAGATGATCTTCTCCTGTGACATTCAAACGACATGCCCTTAGACACACAACATCTTCCAATAAATAAGTTTCAGTCCAAATTCCTTCAAGATTTGAAATTGCTTGAACGAGAACCATTTTTTCCATCCTTCCAACTTCCGGTCGTTAAAAGTTAATTACTGGAAAACATTTGAAATTGAAGCTCAAATTCGCAACAAAATTGTTGGATTTTTTGTTTTTTTTTTAAATAATTAATATTTAAATAATTAATATTTATCATTAATCTTTCTCTTTGATGATTGAATTAAAGAAAATGTTTTGAGAAAATGTAAAAAGCCATTTCTGGATATAATCAAAAATTATAGGCAATTAAAAATAAACCCGTGGTCACCTCTTTCGCTTACGTCAAAAGAAATGTTCCACAAGACCCAATCAACGTTTCATCATCAGAATCATCGAACCATGAAACTCTCAACCCCTTGATATCATTATCCACATGGTGTTAACTCCACATGATACTGCACATGATACTCCAAATGATACTCCAAATGATACTCCACATGATACTCAACATGATACTCCACATGATATTCCACATGATACTCCACACGATACTCCACATGATACTCCACAAATCCATCTCGCTTCAAATCCTACTTCAAGTCACTCATTAATGTCAATAATTTATTTATTTATTTCTCAATAATCACCTCGTAATCGCTTGATTTTCGCAAACAGCCATTTTCTCGAATTTGTATTAAGTCGTAAATGAGTTGACTCTAGAATTTTGTGGGTTTTTTTTTTGTCAAAATAAAAAAAAAAAGAAAACGTAAAAAAAAAATGTTTCTGTTGAAATGAATTTTTTAAACTTTAAAGTTTTAATAAAAACTTGCTTCTTGCAATTTCTTGTTCCTTTTTAATTCTTAAAATGAATTCCTGGAATAAATTTAAACGCGAACAATTGAAATTAATTTATTATTTAATTTCAATATTTCAATTCATGCCAGACGTTCAAACTATTTTTCATTGGAATGAAGTTAGCAACAACAACAACAACAACAATAATAATAAAATAATAATAATAATTAATAAAAAGATAATTTCATTGATAATAACACGTATTATAGTAATATTATTATATTATAATATAATAATAATATAATAAAATAATATATTAATATTATTATATTATATATTAATATATTTATTAATTAATTTATAAAATAAATAAATTACTTAATTAAATAAATAAAATAAAATAAAGAAATAAATAAATTAATTAATAATATTATATTATAATGTATAATATAATATATTAATATTATTGTAATACAATAATTATATAATATAATGTTATTATTATAATATAGTAATAATATTATTATTATTTATAGATAATGTGATAATAATAATAAAAAGATAATTTGATTGATAATAACACGTAATAGCAGTTTCACTTCGGGGAAACTGTTATTTGTCACCAAAGTTTTGAAAATGATTTTTAAAAAAATAAAGCTCTTTACACGCATTGAGGGCAACTTTTATGGTGATTGATTAATCCTCGTATTAAATATATAAATAAATAAATAAATAAATAAATAAATAAATAAATAAATAAATAAATAAATAAATAATTAAATAAATAAATAAATAATTAATTAAATAAATAAATAAATAAATAAATAATTAAATAAATAAGCATTTAATTAAATCGCTTAAAATAATTTTGCAATCATCTTTCATTTAATCATTCATTCAATTTAATAAAGTCGATCAATCAATCAATCATGTTTAAAATGGTTTTTGTTAAAATTACGTTTGTAATGCAAGCATTATGGTAATTTGATTTCAGATGATTTCTTTAAGAATTTAAGTAATAAAAATAATATCTTTTGATTAATTCAATTTATTACTGTTCAATACTTTAAGATAAACGGCGCAAAAGAAATATAAATTTACGCCTGGAGAGATAAAGGTTCAATCGTAAACAAAACGAATGCCATTATCTTCTTATTTTCTTATTTTGTCTCCATTCTCATCTGTCGATTTTGATTCAATGCAATTCTTAATTCTTTGAATTACTTTTTATTTAATTTTATTTTATTTTATTCAGTCAATTGTGATTGTAACTGACTTATTAATACTTAAAGAAACTTATTAATACTTAAAACAACTTATTAATACTTAAAACAACTTATTAATACTTAAACCTTAAAAAATACATTCTCTCCAGTTGTTGTGTTTTACATTTCCTTATCACTTTATCATTCGTTTTATTATCCCTGTGTTTTTGTTTTTTTTTTGCGACACAGCACCGACCCGGTTTATTATATATATTTCCCTGTAACGTGTTCGTTGAATTTGTCGTGTTTTCTTAATTTTTCAATGTTTTTATAAATTTTCTCACGTCGTTGGGGAATAGAATTCTTGCAATCTCACTTTATCAGTTACGAAGAGACCCTTTCATACGTGCCGCCGAAATTCTTGTAACTTTGTAACAGGTTGTCCCTTAGACGAGAATTAGATTCCCTTGGGATATACCATGAATTTGTGATTGTTTTTTTTTATGTGATTTGTGGTCTTATTAGTTTTATTAGAGTTTTGAGTTTTGAATAAATAAAAAAAGTCACAAAAATCCCACTATTATTAATACTTAAAACAGCTTATTAATACATAAAACCACTTATTAATACTTAAAATAACTTATTGAACTGAAAACAGGAAGTGCTGAAACCACACAGGCAGATTTGGCAACATTATTCAGTTCACGATTCGTCATAATGGATTCTAGCCATACTGCTAATTGGTCAACCAAAGAATATTTAACAAGTAATTTTTATAATATATCTATGGATGTTTATGTAATTCGTAGGAGAGATAAAATATCAAAATGCTTGGAATAATGGAAACGTAATGTTGCTTAATGTGGGAGTTATCGGTATTAACACGTAATTACATTGTAATTATTAATATTAATTATAATAATTATTATGAAATTAATTATTAAAAGAAATTTTTAACAAACACAATTAGGAATGTTTTTGATTAATAAGTTTACTTATTTGTTTGTTAATTAATTTATTTATTTGATTGTTAATTAATTAATTAATTTATTTATTTATTTATTAATTTATTCATTCAGCAACTGCTGCTTCAACTTTTACAAGATCAGATTTTCGTTTTATTTTCCAAGAAGAAGAATTGATTGTGTAATTATGATAAAATTATTCAGTTAAAAGTTATTTTTAAAATTATTCTGTTAAAAGTTACAAAATAATCTGGAGTCATCGACGTCTGCATTACTAGTGGATTACTCAGGGAAAAAGACTTTTAGAAACGCGAATAATTTCGGTCATGAGTCAATTTGTAACTGACGTTAATTGATCAATTATAATTAATTATTTCACAATTATAATTATTTATTTCACAATTATAATTATTTATTTTACAATTATAATTATTTATTTCACAATTATAATTATTTATTTCACAATTATAATTAATTATTTATTTCACTTTTAAACCTGCAATGAAAATGTCTCGAAAATTTTACTTTTTTAAAATTAAATTTAAGTTTTAAAATTTGTTTCTCAATCTTCAAGTCTCCTAAATTATCCTCTCCATGAAAAATTCATTCTCCATACAACAACAACAACAACAACAACAACAACAACAACGACGACGACGACGACGACGACAACGACGACGACGACAACAACGACGACGACATCAGCAACAGCAAATAAATTCACACATTTTTCAAGACAACAAAAACATAATTCCCCAAAAATAATCTTCCATCGAACAAAAAAAAAAAAACAAATCCGGAGTTGAAAGGCAACGAGCAGCTGATTTTGGAAAAAGAGAGGGAAAATAGCAGACGTTTTGAAACTACTTCTGGATGTACTTTCGGTGCATTTAATTTAAAATTCAATTAAATCGATCTAGCAACAAACATGACCCACGTCCAATGTTATTGTTATGTGTTATTATACAAGACCAATATTAATCTACTATTATATTAATCAATATCGATCTATCAATTAAGGGTTAACCCTAAGGACACGAAAACCTTTCTGGCATTTTTCTGGCGATTCTCCTTTTTTTGGCCGATCCCCCGAAGTCACTCAAGCGTTGCAAACCCACCGGTGCTCTTGGACACGCTTCATTTCAAGTCAAGGAAGCGTGACGTTGTCATGGAAACCGGCGAGTCATACGATGGCTTGGCAGCCATGAGTTTATTTATTTATTCGATTTCGTTCGACTAATAAACTGATAAAAACACTTATTTTAAGAAAAACACTTATTATAAGAATAATATTTTATCATTAATTAATGATAATTATTATTATTATAATTATCGTTAATTGTGTGAATTCATAATTATTATTATTATAATTATCGTTAATTACTGGCAATTAATCAAAAAGTAATTTGCCGCTGAAATGTCATTTTGTTTATTCTGATTCATTTTGTTTATTTCACTGTGAATTCTATTGCGATGTGAAATATTTTAAACATAAAATGATTTAAGTTTATTTATTTTAAAAATTACAATAATCATATTAAAGCCCTGCTTATTAATTTATCTGTAGAATTCGACAGAAGTCGGACATTTCAGTTTTTTTTTTTTTAAAGTTTGCATTTCGAGTTAACAAAGAATGAATTATTGATTCGCTCGAAGAAGGAAGATGCCCTTCAGTTATTTTTATTTATAAAACTAATTTTATATTATTATTTATTTAAAAATACATTTATTTAATTATAAATCTTATTATGTGTTATTATTATAATTATTAAATATTTATAAATTTGATTTCCTCTACTTTCTCAAACTGAAACACAGGAAGAACTGACACATCAAAAGCCGAAAATCCCTGATCAAAGAACGTGTGATTGCTGTGAATATCTGCGAATATCTGTGAATATCCGAGAATATCCGAGAATATATTTTCATTTAATTCACGTTTGAATTGTATTTTGTCTAATTGGATAAACAATTATTTACGTAAATAAATAAATTGTGACGAAAAATAGATTAAAATATTCGTAGCAAATGAAGTTGCAAAAGTGGAGAAATATGAAAGGCATTCTGCTTGCTCCAAAAAAAAAATGCAACTCTGCGAACATTTGGCAGATATTGCTAAGCACAAGAGTTAATTTATGACGGCCTTTATTTATAACATAACAATCGCTGATTGATTTAAGCAAACAGTTTCAATCAAAGAAAGTATTCCACACGTTTGTAAGCTTCCCATTGAAGATCGCAGATCTTGGAAAGTCAAAAAGATTAAAACATATTGTTGGATCCCTAGATCCAATAAATTGAATAATATTTAAAATTATATTGCCGATTAATTATTTTAATAATTAATTAAATTTAGTGGCAATATAATTTGAGAATTAAATTGGTGCTATTCAGACTCTTTGGTTATGTACCTTTGACAAATGGATTTGTATCGGAAAGTAGAGCGAGAGTAATAGAAACAGCAGATTTCAAGACTTAATCAATTAAGCATTTTACATCTTCCAAGCCATCTGACAACTTTCAATAAACCTGCCCTTCTATAATTAGTTTGAGGACCCCAGGTTATTACATTGGTGTCAGGAGTTGGATTTAGAGTTAAAGGGTGTCCAAAAGTAACTAAAGTAGAAGCTTGTTTAGTTGAAAAGTGAACGATGCCGAAGTACTTGGATGAATTGTACGTGCCTCGATTGAGACAAGAATTGAGAGAGCGTGGCCTGGATTGGAAAGGCACGAAAGCTGAGATACGAGAGCGACTTGGGACATGGCTGACAGAGAATGGCCATGACCCAGAGGAATACGAATTCGAGAATCCATCCCATAAAAAGATGGATGAATTTCTTGATTTTATGAAAAAGTCCGTAGATGAGATGAGGGAATGTATTAGGAGTATTAGGGGTGATTTGAAAAACAGAGCGGTTCCATGCCAGGATGTCTCGTTGGCTTCGGGTGAAGACTCTGCCGAGAAGAGTCCTGTTGGTTCTTTTGAGGAGAGCAAAGTGGTGCTTCCATCTTGCGAAGAACAAGGAGAGGAACTCTGCAAAAAGGTTACCAACGAAGAACAAATCATGTCCGTTGTTCCAGGTACCGTTTCTGGCAGCATTGGGATGGAGTCATTAGAAGGCACATCCAACCACAATGCGTGCGTGTCTCCAGAAACTCTGTGCGTGATGGCAGACTTAGAGAACTCGACGTTGGAGCCCATAGAGTTACCAGATCAGGTCGAGTCGTCAGCAGGGCCCAGAGAGCTCACGGAGGTTTTAGTGGAGCAAGTGGAACTTTCGGAGGAGCCTGTGGGATTGCCGGTGGATCATGTGGAGTTGTTGGTGCAGCCCGAGGAGTTACTGATGAGTCACGTGGAGTTGCCGGTGGAGCGCACGGATTTGATGGTGGAACAAGTAGAGTCTACAGAACAGCCCATGGATTTACCAGCGGATGTTTCGGCTCCATTGGAAATAACAGAAGGGAGTGCTCGGGATTTCAGGAGAGTGCCTAGCATGGAAAGTGGAGCAGGTGATCCTGAGGAGAGTCTGGGATCTGGCGACATCGTGGAGCAGGAGAGTGTGCATAGAAATGGCGATGTTCCGCGGCTGAAACTTGCGGGACGCAGAAGTAAAAGGGAGGAGACAGAAATCCCAGAAGATGACAAAGCAAATGGATCTGGGATTTGCAGCCATGAGATTGTTGGAAGATCGGATCCTATTCCGAGAGTAAAAATGAAAATGGGAATAGATGTCTGTTCGGGACGAACAGATTTAAGGAGGGGGCAGTGTTGGATCCCTAGATCCAATAAATTGAATAATATTTAAAATTATATTGCCGATTAATTATTTTAATAATTAATTAAATTTAGTGGCAATATAATTTGAGAATTAAATTGGTGCTATTCAGACTCTTTGGTTATGTACCTTTGACAAATGGATTTGTATCGGAAAGTAGAGCGAGAGTAATAGAAACAGCAGATTTCAAGACTTAATCAATTAAGCATTTTACATCTTCCAAGCCATCTGACAACTTTCAATAAACCTGCCCTTCTATAATTAGTTTGAGGACCCCAGGTTATTACAATATAGAAGTGGTTCGTGAAGTCTCGTGACCTTTTGTGACTCCCGATTGAACGTGTGATTGAAACGTGATTGAAGATCATGTAACGATTGAAAGGGCATAGAAGTGAAGTGATTGAAAAGCAGTCGATTGAAGGTGAACGATGGTTTAAAATTCGAGTTTCAATCTCAGATTTCCAGGAGCGATTCGATGAATTTAAAAAGAGTGTTCTCCTCTTATCTGCTTTCTCACGATTTCCAATGGAACCATCCATCTTTCTTTCCTCTTTTCTTTTATTATTATACTAATATAATAATTTATTAGTTTAATTATAAAAAAATAATTACTTGTAAATATCATTTGTGATTTGATTTACGACTTATTTGATTGAAAAATCATTCGAAAAGGCAAGTTATTCGAGTGATTACAAGTCTTGGAATCCTTTGAAGTTGCTGTTGTTGTAGACGATGATGATGATGATGATAATGACCTTGATGTTGTTGTTGTTGTTCTTGTTGTCAACTGAACAAATGGAGGAACGTTTGCTGAAGTGGTGAGAG
Organism: Hirudinaria manillensis; assembly: GCA_034509925.1. Classification (NCBI taxonomy): domain Eukaryota; kingdom Metazoa; phylum Annelida; class Clitellata; order Hirudinida; family Hirudinidae; genus Hirudinaria; species Hirudinaria manillensis. The sequence goes on along the minus strand of CM067528.1, from coordinate 12,325,141 downwards.
AACAAACACGGATCCATCCAGCATCCACTTCCCAGGGACTGGAATTGATGGAAAGAAAAGCAGACGAGTGAACACATTGTGTCAGTCGTGAAGTTTGTGGGCGCCAAAAAGCAGGAAGCAAGAGTTATTATTATATTATATTGTGTTATTATTATATTATATTGTGTTATTATTATATTATATTGTGTTATTATTACATTATATTGTATTATATTATTATATTACATTAGGACGATTAAAGTTGAGCGGATTTCTAAAAAAACTCCACTGTTTTTTTTCATTTTTCTCCAAAATAAAGCATATTTATAAATTTATCCAGTGTTAAATGGTTAATAAATGGTTAAATGAATAATAAATAAATAAATAAATAAAATAAAATAAATAAAATAAATAAATAATAAAGATAATTTTTAAATAGATTTTTAAGATCCAATGTTATTTTATGTTTCAAAGTTTATCGCGTTGTTCGGCATCAATTTTATCAATCCAGAAATGCTCGGTTTCGCCTAAAAATACTCAAGTTTACAACGGATCTTGGAAATTTGGAAAGTTGGGTTGCATTCTAAGACGTTGGTTAATCCGAGCGTTAATCTGAATTCTTAACCATTATTTAAATATTGTTATTAATATCAATATGCCTTTTAATTAACATAATTAATTTATATTCTTGATGATTATGCATATTGTGGATAACATCATCAACTGATACTCTGAATAATCATACGCCTTGTACAACATAATCGTACAATTCATTTATAATTATAAATTCATTTATAATAATAAATTATTATTATTATTATTATTATAAATATTATTATTATTATTATATTATTATTATTATTATTATTATATTATTATTATTATTGTATTATTATTATTATTATAAATTATCACAGTGGTGACCAAAGAAGAAGAAGTCAAGACTACTGCTCCCGTTCCGGAATAAATTATTATTATTATAAATTAATTAATTAATCATTTTTACCTCATATATTATTAAATAACTTTTATTAAATAGCTTGCATGCAGTGGCTTTTTTCTTCTTCTTGTTATCACGAGACCATTTCAACTCCTTCCGTGAAGTGGAATCAGGTTCCGGTTTCTTCTAGGTGTTGTTGTTGTTGTTGTTGTTGTGAAATATGAAATGTTTAATGAATATTATAGGAAATATAAAATATATCATGGATATTACTTGAAATATATAACGAATATCATAATGAATATTATAGGAAATATAAAATATATCATGGATATTACTTGAAATATATAACGAATATCATAATGAATATTATAGGAAATATAAAATATATCATGGATATTACTTGAAATATATAACGAATATCATAATGAATATTATAGGAAATATAAAATATATCATGGATATTACTTGAAATATATAACGAATATCATAATGAATATTATAGGAAATATAAAATATATCATGGATATTACATGAAATATATAACGAATATCATGTGGAATACATACATAATCAATATTTATGGACTTATTACGGCGTGTCTCGGAAATAATTTCAGAAAATACAAATGACTGCTGCCGAATTTCTGCAAAATTTGTTCCTAATTATTTGTCCAATTTGTTCAATTTAGACGAAATTACTACTTATTCTGTTTTTTAAAAAAATAAAACTTTTTAAAATAATAAAAAAAAATAATTTTATTTATTTTTTAGACAATTTAAAACAATTTTTTATTTTTAAAAAGTTCGATCGGACTGACGTTTTGACAGTTCCCAAGAGGAACGGAAGATGGCGCTTTGAGGTGCGAGGTTCAATATTGGAACAAGTCACCTCCAGAATTTACGCTCCACGTCGAAGATGTTAACGCAGATGCACGAGGAAAGATGGAAAAGTTTAAGAAAGAAAGGAAGGAAAAAGATAGAAAGAAAGATAGAAAGAAAGAAAGAAATAGCTCCATGTTTCCATTTAGCTGCAAATATGATCCATGTCTCTGCAGCCCATCTGCAAATTAGACTTCTGTGTTTGTTTTATAGAGACGGACATTTTTGTATCGACATTTGTAACGACATTTGTATCAACTTTTGTATCAACATTTTGTACCAACATTTGTATCGCCATTTGTATCAACATTTGTATCAACATTTTGTATCAACATTTGTATCAACATTTGTATCAACATTTTGTATCGATACGTCGTTTGTCTTGAGATTATTGGAAAAGTATTTCCTGTTCTCTGAAGGGCATTTTATCGTCGTTCGTCTCCTGGTCCGGGTCTTTTGGCTTTTAATTATCAACACAATTATTGACTTTAACAATGATGAACCTCAACAATTGTCATTAATTTTAATATCTGGACTCTGGAATTTTGCTGAGTGGTCGCAACTTCTAATTTCAAAAATTTGTTGCTTTTTTTTTGTCGTAACAAAAATAAACGACATAAAAAAGGGTATTATTCTGGAAACGTTTTTTAAATAATTGTTTCAAACTTATTTATTGTTTAATTTTCTGTTTATTATTATCATTATTTATTTATTTACTGTTTATTATTATTTATTATTTATTTGGCCTGTTTATCGCACATTTGTATCACTTTATTTGTATATGTATTTGTTTATTATATGTATTTATTTATTAATTTACTGTTTATTATTGTTTATTATTTATTATTATTTGTTTAACCCGTTTATCGCACATTTGTATCACTTTATTTTTATTTTGTAGTTGCTTCAAGAAATGAACCAAATTCCAAATTCCTCTCTGTACAAGAAACAAACAAAATATATGAAACATTAAATCAAAAAAACTTGAAACAAACTCCTGCAAAATCTTATCATTGAATTGCGAATCTCCATCTCATCCAAGCTTCTCATCCCTCTCCTGATTCATCGTTCTTGCTATCTGACAAGCGAAGTAGATTGAGTTTAGTGCGACCCATTTATAACACGCATCCGTGTATAACGCGCAACTACATATAACATGCAACATCTGTGTTTCAACGAGAGTTGAGACAAGTCGTCAGTCCTACTTCCGGTTTTCATCAACAGATCGTTGTTTTTTGAACGGCTTTGTGATGAAATTGTTTCTCAAATCAAAATTTAATCAAAGTTTTGCTTTAAATGAGTTGAAATTCTTTGAGGCCATTTTGAGAACAAATTGTTTTTTCTATCGAATTGAGTTTGTATGAGTTTTTTTTTGGTAAATTTTGTAAACTTTCGGCTCTCGAAAGGTCAGCAAACTGCAAGAGTTTAAACAGTGAATGAACGAAGTGGAGTGAAAGCACAGAGTCGCCATGTATAATCTCTCAGTTCCAACGATCCCTGAACTCCCTAATTCCAGCACTTCTCTGCCAATCCTAGCCGGCAACTTTAGCCATAACGTGTCTGTCCCGAGCATGTCGAAGCCGGATTGGATCATAGTTCCCTCTGTCTTCGCTTTCATCTTCATGGTAGGAGTTCTCGGCAATGGCATCCTCATCCTAATCGTGGCCGTCAACAGGAACATGAAGACGACGCCCAACGTTCTCCTGGTCAGTCTGGCAACAGGGGACCTTCTGCTGATCGTGATTTCATCCCCATTCACCTCAGTTTACTATTTCTACGACGAGTGGCCGTTTGGCGAGGTCATCTGCAAGTTGAACGAATTTCTATTTTCCCTGTCTTTGGGAGTATCCGTCTTCACGCTGACTGCTCTCAGTGGAGAAAGGTTGGATTAGGATGAGACCCTTTTTGGGGATCTGTTACAATTCCGTAGTTAATCATTTCTCTAATTAATGTTAATATCTGAATAGCATGATCTAATTATAATCTAATTAATTAATTACCTAATTAATTAATCCGACTCAGTACCCAAAGAATTTAATTAAGATTCCTATTGTGGACGTTACACTGTGGAACTACATAAATAACTTGTTGTTTGCGTGGTATCTTCCGGGATTATTTATAGAAGATATTGCCAGGCTGTTTACATTGCAATGATTTACTATTACCGTACCACTTATTCATTGTGCTTGGAATTCACCAGTCATCTAATCATAAAAATGTGGCCATCGTCTGTCGAATTTGCCGCCATTTTGATCGGTTCTCGACAAGAAATTTAAGAAGGTCCTTTTTTAAGTCGTCTTTCAAGCAGAAACACCGGTGAAAAATTTGCTTCGTGCATGTTAATGGCAAAATTTTCGAAGACAAATTTAAGTGGAGTTGACTTCCAGCATACTTCAACTTTCGAGCAAATAAAAACACGAATATTTGAAATAAATTTTGAAATTCGCCTGAAATTCGATGAAGTATTGCTAACGTTTCATTGGTTAACATCTTTGAAGTGGTTAGAATTAATGAACTCATTAGGGACTCGAGTATATCATAAGTTCAACAAATAGTTATTCGTGTATTGTTTTGTTATGTTTTATCTACTTAATGAACATCTTCGCTTTCATTTTATGATATTATTTTTTAACCACTTTTATTTTAAAATCATCTCAAAGCTTTCTTTGGAATTACACAAACCTTCGAGGAAAAAAAGCAGAAATTTGCATGTAAGAGAACGTGGATGGAGATATTTCTGTCGAGAAACTGTGCATTCTTTATGGATGTCGGGAATGGATGGAAAGAAGTCTAACCTGTAACAAGCAATATTCTGGCCCGTGCAAGTGCGCCTTTTTATGATAGCAAGCAGCATTCACTTTTTCCGGATGGATGGATGGATGGATGGATGGATGGATGGATGGATGGATGGATGGATGGATGGATGGATGGATGGATGGATGGATGGATGGATGGATGGATGGATGGACGGACGGACGGACGGACGGACGGACGGACGGATGGATGGATGGATGGATGGATGGATGGATGGATGTAGTTGAAGTCATTAAAAACGAAACACTTCATCTTCAATCCTCACCTGGAACTCAACTTCCGCAGCTTTTCCCCCTTCTGAGACCACTTTAGTTGAACTCAGCTGATTCTCTTCACTGCACCGCTTTGATGATGATGATGATGATGATGATGGTTCTTTGACAATTTGTTTTACATTTATGTTTTTTTTATTTTTATTAAATATTATTAATTTGCAAAATGTGGAAACAATTTAAAAGTAACAAATAACATATTATTAAGTGATTAGTAAAAACATTTTAGATAAAAACATGTTTAAACACGCAACAAAGTCTTCTTAAAATTCGCTAGAGTATGGTTTCTATTGCTTGTATGGTTTTAAGTTAGTATAGATGTTGCTAGTGCTGTTAGTATGGTTTGCATTAGATGGTGTTACCTGTCTGAGTTTGTATTGTTTATGTTTGTTTGTATGGCTGGCGTTGTTTGCATGGCTATAATTGAAACTGACTCAGGGAAATATTATTATTTTAAAATCTAATTTCAAATTCCAGAGAAAGAAATGATTTTCTTTAAAATTAATTTTAAAACAAAATCTTGTGGTTTTGAAATCTTCTCGGACCTGAGTATCACAATCACAATCAGTACAGAAAAGACCGGGAAAGACTCAGAGAGTCTCCTGTAATGGAAGTCTTCTGCTCCGATCAGAAGGAATTGAATCTCTTGCAAATAGCAACATTTAAAAAGCAAGGTTAAGTGAACCAAAAAGTTCCAAGTATTTGAGTCGTTTCCTGAGTTGTGAACATAATGATGATGATGCTTAATTTCCGATACAGCGCCTCTGTAGCTCACGCGTTCGGCGCTATATAAATGACTTATTATTATTATTATTATTATTATTATTATTATTATTATTATTATTATTATTATTATTATTATTATTATTATTATTATTATTATTATTATTATTATTATTATTATTATGATAATGATGACGACTTCGATGAAGATTATGATGATGATGATGGTATAATGGTGATAATGATGCTGGTGATGGTGATGGTGGTAATGAAGATGGCGACATGGTGCTGATAACGATTCCACAAAGTGAACCAAAAAGTTCCAAGTACTTGAGTCGTTTCCTGAGTTGCAGAGCAACATCTACGGGGAATATTTGAAGTTTTAGCCCTCATTTTTTCTTTTTTTGTTTTGTTTTTTTTTTTGTTTTTTACTGAAATTTGCAGTTTTAGACATTTAATTAGGAATTCATCTTTCAAGAAAATCATTTATTGTTTTTCTTTTAAAATTCCGGAATTGAATTTTAAGTATTTTCGGTCTGAAAATTGTTTCGGCCATTTTAAAAATGTCGAACACCTTTTCATGGAGAAATGGCAAAACCAGTTGACAATCAGGTGATTGTGAGTAATAGCAATGAGCAGAAAATACTTTTAATTTTAATTTTAACTAACTAATTTTAATTAATTCAATTTAATATTTCAGTATTATTATTATTTAATATTTTTATTTATTATTATTATTATTAATATTAATATTTCGAGCAAATCGTGCAAGTGCAAGTATGTTTTCAAAAACGGCAGATCTTAATTTCCGATCTTCAATAAAACGATTAAAAAGAAATTGTTCATTAAATAGTTTTAAATTTAAATCTTTTTAATGCAATTCTTTGACAATTTTCAATTGACGGAAAAGAATATTTGATAAGACACAAGCTTTTTTAGGAGCAGACGATTCTGCTAAGAATAGAAATGTTGCTGTTATTGTTATTATTGTTGTTATTATTATAGTCATTATTGTTATTACTGTTGTTGTTCTTACAGTCATTTGTATTATTGCTGTTGTTGTTATTATGGTTATTATTATTATTGCTGTTGTCTTTATTATAGTTATTATATATAGTTAGTCTTATTATTGTTACAGAGTAGATATGTTATTATTGTTGTTGTTGTTGTTGCTACCGTCGTATTCATAGTTGTTTGGTTACTGCGTTATTCATGACATTCCTTTCAAATCCCCTCACCAACGATGTTCTCCTTGGATCAGGAATCATTCTTGGAACTTCTTTTTTTTGTTTTTCTTTGTCTTTTTTTTCCTGTTAATTTTAAGCTTGGTTGAGTTAATGTGCTGCTTGATAACTTGCCTTAAGCTCGTTAAGTCACATGACCGCATTGGAATTAGAAAATATAACTTTTTAAATAGATTTAATTCGACCAATGATAATAATAATAATAATAATAATAATAATAATAATAATAATAATAATAATAATAATAACAATAATAATAATAATAATAATAAATGAATATCGTTTAATAAAATATTATTGAATTTAATCTCTTCATCAATACCAGATTCAATTAGGGAGTTAAATTGTTTACATTCGTGTCCTTGTGAGTTATTGTTCTTGTTGTTTAAAAAATTGTATAAGTCACATCTAGTGAGAGATGCCTCAGTTGTTTGAGTTTACATGGTTGCATTATATATTTTATGATTTCCAGGGCCAGTCTGTCTTAAGACTGACCCTATGAGTTTATTTTGTATTTTAAGTTCATTTGTTTCGTTGTGTTATGTACATAATTGTTTGTTTAATATTGTACATGTTCAATTTGCTATTTGTTCTTTCAGTTGCTTTGATACCTTAATAAACTCATAAACTCAAAAAAAATAAAAAAATAAATAAAAATATTTCGCGAAAGTTTCTTATAATGTTATCAGCATTGTCGTCATCGTCATCATCGTCGTCGTCGTCGTTACAACAAATCGCACTTCAATCCAATGAAGTGGCGTTAATAGACCGCCATATGCCAGTCGGTTTTTCCAATTAATCATTTTTCTTAAAAACACATGAAAAATGATCGTTTATAGAATTAAAAATAAAAATATATTTCACTTTTTATTTTTTTTTAACAGATTAAAACAATCAAACGATAATTGTAAATGCCAAAAAAAGGGTTAGGGTGTTAAGGTTAGGGTTAGGTTAGGGTAAAAAAATAAAATAAAATAATTATTAATTAAAATAATTAAAAACGAAAACGAGACTTTCTTTCTTTTTTTTTTTTAGTATTTCAAAACGAAACTCGAAAGTAAAAATCTTACACAAAAAATCCATTCCCGATGCAGATACATGGTCATCGTTTTCCCAATGCAATCGAGAAGAGGCGCAAATTCCATGGCAAAGGCCGTCCTGATGGCGGTCTTGATTTGGATTCTGTCAGCTCTTCTGGCATCGCTGGATCTTTATACAGCACATGTTAAGTACATGCCAGCAGGAAAGGTAGGATTCTCATTTGCTGGAAGGATGGACTGATGGAATGATTGATGGACGGACGGACGGATGGATGGATGGAATGATTGATGGACGGACGGACGGATGGATGGATGGACGGATGGAGGAAGGAAGGGATAGCCGGACATACGGACGGATGGATGGAGGGAGGGAGGAAGGAAGGGATAGCCGGACGGACGGATGGATGGATGGAGGAAAGAACGTTCGAATGGTTATGTTGATGCTTGGATTGATAGGGGATTGAATCAATGGACTTGGCAGTGTTTGTTATGCCATTCGATATTTTTCCTGAGATAAGATATCATCATCATGCTGATTAATGTGATCATCGGTGTCAATGATTGCGATTGTGATGATTTACAATGATGATATCACGATCAAGTGGCGTGATGATGATGATGATGATGATAGTTATTGACTGTGATGCCATATGGCCTCAAAGATATCTGATTATCTCGATTGTAGGAACAAATTTTTAAATTCTCTGAATATTTTTTAAAAGTAACAAATATTATTATTATTATTATTTTAATAGTTATTATTATTATTATTTTAATAGTAATAATAATAAATAACATTATTATTATTATTATTATTATTTTAATAGTAATAATAATAATAATAATAATAATAATGTTATTTATATGGCGCCATTTGCAGAGGGTCAGAGGCGCCAATTGTTATCATTACAGAAGCAACAGAACAAAAAGTTAAAAAAAAAAATTAAAACGAAAATCGAAATTAAAACAAATGTTCTTGGCATTTCGTCACGTGATCTGAAATTGACAGCAGAATTAAGTTGTTATTCGAAACTTATAATAATAGTAATAATAATAATAATAATAATAATAATAATAATAATAATAATAATAATAATAATAATAATAATAATAATAATAATAATAATAATAATAATAATAATAATTTTTAATAATAATAATAATAATAATTTTTAATAATAACAATAATAAATAAATAAATAAATTGCGCGAAGGCAATGTATTTGTTTACATTAAACTTGTTGTTATTATTAATTGTAATAATCTTAAATAATAATAATAATAATAATAATAATAATAATAATTTAGAACATTGAATAAAATAAAATAATATCATTTTTATAAAATAACACATAAATAACTTATAAACTAACATAATGTTAAATGTACAAAATAACATGATATTAATGAATAAAATAAAATTTTAATATATAAAATTAAATTAAATTAATTTATGAAATAATATAATATAAATGTACAAAACAGCTCAATAATATCGTAGAAAATAACAATGGCTGACCTATTATTATTATTTATCTTGGTTTCAACTCTGTTGTGAGTTCGATTTCATTTTGAGTAATAAAAGGTTTTAAAGGAACAATAGCAGGAAAGAGGTTAATATAAATATAAATATAATTAGTAATATAAATATAACTATAATTATAAATATTATTATTACTATAATTATTAATATAAATACAATTATAAATATAATTATTAATATAATTATTAATATAAATACAATTATAAATATAATTAAAAATATATTTAAAAATATAAACACAAATATAACATTATATTTATCAGTTTTATCAGACCTATTAATAGCCACCAAGACTGTCTCTTAGTGGAACCAGTGATAGTTTAATATTATATATATTATTATATAGCAGGTTATTATCATTTTTATTATATTATATTATATTATATTATATTATATTATATTATATTATATTATATTATATTATATTATATTATATTATATTATATTATATTATATTATATTAGGTTATTATAATTGTCTTTATTAGCAATATTTACTTATAATCGGTGTAATTAACACTTTAATTAGTTTTACGTTATAATTAGTATCATAAATTAACCATATATATAGCACCTAATGAATATAATTGATAAATATAACATAATTAATTATATAATAATATAATTTTAAATAATATTAATAATAAATCATAATTAATCAGAAAGTAATAGCCACCTGTATGCCCTTTCCAATGGACGACATGGACAGCCCCCTATCGATCTGGTACTCGAAATTCCACACCATCTTCCGATTCCTCGTCTACTTCCTGATACCGATCGTCATCATCACCACCTTCTACGTATGCATGGCTATCATCCTCCTCAGGAGTTCGAACAACCTGCCCGGAGAGGCAGACATCCAGACCAGGACCATAAAACAGGTAGGCAATGTGTTTTGGTGATGACGACGACGACGACGATGACGATGACGATGGTAGTGATGATGGTTGTGATGGCGATTGATGACGGTTATGATGATGATGATGATTATGGCAATGACGACGACGACGACGATGATGGCGAGGACGACGACGATGATGATTAGGTTATAGTATACACTTAGAGGTGCCTCTTTGCTATCATTTGTATTTATAGCACTTTTCCTTATGGAGGTGAAAATTCGGTTTTGAAAACGACTGTGTTACGACTAGGAAGGAATGTATACAGTGGAGCTAGCAGACATTCCAACAATTAATAATAATAATAATAATAATAATAATAATAATAATAATAATAATAATAATAATAATAGCTTATGGCGCTATATAAAAAGCATTATTATTATTACTATTATTATTATTCGAATATCCATTTTATTATTATTATTATTATCATTATTATTATTATTATTATTACTCGAATATCCATTTTATTAAAAAAAAAAGAATTATTCTTAACCTGAAATTTTTAAGATTATGTTGGATAAATGATGCGCTAATTCTTAAACTTTTCAAGACATTTTAATTTTTTTAATTTTTAGATTTATATTTTTATATATATTTACGTTAATTTACATTAATATTAATAATTTAAATTAATTAATATTAAATATCAGAATAAACTTTTTAACTGGCATTAAATAAAATATCTTCTATTTACAATTCAAACGGAATAATTGATTGAGAGAAAGAAAGAAAAAGGATGAAATAATTTCAGCAACAATGTGTTGTTATTCACACGGGAATCCAAATGAAAATTCATTTATTCCTTGCCACGTCATAAAGTTTACGTTTATTATCATTATTATAATATGAATTTATATTAATAATAATAATAATAATATTGTTTCTATTATGATGATGAAGATGATGATGATGATGATGATTATTATTATTATTATTTTTTTTTTTTTTATTATTATTATTTTATTATTATTATTAATGTTTTTCTTGTAAATCCAGCTGACGTTCAAATTACTGATCGTGACAGAGATACAAAGATTATTTGATAAAAAGAAATTTAAACGAAATTCTTTACAAACAAAGGCAGGAGATTTGTAAAAATGATAAGCACTTCTTTTTCAAATAACCACCAATATGGTTATCTTTATTATTCATAAATAAATAAATAATTATTTTTAATTATTTTAAAAAATAAGTAAATATCTAAAAATAAATATTAAATATTAAATTAATTGACTAACTCCAGATCTCTTCCAATAAATACAAATACAAGTTGAGGTTCAACAATTTAAAAATAGATTAATTTAATCTCAAACCGTTGAAAAGTCATACTGAGGCCAACATTTCCTAATATTTGTAAATAATTTTAAAGCAATTATTGTTATATTGTAATTAATTAAAAAACAAATGCTAATATTAGATTGTATGATTATAAATATATATTAAACATATATGGTTACATATATTCTACCTCAATACGTCCTTGTATGGATTCCTGAAAATATATTGCAATCCTTAAGCGGGCCTTTGGGAAAAACACGGCATATCTTCATTCTGGAACAAATTAGACGGAAAAGTAAACATATCTGCCAACAAATAATAACAATAGTAGCTGTAATTAATAATAATAATAATAATAATAATAATAATAATAATAATAATAGTTATAACTATAATAATAGTGTATAAATATAATATATTATCTATTTAATCGATACATAATTAGGTATCCAAATAACAATTAGTTTTAAAAAAATGATTTTGATGGATATGATGAATTAATTCATGACTTAATGCATTTTAATGCCAGTTTTATTTACGTCTTTAGGTTTAAAGAGGTTTTAAAATAATAATAATAATAATAATAATAATAATAATAATTAATTGGATTGAACAATTATTGAGTTATTGGTTTATAAACTACATTTTATTGTTTGAATATGTTTATGAATCCAAATTTCGCCATCTTTATCAGTTTAACATGGTTCCAAACATTGTAATTGATAAATAAATAAATAAATAAATAAATAAATAAATTAATTAATAAATAAATAAATAAATAAATAAATAAATAAATAAATAAATAAATAAATAAATAAATAAATAAATAAATAAATAAATAAATAAATAAATAAATAAATAAATAAATAAATAAATAAATAAATAAATAAATAAATAAATAAATAAATAAATAAATAAATAAATAAATAAATAAATAAATAAATAAATAAATAAATAAATAAATAAATAAATAAATAAATAAATAAATAAATAAATAAATAAAGATTCAATATAATTTGATTTCGCTCGATAACAATTATTTATGAATAATTGTATTAAAGTATAAAACAAAGTCGTGGTTGTAAACCCGTGTTTTGTTGTCCACTTTTGTCAACCGATTTATTGTTCCTTTGTATTTTGTATTGCGCTTCATTGTGTTCGCCATTGTCAGCATACATTAGCAGGTACTCGTCCCTCATCGACATCATCATCATCGGCATCGTCATCATCATCATCATCGTCATCGTCGTAGTCGTCATCGCCGTCGACATCACTTTCAATACAAACATTATCCTGGCTTCAATTTCAAGCGTCCAATCAGGCCAGCGTTAACCTAGTCACGTGACGCGATTACAAAAAAATAAAAACAAATGCTGGGTGCGTTCGATCACAAAGCACATAAAAATGCACTTCAAATGCATCTTTCTTCTCTTTGTTTATTTTTTTTTTGCAAACATTTTTCTTATTTTCAGCTCCAAATTGTTTACAAATGATTGGCGATCATTCAATAAATAAATAAATTTATTATCAACTTATTTTTATTTTTGCAATCTTGTTGCAAATAAATTCAAACTTAAAACCCAAATATTTTCCGAGAACAGATAAACAGTATGAGTGCTTTAACAACATAACAGATTCATCATCATCATCATCATCATCATCATCATCATCATCATCATCATCATCATCATCATCATCATCATCATCATCATCATCATCATCATCATCATCATCATAGACACCGACGACGACAACTGCAGCGGCTGCAGCAGCAACGACAGCAGCAACATCGACGACAACATCATCCTCATCATCATCATCAACAACCACAGCAACAACATCAACAACACGGACGACAACGATAAACAACAACATAAAACTTTTACCACCGCTCTCTCCTCTCCGACGTTTCCATGGTTACGAACAAAAGCCTGGCATTGGAAATAAATCATTGACCGCATAACTGCATGGCGCCCTATTTATTATTATTATTATTTATTATTTATTTATTATTATTCTTATTATTTATTATTTATTTATTATTATTCTTATTATTTATTATTTATTTATTATTATTCTTATTATTTATAATATATTATTTATCATTATTTACCTCGCGACATTCTCCTCCTCATCACCAGCCTCAGTTTCTTTGTCGTTATCAACAATTTGAATAATATTTTCATCGGCAACAACAAGAATAAAAATAAAACAAATAAATAAATGATAATAATAATAATAACAATAATAATAATAATAATAATATTAAGGAGAAAAATTGGAATGGATTCGTCTCAAGGGAAACTTTAAACTAAGAGAAGGGCTCTTGATTAGGACTCGTCTTTCTCTTGAATTCTCTTGAATCCAACTGATGATTCTTGGCTCCATGATTTCATGATGATTTTGATAACAATGATTGTTTTTTATCTGGAAAATAATTCGTGCAAACCATTTTATAATAGTAATATATTATTATTATTATTATTATTATTATTATTGTTGTTGTTATTGTTATTATTATTAATATCAACCTTTGCTAATGATGATGACGACGATGATGAAAATAATAATAATAATAATAATAATAATAATAATAATAATATTAATATTAATAATAAGAGGAGCAATCTTGGAGACGATTTGGTGCATCCTCACCTGAACTTCTATGGAAACCAAGCAGGCCACCCCCAAGAATTTTTGCCGAGTTTTTATAAATAACGCCTGAAAAAGAAGAAAAATGATTTAATATTATAAGCACAATTTTTTGCAAGAACATCGATTCTGAAGAATAACTTTAAAGCCTTTTTATTTCCGAAATGGTCCGATGGGATTTCCCAGACACATTTGCGAAGCTAAAATTATCGATTCGGATTATGATTACTGATTGTGTTTTTGCTTTTGAGAGGTTTTGACTTTGTTGATAAAATAATAATAATAATAATAATAATAATAATAATAATAATAATAATAATAATAATAATAATAATAATAAAATTTTATAATAGTAATATATTATTATTATTATTATTAATATCGACCTTTGTTAATGATGATGACGACGATGATGAAAATAATAATAATAATTATATTACCTCGCGCTTCATTCATAATAATAATAAGAGGAGCAATCTTGGAGACGATTTGGAGCATCCTCACGTGAACATCCATGGAAACTAAGAAGGCCACCCCCAAGATTTTTTGACGAGTTTTTATAAATAACGCCTGAAAAAGAAGAAAAATGATTGACCATTGAGGTGGTAAATTTTTTGCAAGGACATCGATTCTGAAGAATAACTTTAAAGCCTTTTTTTTCCAAAATGGTCCGATGGGATTTCCCAGACCCATTTGCGAAGCTAAAATTATCGATTCGGATTATGATTACTGATTGTGTTTTTGCTTTTGAGAGGTGTTGACTTTGTTGACAAAATAATAATAATAATAATAATAATAATAATAATAATAATAATAATAATAATAATAAATTTTCAATTTTTTTCTATCGTCTTAACTAACATGTACGTTAACATAATCTACAATTGATTGCGTAAATAGAAGCAAAATGAGTGATTAAGGTATCAATAAGCCACCATTTCTCACCTGTGACACTCACCTGAAGCACCACGACCTTTCATCGGTCTTTTCAATCCCTCGGGACGAACAGACGTGTTTTCATTCCTTCATCTTGTTTCTGTCAATCCATCCGCTTTTAATCTCAGGTTTTAATCATGTTTGTATTATATATGATTTCCTGGGCCAGTCTGTTTAGCGGAAGCTTGCGCTTCCTTAAGACTGACCCTATGAGTTTATTTTGTATTTTAAGTTCAATTGTTTCGTTGTGTTATGTACTTAATTGTTTGTTTTAATAAACTCATAAACTCAACAACAAAAAATTCATTTCTTCTTGTTTCTGTCAATCCATCCGCTTTTAATCTCACGTCGAGTCAACCTTCAGAAAGTTTCTTTGTTTCTATCCAATCATAAATCTCGGCTTTTTTCATCTATTATTACGATTGAGCCATCTGTTATTCTGTTTTCTTCCAGCGCTTCGTCTAGCCATCCATCCATCCATCCATCCATCCATCCATCCATCCATCCATCCATCCATCCATCCATCCATCCATCCATCCATCCATCCATCCATCCATCCATCCATCCATCCATCCATCCATCCATCCATCCATCCATCCATCCATCCATCCATCCATCCATCCATCCATCCATCCATCCATCCATCCATCCATCCATCCATCCATCCATCCATCCATCCATCCATCCATCCATCCATCCATCCATCCATCCATCCATCCATCCATCCATCCATCCATCCATCCATCAATCCATCCACCAATGTCTGCTTGAATACCATGCTTCACCTCCCCTAGAGGCCTCAAAAGATGCCCAGAAGAGGAAATTATTTGCTTCCCTCCTAAACTTCTGAGGCGGCAAACAAAAACAAAACAAAAACAAACAAAAATCAAACAAAAACCAAACAACATCAAAGATTCAGCAACCGACAACGAAATCATAAACGAATGATGGATTCCGCTGTTATAAAAGCCTCGAGATTGCCATCTCATCTCTTGATGTCCAATCGGACCATTTTGTTAATTACGTAATTAATTAATTAATTAATATTATATAAATATAAATTAATATATAAATAAATGTATTTATTTATTATAATTAATTTATAATAATTACTAATAATAAATAAATAAATTAATTATAATAATTAGTAATAATAAATAAATTAATTAATTAATTTACTTATTATAATTAATTAATTAATTTATGTATTTATTTATTATACTTTTCCTTATCTTGTTTTCAAGACACTCTTTCAATCCAAAAGTTCAATCTCTTACATTCGTTTGTCAAGCAGAAAGATTGTAACAACATTTTATGTTTATAGTGATATTTATCAATCATTTTATAAATTCATAATTACATTTAGATTATTATGTCGTAATACTAATAATATATATATATATATAGAATTACATAATATATATTTATATACTAAATATATATATATCTGTAATTATATAACATATATCTATATACTAATAATATATATATCTAGAATTACATAATATATATCTATATACCAATATATATATATATATCTATAATTATATAATATATATATATATACTAATATATATATATATATATCTATAATTATATAATATATATATATATAATTCCAAGTTATTAATAGAAATTCACTTCCGAGTTCATGCGTCGCACATTCGTCAAAACTCGAAGCCGTGAAACTTGATTTGTTTTTTTGTCAAAATTTTTATTTTTTTCCTAAATTTCTGAAATAATTGAAAAAATAATTTTAATTTAAGAAAATATTTGAAATTTCTGTTCGACTTTTAATCTGCTCGAAGACTTCCGAGGTTTCTCAAAGATTTACAACTTTATGTTGTCATTAATGATTTTCACATTTTTTTATATAAATTGAATTTTTAACTCATTTTACAATAAAATAGTTTTAATGCTTAATTATTATTTACGAGTGCAATGGTGAACAGCAAACTCTCACGGTACCAGCAATGACGACGACGACGATGATAATGATGATGATGATGACGATGATGATGATGATGATGATGACGATGACGATGACGATGACGATGATGATGATGATGATGATGATGTCGCATTCACTTATGACTGAAATAATCGTCCCAGCAATTATTTATTTGAGAAAATAAACTGCTTAATGACCTTAAATTATCAATAAATTGTTACCAATTATCATAAATTTGTTGAATTAAATCTCAATTATTAAAAATAGCTATAAAATAATTGAAAATCTCAAGAGTGAGTTGGCGACATGGAAACAATTAAGTCTCGCTTAAAGGGCAATCATTCTTATTTTTAAACTCTCGTAAGCCAAAAAAAAAATTTTTTTATTTTTCGTTTTAAAATTTTATTTCTAATTTAATTTTAAATTCATTTTTAAGTCGATTATTTGTTAATTAAATTAAAAAGTCATCACTTCTCAGTGAATTCAATTGTTTCGAATTAAAAGGCCAACTTTCTGTCTATTTTAAGAAATTCTATTTACGAATGTGCATAAATCCATCCATCCATTCATTCATTCATCCATCTATCCATCCATCCATCCATCCATCCATCCATCCATCCATCCATCCATCCATCCATCCATCCATCCATCCATCCATCCATTCATTCATTCATCCATCTATCTATCCATCATTTCAATTCACTGACTTCCTCTGATTTAAAATATATTAACACCCTTTTAGTCAAATAAATCATCCTTACAGCATTTTATATCGAAACAAATCAAATTCTCAGAATTAAATCTTCTTTGACTTCAATAAACTTTTAAAACGATTTATTAAAAAAATGAAGAAAAACTGAATATTATCCAATTTTATGTATTTATTTTTTTAATGGAATCTAACAATAAACTCAGTTATCTACAGAAAATATCCCTAAAACTACCGCTGACTCATTGAACTAATAGGATTTCCCCCAATGACTTGACCCGAGGTCACGAGAGGTCATGAGAGGTCAACCAATAAATCGATCTAATACCAAATCAATCTTTCGCTGTAGATTGACGGGGAAATGGAATTTTAAATGAATCATTCGATGAATTATTCAATGAATTACTTGATTAAATCCATTTGATTTTTAATTCAAGGTCGTTTCTTAAAAGAAATACAAAACGATTTTTAATAAAATTTAAAAAAAAAATAAATCAATCAAAAAAAAACAAAAAAAAACGAAATGGAAAGTTTTGGGAAAATCCGAACAAAGACCTCAAAGTTTCGATCTCTCTGAAACTCAAGGACTCAAGGACGGAGATGAGATTGGAACGAAATTAAATTACGAATTAAATGTTTATAAAACAAAACAATAAATAAATAAATAAATAAACAATTAAATAAAAATTAGAAACGAAACATGGCCGACCTGAGATTGTCATGAATTATTCAAAGTCGGAAGATGGCAGGGCGTGAAATTCTTTTTCTTTTCCTTCACTCGGTGGTTTTGGTAGCAAATGTCTCCGTTTGAATTATTTAAAGAACTTCCACGTTTACAACAATCCCTCACAAAAGAACTTCAAATCAGTGATTTTCTTCAAGCTTTGCATGATCAACGCTCACCTGTCAATGTGCTAGATATACAAACATATGTATATATACACATGTACACATGTATACATATGTATATATGTATATATACATATGTATACATGTACACCGTGTTATTGAAACATTATGCATAAATTGAATATTCAAACATTATGCATAAATTGAATATTCAAACATTATGCATAAATTGAATATTCAAACATTATGCATAAATTGAATATTCAAACATTATGCATAAATTGAATATTCAAACAACTAATTTGCATTTGTTGTTACGTCACCCGAAACGACTCTTGTACGATTACACACAAGGACAACAAGATCAAACATCCGGCTCTGCTCATGCATATTCAAATGCATTTGCGTACAATTTCAGTGAGAATTGCAAAGGAAAAAATCTCCAAGAATGCTTAGAAATATTCTGGTAAGCTTTAAAAGCTGTTTCCATCTTAAACAAGGATTGTTTTTTATACTTTGAAAAGAAATAATAATAATAATAATAATAATAATAATAATAATAATAATAATAATAATAATAATAATAATAGTAATAATAATAATAGTAATAATAATAATAATAATAACAATAACAATAATAATGATAATAATAATAATAATAATAATAGTAATAATAATAATAATAATAATAATAAAATAATAAGGATATCAATATTAATAGTAGTCGACATGAAACTTGAGATGATTGTCTGAAACTTAGTGCTGCCTTACGTTAACAGGAGTTAGCATCCTGAACATCGTTTGGGTTTATGTCCGTCGTAACATTTAATGGGGGCTTACAATACAATTATAATAATAAATATACAGTAATAGGCCAAGGTAATCTGGAAAAAATGTTTAAATCTGAAGATAAATGCTTTTCTTTCATGGCTACGCCATTTTGCCGGGTATTTTGGCATCTAATTGGACGGAAATGAAACTGAAACTATGCAAATCAACGATTTCATTCGCTGACTCAGAATGAAACTCAGGGTGGAATTTTTCCAAAGAGTTTCGATTTCTCAAGGACTTGTAGAGTTTGTTCCTTCCCCAATTTGTTCATTTATGACCTTTTAATGTCTGTGCTTGTTAGTTTAAATCGTGTGTAATGAAGGCTGACCTTAAAGGATCGTGACTAATCAGTAATGATTGGAATTTCCATTCCATGTCCGGAAATACCAGATGTTACTTTCAGTTTCATCCAGTTGGAAAATACTTTAATTAATTCGCATTAATTTTTATTGAATTTATAAAGTAATTTTCGAAGTTAAACGGAGAATTAATTAACTTTTAATAGCTCGAAATTCGTTAATTTTAAATTGTATTGAAGATTAAAATTTAAATAAACTTATTCATTTTCATCAATTTCTATGTTTTATTTAGTTATTTGTTGGGCAAAAATACGTCTGTGAGCATCTCTCGCGTAAAGAATTGGAGAATTATTTGTTTTGGAATTTATTTATTTATTTACTTACTTACTTATTTAAGTAAGATGTGTTTTTTTAAAGTAAGATTTAAGTAAGACTTGATTTATTCATTCATTCATTCATATTTTGAAAGAATCCCCTTATATCTTATAATCATATTACGACAAGAAATGTTCATTTGGAAATCTTCATTTCAGAACATTTCAATGGATTTTGTCAAATAATATTTGTTTACCAAAGAAATTGCAAAGAAAATCCCTTTTGATGGTGGTTTTGGAAGCATTACAAAGATGGCGTCTGTTCATAAAGAAGAAATAATATCTTATATAATTATGATAATATCTTAAATAATTTATTACATCGGATGTAAAGTCTTGCTGCTGTAACAATTAGAATCCACGTAATCCATGGTTAAATATTGTTTTATTTCGAAAAATGACTTTAAAGCGATGAGAATAGAAAAGAAGATATGACGGAAATATTTACACAGGGACGTGTGGATGGATGGTGAGGATGGGTTTGGTGTGTGGATGGATGGGTGAGGTGTGAAGATGGGGCTTCGGTGTGGACTTGTACGAAAAATATTCAATGTAAAAGTTTAAACAGGCCTTTTTCTGGTCGCCATGTTTAAAAAATTGTCTTATTCTGTATAACACCAACCCTCTAATCCACCCTAAGACTCAGCACTGGCTGCAGATAACCACACGTTGCGACACTTTTTCTTGTCGCTTTCTATGGTAACGTTTCCAAGCAAATAAATTCTCTTTGAAGCTTCCTTCCGAGTGTTAAATTTTGAATGCGATTCGTTTAATGATTTCCTTATTTCCGAGCACAAATCAATAAAAATTCAGCGACAACCTCGCTTCAATCTCTTCAAAATACTTTGATGTGTTCGTTAAATCCATGCGGAATCCACGCGTGAATATTGGAGGCGCTGTTTCTCCAGGGACTCGATAATAATAATTAATAATGATAATAATAATAGTAAATAATAATAATAATTAATAACAAGTTTCCTTATTCATCCTTAAGAGGTCTTCGGTATCCACTGCTCGGCATTTTTTTTACCGCCTTTGAACGCAGTCGGTCTTGAAACGTCTGCCAGGATGATTACAAGTTGTTTCAGAGATTAGAAACATTTTCAAAAAGTACTTTCAAAAAGTTGTTGCATTGGAATTAAAAATGAATTTTCAGAAAGATTTTGTTTCTCTCGCATAAAACGAGATTTTAATTAAGCGCCAAGGTTTAAATCAATCAATCAATCAATCAATCAATCAATCAATCAATCAATCAATCAATCAATCAATCAATCAATCAATCAATCAATCAATCAATCAATCAATCAATCAATCAATCAATCAATCTATCAATCAATTTTATTGTATTATGTTTTTCAAATTCATCTTTTTTTCTGGATTTGAATAAATTTGTTTTAGAATTAAATTAAATAAATTCAAGATTGAATGAAGTAGCATTTGATTTATGCATTTTGAGAGGACGTTTTAATTAAGAGCACACACACACACACACACACAAGACTGTGCACGTCATGCGAAGAAGTTGATGGAGACATTTTTAAACAATAAATAATAATTATTATATTAATAATAAATTAAGCAAAAAATTATTCAATTTTCTCCAAAATTGTTTCTAATTACTTTTATAATTATGTTAATTCTATTATATTTTAATTAAATTATCTTTATAATTATGTTGTACTAAATTATTATGAAATAATAATAAGTTAGCATTAAAATCACAACATCACAACTTCACAATAATAATAATAATAATAATAATAATAATAATAATAATAATAATAATATCAAGTTATTTTTTTTTGTTTTTTTTTTAAATTTGCGAAACAATTAATTTATTCCACATCTTGGTTTAATAATTGAATTCGTAGGGAAATAATTTTAAAATAATTTGTTATTAATAGCTGCGTAAATCATGTCACGTATTTGAGGCGTGATAGATGGCCAGGAGTTTTATGTTTCATTTTATTAATTTTACTTTTAATATAATAAACAAATATATTAAAATATTAATTAAATTATAATATTTTTGTTATGTTATATGAGATTGTATTCGCAAACATGTTTCTTACTGTATGAGGGTGTTGAAACTAAATATTAATAATTTTAGATTACAAATTATGTAATTAATAATGTTAATAATTATAATAAATTTAAAAAATAAATTATTTATAATAATTATAATAAATTTAAAAAATGTTGATTAAATCAACATCTTAAATTATTTTTAATTTTAATCAAAGTAAAAACATTTCCGTCTAAAACTTTAAAGGAAAAAAATATTTTATTTTATTTTTTAAATTAATTTTTAAAATTAATAATTAATTTTTAATTTTTAAATAATTCAATTACTTCCAAAGTTAACAAAAAAGAATGACTTTTAAAGACAACAAAGAAATTTTTTGGACTCGAAGATAGTTGTGTATCATACATTATGCAACAACAACATGTATCATACATTATGCAACAACAACATTATGCAACAACAACAACAACAACATTATGCAACAACAACATGCAACAACAGCAACAACAACAACAAGACTCTTCGGACAACTACCCACAACAATTCTGTCTAAATGAATGATTATTAAATAAATTAGGTTTTTAATTTATTATTATAATTACGTTTTTATTTATTATTATTATATGATATTTATTATTATAATTACTTTAAATTATTATATTGTACAAGCATTTAAAACCCAGTGTATGTACCTAGAAAGATACAACCGTATACAACTGAATACAACATTCATTCAACAGCACACAATCACAACACCACACGGCCACGAGCAACGAAGTGCTTCACGGAATCACTTATAAATTACAAGTCGGGATTCTGAATATTTGCGAAATAAAAAAACATTTTTTGTTCACTTTTTATTTTTAAGTTTTAAATTTATTTATTTAAGTTTTAAATTTATTTTTTTATTTATTTAAGTTTTAAATTTCTTTATTCAGAAATTATTTGAGAGATTGTCACGCGGTATCTCGAGGTCGAAGTTGATTAAATATTTTGAATTCTTCTCTTATCATTCGTTAACTTTCAATACCTTTTTGTTTTGAATAGGCATCACAACATCACAACATAACATCGCAACATCGCAACATCACAACATCACAACATCACAACATCACAACATCACAACAACGTAACATCGCAACATCACAACATCACAACATCGCAACATCACAACAACATAACCTCACATCAACACAACATCACATCGACACAAACAATGCCTTCCTCTACCGGTATCCATGACGACCAAAGTATAACAAAAAAAAAACCTTTTAAAAAAAAGCAAATAATTACCGCTTTTATTTTTTCAAGACGATCTCGTCTTTCATTGTTTACCTTAGCAACGGGTTTCCATGGTGACTGAGGAGTGAAGATGCGAACCATAGAAACGTGAAATTCAGTGCGGGACAAAAAAAAAACAATCTCTCTTCATTCACGCTCACTCCACACATCAACAGATGTCTTTTTCTCGTTTTGTCGGTCCTTCAATCCATCCGCACACACACACACACACACACACACACACACACACACACACACACACACACACACACACACACACACACACACACACACACACACACACACACACACACACACACACACACACACACACACACACACACACACACACACACACACACACACACACACACACACACACATATAAATATACACAAATATTTTCATCTGAAAAACTGTGATTGAAACCAACCTCCAAACGAGGTCAAATTCAGAACAAGTTGATCAGCACTTATATTTATCTGGATTTTTTTCAAGATGTATTATTAATAATAATGTACATAAAGTGTTATAATAATAATAATGTACATAAAATGCTATTATAATAATAATAATAATAATAATAATAATAATAATAATAATAATAATGTATTAAAATGTGTTTTTTTTTGATAAAATTATTTTTAAAAATTTATTTTTGATGTTGTTTTTGTTTATTCTGTTCTTTGCTTGTTTTGTATTCCGAATGGCATGAAGGGAACACTCTTGAGATCAAGATGGCGTATTACGAGATTATTTAAATTATGAAAGAAAAAGTGGAAAAATGGTTCTTTTTAATCAAAATATAAGATAAAAATTTAAGATACTACAATTCTTATTATTTAATAAATCATTATATTAATATTATTATGATTATTAAATCATTATAAATTTAATAAATTAACTTCCACGCACACACACACACACACAAAAATAGTAAAAAATAAAAAAACGAAATAAAGTTTTCATAAACTCTGAACTCTGAACTCTTGTGAACTCTCCAGGTCGAGGCGAGGAAAAACGTGGCCCGGATCGTGTTGACCTGCGTCTTCATCTTCATCATCTGCTGGCTGCCAAGACACGTTTACCAGTTCTGGTACCACTTCGATCCTGGATCTTACAACATGTTTTGGCATCTCTTCAAGATCTTTGGATTCTGTCTCTGCTTCATGAACAGCTGCGTCAATCCGTTCGCTCTCTACTTCCTCAGCGACCAATTCAGACGCTACTACAACAGGTCAGCGCCTGCAGTCGTCGTCGTCGACGTCGCCGATGTCGTCGATATCGTCGTCGAGTTGCGGTTATACTTTCGGTTTAGGTTTCAAATTAAGTAATTAAAAACTCGTACGAGTTGAAATGAATTCCTTTTGAAGGTCCTCGTATGTCTTAATGAATCCTAGCGAGGCAGATTTATGTTAACTTTATCGACTGCTCTTCGGTCGATAGGCTCTCTTAAAATAGTTGCACGCATCCATCAATTTCGAGTCGAAAGGCATTCCATCTGCCTGTGCGTTTCCAAGGAATTGCATCCTCTTCCGGTAAGATTTCAGAACAGAAGAGAGACAAAGCCCTGCGTTGACAGTCGAAGAACGTCGAAATATTCTCTGCTGAGCAGTTAATTCTTGTGTCTGTCCATTTTCTAACTTTGCTTTCTATCTTTTTCTTTGTTTTTATTTTAATTTTACTGAGATCTCAATACTCGGTTTTGCATCGCCTGTCCGAGCGGACAAACGCTGTCTTCAAAGTTCGAGCGATTAATCTATCAATGACCCTGATTTGATTTAAGATTTTAAGAAAAAAATCTTTTAATTTCTTTTTTTAAATTAAAGTCTTCAGAATTAAATGAAGATTTATTGCACGAATTTTATGCCGGATTTTTGCCTTTTAAACTAATTTTTAAAGCTAATTTGTGATAGTTTTTCTTTTGTAACGAGTATAATTTATATATTTATATTTTCTTATTTATTATTTATTTATATATTTATATTTTCTTATTTATTATTTATTTATATCTTCTTACTTCTATATATCTAACGGAATGATATATATCACATAATTACTTATGATGGAACTTTTGCAGTAATAATAATAGACTGACAGGACACGAAAGAATTAACAATTATTTCTGACATTACATTTCGTGCGGGCAAAGCTTTGGTTTGATTTCAATGAGGTGAATTGTAGTGAATTGAAGTGAATTGTAGTGAATTGTAGTGAATTGTAGTGAAGTGAATTGTAGTGAACTGTTGTGAATTGTAGTGAATTGAAGTGAATTGTAGTGAATTGTAGTGAAGTGAATTGTAGTGAATTGAGGTGAATTGTAGTGAATTGAAGTTAATTGTAGTGAATTGTAGTGAATTGTAGTGAAGTGAATTGTAGTGAATTGAAGCCCTTCTTTCAACCCAGGACTGGGATTTACGATAGAAATTGGAAATTGCAGGACCAATTGCATTCTAAAGTTGTAAAGTTTTAGTTCAAAAAAAGTCTGTGCATATCATATAATATCATATAATATCATATACTATCATATAATATCATATCATATCATATAATATAATATAATATAATATAATATAATATAATATAATATAATATAATATAATATAATATAATATAATATAATATCATATCATATAATATCATATCATATAATATCATATATATAATATCGTATCATATCATAATATTGAAACAATTGTTTGAAGACCAGGTTTGCATCACGTCAGATTTCAGCTGACAGAAGTTCACGTTTTAGCGTCGCATCTAAAATCTGTCTCGCTGAATATTTTATGCAAGAAAATTAAATAAATAAATAAATGAATAAATACATAAATAAATAAATAAATAAGTAATATTAAATAAATAAACGTGGAAACTACTTTTCACATTAAATTTAAATTTTCCAAATGTTTCATAAGAAAGTTTTATAAACTTGAATCGTATAGTAATTTTGGAACAAGATTAAAATAAATTATTTAAGTAATATCTAAGTAAAATAATAAATAATATCTACTATATTAACATATTAATTAATAAACAATATATATTTAAAATAATAAATTATTATTTAATAAATAATATATATTTAATATAATAAGATATAATTTAATAAATAATATATATTTAATATAATAATATATATTTAATATAATAAGATATTATTTAAGTAACATCCTTAACGTCCATTAAAAATAATTGGCATCAGTCCAATCCGATATTTCACGCGAAAGTCTCAGTTGATCAAAAACTATGTGTAAGGTTTTTTTATTTTTAAATCTTTTTTATAATTTAAAATGAAATTAATTAGCGCTATTTGTTTAGAAAATCTTTTAAATTCTTTATCCCCTTAGGGTAGAAATTACAACAAAAAAGAAATTGCAACAAACGATATAATTTGAATAAAACTATTTTTAAAAAATAATTGACAGAAAAACAATATATTCTTTTAATATTCTTTCGGAATAATATGAATTAATTTTTATTTTTTATTTTAAAACGACACTAAAAACAAATGATAAACAAACGAATACATAAACATAAACATACAAAGATACAAAAATACATCTACTAAAAGCAATCCTTTATTTGAATCCAAAACCATACAGATACCTCTTCAGAAAGATGTGTTGTTGCTTCGTTCCTCTGTGTAGGAAGTCGACGATGATGACGGACGCGACGACAGACGACGACACCGTGACCAGCAGACGGAGGTCGGTATTGGAGATGATCACGTTGAGAACGAGAGGCGGAACTACGAACGACAAGCAGAAGAGCACCAAGGCCTCTCTGACGACTGCCACACTCGGAGATGGTGGAGCAGACACTCTGGGCAGACTGAAGAACAAGTTCGCCGTTTATGACGGCAAAAGGGGTTCGACGGACAGGAGGCAAAACCGACGAAGAAGCTCCAACACCGCCAACGGAAGGATCTTCCAGAAACTGCTGATGAACTCCAGGAAAGGAAAGAAGAAGTCTCAGCGAGAAGAGACCGAAGTCGACACTAAAGTCACCGCACAGTGCGAGATGCCGTGAAAAATGTCGGACGACATTTATATCTTCGATGACAAAACTACGGACTACCTTTGGATTACTCGATTATTGATTCTTTCTCGTGAACTTCGAAGTTTAAAATCATGTTATCGAGTTCTCTTGAGCATTAAAGAGAAATGTGATTCGTGTACTGGTTATGTTAATCATTAATTATGTTAATTAATTAATTATGTTAATTACTGATTACGTCATCATAACCACAACTTATTGTTGACAAATGAGTTCACCAAGCGCGCAGTTATTGAAAACGCGTCGTTTCTTCTTTTTCCTCCATCTTGAATTTTCTTTGTTCTCGTCGTTGCGGTTGTTGTTGACATTGCCGAAGTTTATAAAAGTCATTGCTGATATCGTCGTTGTCGTCGTCGTCGTTGTCATGGTAGCCAATTTGAATTCTTTGTCACGTGACGCCGAAGATGGCGACGTTCGATATTTTGCCGATTTATCGAATTTTTTTTTTAACGATACGCCCTCGTGATACGAGTACGTGATACTCTTTTCAGACCAAGTACGAAACACCTCATTTCGTGGAAACCAGTTGGATGCTTTGTTCTTTAACAAAAAATAATAATCATTGTTTTTTTTTATTTATTTAAATTTAAATTTTGAAATTCAACATTCAATAACAGTGGATCATTTGATTTGATTTCGAATAAAATTTAAATAATCGGAAAAATATTTTTTCCCTCTGAACTAATAAAAATTAATACCGCCAAATTATCACCACCATCATCATCATCGGCATCACCACCACCATCATCATCATCATGCCAGAATAACCTGAAAGTGATTAGTTGTTAAACTTAATCATCACAAGAAGAATAGGGGTTATGATGACGATGATGATGATGATGATGACGACGACGATGATAACGTTATTGTTCAGATACATGATAATGATGATGTTGATGATGATTATGATTACGATCGCGATGGTCATTCGGAAATTGCAGAGTTCAAAAAGGTCAAACTAATGGATCAGCAGGAAGTTAAACACTTTCACGTGATCATCACGTGATCATGGCAACATGGCGACTTATAAACTATAATTTTTTTGCAATTAAACAAAATTATGAAATAATAAAATGATAATTTATTAACAATTAACAATTATTATTCTATAATTGTTAATAAAAATTCAGTAATTATTAATAATTTAAAAGTTATTTTTTAGATATTTTAAAATCAATTACTTAAAAATACTGTTTGTCATTATGTTACCAATTATTTCTCAGTTAACGTGTGGAATAATTTTCAACAAATATAAAATCAAAAAATAAATAAAAATAAAACTCAGTTTATTTTATTTTTTATTTTGAAAATCGCCTGCAGCCATTTTGGAATCTGAATTTTTTTTTGCCGGTCTAATTGTTGCACTCTGCATATTGAGCGCCCAATTATCGCCCATCACGTGCTGAATGGGTCTCGTTTTAATTATTCCGGAACGATTGGCAAACAATTCAAGTGCTGCATAGAAAAATGGTGGAAGTAATTAACCGAAATTTATTTCAATTATTATTTAATAAAATTAATTAATAAAAATAATTAATAAAATTAATTAATTAATAAAAATAATCAACATAATTAATTAAGGAAAATAATTTCAACATAAATTTTCTTCCCCAAGCAGAGACAATCATCCATTAAGAATCAATTTTAATAATATAAACTTTAAAAACAAAAATAATTGAAACTCAATTTAAGTCTAGCTGATAATCTTGCAATTTGATTATTAAATGCTAAATTTAAATCTAAGATATTTAATTCAAATAATTAATAAATAAATAAATAATTATATTTCTTGAATTAATTCAATTTATATTGTTAAATAAATCCTCTACTTTCTATTTCGAGTATAAATGCCAATTGACGATCAATTATTTGATAATGTAAACAACAAAACAGAAAATCTAAACAATAGTCTATCGTAAATACAGAATTATTGTCGCCGCTTACTGAAAATGTCCTTGTTAATGCTTCCATTCAGCATTTTGGAGAAGGAAAATTAAGCCACAATTCGATCATTCTGGACGTTATGAATCACTTTCCAGGCGAGTACATGGAAAATATTCTTGGAAAAATGCGAGTCTGCCAGGGATGGTTCCTCCATTACACCGACATAACAGCCCACCATCCATCCTTCCGGAAGTAAAAAGGGGAAGAAACTCCTACCGAAGACTCCACGCGAGACAAAAATAAAATAAAATCTGAATTGCTCGTAAAAACGCTGCCGAATGTTTTTAATAAATAATAAAATACCAAGCGCTAAAGTAAGAACTTTTGTTTCTTTCTCCTACTTTGACGTTTCATCTGTCATCAAACAACCGGAAGTGGGCGGATGTGGGTGCGTTTTATTCGCAAAATTTAATTTAAGATATCTTCATGGAAGATTTATTTGGGGGAATCTCTCGCTCTCCTTCTCAACTTCTCTTGGATGGAAACATTCCATGAAATTGAAATTTTTTGGTCGCCGGAAGTTAAGGTTCAAGTTTAGTTCGAAAAGGCCGAGTTTCTGCAGTCAACTAGGGTTAGGGTTAGGGTTAGGGTTAGTCCTCATGTTGTTATGTTCACGATCCAACTCACACTTTCTGTTTGGAGTACAAATGTACTATACAAATGAAGTACAATCATTACGGAACCACTACAATTATTACACTTACGTATGTAAACTTTTTTAGGGCACTGTGACCGAGAAATGTCACTTCGGATGGACCAAATATTAAATTTTAAACTTTCAACTTTAAATACCTTGCAAATGCCTAACAACATCATTGATAATTGTTATCATGTTATCATGTTATCATGTTATCAGTGATCGTTATCATGAATTAATAATAATTGAAAGAGCAACCAATGAGAAGACCGCTTAGAAGAGGGAAAGAGGCATAGTTTCCTGAAAGGTCGGCGCGAATGACGGCCATTTAAGACGCGTTCTTCAACTCGTCTGATGATTCGATTACAGGAAGTGTGGTCTGCAGAAGTCACGTGGTAGAGAGGGTGATGAAGACGACGATGAAGGTCTCGAAGTGTGATGGTGCGAGGTGTGGTGGCGGTAGAGGCAAGAGAGTGAGAGGTGTGAGAGAGGGAAGGAATGGGTTCGGAGGAGCAGGACTGACAGGAACACCTGCACGCCCTTACGCCGATCAGCGGCTGCCGCCCGACCCCGGGGAACGTTAGAGGTTACAAGGGTCGAAACGTTTGTTGATGGGGTCACATTTCTGAGGTTATAGGTCAGCGCTCGTTAAGAGTATTATTTTGATTACTGTAATACTTATGTAATTATTATGTAATAATTATTATCAATAGTAGTAACACTACGTTTTTATTAATATTATGTGTATATTCATTTTTATTCAAAATTATAGTTTAATTATAGTTTGCAAAACACACAATAAAAAGAATTAACAAGAAAAATGTATTTAAAGTATCAATTATAACATCGTCCTAACTGTTTTCAGCGGTGTTGAGAATAATTTAGCACTTTTAATGGAAGGGCGGGAATGCTTGGAAGAGTGAGTCACTTCCTTGAGAAGTATCACGTGGTGTCTTCCTCCATACTTTCTTCCATTCATCCATTCACGAAAACATTCGATAACTGCTCATAGTGTGTCTTAATTAACGTAAAATATAATTAATTGTTATTAACAGTTATTATTATATTATTTGTTATACTATAAATTGTTATTATAAATTAATTATATATTTGTTATACTAGTTAAAATGATATTAATGACATTAATATTGTTGACGTTATAATTATTTAGCAATTTAGAATATTAATATTAAAATGGTAAGTTGTTATTATTGCTATTATTTCATAAATTTCTTGATTCGGTGGTTTAAATTATTTGTTTCATTGTTGTTATTTATGTTGTTATCAATCAACGTCCTGTGTAAAGCTCTCCTGACCTTCTCAAAAATATCATCAATCTTTGTCTATGTTGTCCGCTAAACAAATACGTGAGTGAGTGAGTGAGTGAGTGAGTGAGTGAGTGAGTGAGTGAGTGAGTGAGTGAGTGAGTGAGTGAGTGAGTGAGTGAGTGAGTGAGTGAGTGAGTGAGTGAGTGAGTGAGTGAGTGAGTGAGTGAGTGAGTGAGTGAGTGAGTGAGTGAGTGAGTGAGTGAGTGAGTGAGTGAGTGAGTGAGTGAGTGAGTGAGTGAGTGAGTGAGTGAGTGAGTGAGTGAGTGAGTGAGTGAGTGAGTGAGTGAGTGAGTGAGTGAGTGAGTGAGTGAGTGAGTGAGTGAGTGAGTGAGTGAGTGAGTGAGTGAGTGAGTGAGTGAGTGAGTGAGTGAGTGAGTGAGTGAGTGAGTGAGTGAGTGAGTGAGTGAGTGAGTGAGTGAGTGAGTGAGTGAGTGAGTGAGTGAGTGAGTATCAAACTCCCCATAACCAAGCGTGACCTTGGACAATGAACTTCATAGAACATCCTCAGATAAACTCCCACTGAATGGCGCCAAAAGCATCTTTCCACTTGATGACTCAACCACGTGCCGAGAAGCTTCTTGTATTTTTTGACTTCCGCATTTTTAACTTATTTATTTTTATCGTATTTATTAATTTATTTTCAACAATGATTTTTATTTCATTTACATTTTTCTTATTTAATATTTTAATATTTAATGAGTAACTTAAAATTGCTTTGAATATTTAAATAATTTTCCTTAATTGAAATAAGCTTTTATGACCGTTGCATATCGTTTCGAATATTGAAAGGCATCCAATTTGAGTGTTATTATCTTTAAATTGAATTTTCAAAAGTATTTTAAAAATATTTCCTCAATCAAAACTTCCTACAGATTGTCATGGGCGATAATATAGTTGGACAAGTATATTGTATTCGGGAGAAACATTTGGAAGAAACATTAGAAAGATATTTATGACAAGTGCCATAAATGTAGGTAATAATATCATTGACAAATATTTCTATTTGAAATGCCTCGTTGCTTGGCAATCGTGTAACATCAACAGTGTCTGTTATTAGCAGTTCATTATTATGTAAGATGTCCACATCTACTTTCTACTCAGCCTTGATTCATTGTCAACATTTTTTCTTCTTTTTTTCCTATTTAACGAATAAATCGAATATTTTTTATAATTGGATCTAAAATTAAGCAAATCTATGATTTAATTTTTTTAAATGAAGCATTTTAAACCACTCTGAAAATGTAATTTATGGTATTTTCAAAAATTAGAAAACAACATAATTTGCTGAAATTGGTGAGATCATCAGACGATAATTACTAAACACCAATGACATGTTAGACATTTTTCGACTTTGTAAACTTTCCGAAGAAAGATAATTTGAAATAAATCTGAATTTGAAATAAAGTTTGCAAGCGGTCCACATCATTAGCAGTCGGCCTCTGTTAAAATTTCCGATTTTCCGAAAACCAATCATGCGTAGCAATCCAGTTGCCAGGACTTTGGAACAATTCATTTCTCCTCCACTGATCGCCTGCTCAAGCGACGTTTATTCTCATTTTCAGATTGCATTTGGTTCATTCGCTGACATTTTATTTATGAATCTCCTCTATTGTTATCAGTAAAAGCTTCTATTTGTTAGTAATACATCAATTGATTATTGTTCCATTTTTGTGCTTTCGGACGAACAAATGCCTGCTTTTGCTTTTTGTTTTCAGTGAAATCTCATTCACAATTTCCAGTGTGTTGTTAATAATTCAATTTAGTGGTTAATTTTTTTAACTCGTCCCTTTTCTTTGAATAGCAGTGGTTTTAAAAATATTTGAAGGGAATCGTTCGTGCAAGAGTTATAATCTTTATGACTTAAGAAAATTTTCCTGCATCAACTTCAACTTTATGTCAAAGCAGTCGTACTGTTTTTTCTGACTCGACTTTGTGTTTTTATCTTTTGGTCTTGTTAAGATTATTGTATGAGCTTTGATGTTGTATTTTAATTAGTTTTGGTCACTTCCTTTTTAATGTTGGTGCTGTTATGGTTGTCATTTTACTTTGACAGTTTTAAGAAATTAAATCTCAGAGTCTGAGCAATCGTATTTTTTTATTTTTGTGAAGTTTTTTTAATGGATATATCATGTCGTGATAGTGAATCAAGTTCAGTCCTCAGAAAAAAAGGTAGAATATAATGGCAGATGTCGACGAAAAGAAGCTTAACCTCTCGGTGTCTCTCACCTCTGAAATAATGGGGGTTTTTTTAGAAAGTGCAAACTAATTTTTTTCTTGTGAATGTCTTTATTTGTAAGTTTCTGGTCAAAGTTAAATCAATTACTTTGAACTTCCCTTAAGTTGTTTTCTGTATTTGTAATAAATAAAAACTTTTGTTTTTAAATTGAATTTCCGTGTTCGAAAGTTTGGAAAGGTCATTTGAATAAGTAATCATAATATGTTATTGCTAACTTTAGCTACCTGCTAAGTTTAAAAAGCTTGATTTAGGGTTTCTGAAAATTATGGGGATTTGGAATTATTTAAAAGTAAAAATGATTATTTAAAAAATGTAATGTCACGAAATATAATATCTCTCAACTTAAATATTATAACTCCATGGCAACTTTAAATCGTGTATCTTTGTTGGGAGAGAAAATATTTGCCCGTCTGGCTTCGTTCCGTCGCTAGAATTTTTCAGCAGAGATGTCTTCATTCAAGGTAAATAAGTTCTGGTTTATTAAGCTTTTTTTTGCTAATTAGAATTTTCGTTTCAAATGTTACGAACGACATTGTTGTACGAAATGCAAACCGCTCATTCGTTTGGTGCGAATCCATCTTCAAATTCAATCTCTTGAGCGTAAATCTCTAGGGATTCTGATTGCATTCTAAATTTTTACGAATTTTAATGGGTATTTAAAACCAATTTTAGTCAATTGACTCCAAAAGAGAAGAATTCAGAAAATACCTCGAAAAGGCAGGAGTAGTAGACGTTCTCACAAAAGGTGTTTTATTCAAAATATTGCAAAAAAGCTTGGCAATTAATGCTAATTTATTGAAAGCAAGTATTTTTTATAATTTTGTTTGACTTTTCACACAAAATGAAATAAATGTTCCTTCACGTGCAATGTAAAAGGGCATTGCTTATTCACATGATGTGTTCTGATTTCAGTTCTTGTCAGTCTGTATGAAGAACCTGAGAAGCCTGATGATGCTTTGGAGTAAGAATTCTATTTAGACTTTCCTTCTTTTAAACAATTATTGGAATTTGTAGTGGGTTTGTTTTTGGATTCCATCTAAATGTCTGCAAAAGATCTGAGGCTTTAAATAGAATGATAGGAAATACAGGGAGGTTGAGATGACAAACATCTAAAACGATATCTGTAGACACAACCGGATCAGTTTAGAGTTCGTTCGAGCCACAATTGGCTATACGGATTTATTGATTTTTCGTTTGCATCAGGTACTTGAAGAGAAGCATGAGCGTAAAGTCTCCTGAGAATGTTGAAGTGGAAGCTCTCAGGCTTGAGTTGGAGGAATTGAAGACCAAAGTTGAGGCACTCATTGAAGAGAATAACCTGCTCAAGAACAAGGTGAGGAAGATTGTGCAGACCTTATTTATCTCAATTCAACCAATTCTTTACTGGAGGATTAAATTAAATTAATAATTAAATGCTAATATTGCATTTTGTTTTTTATCTTTTGGTAGGTAAAATTTGCCATGTTGTTTGTTTTCAGCCAGAACTAAACAGATGATGTTTGTTTACAAATACAAATATTATTAATACAAATGTTATTGTTTAGGATTAGAATTTTAATTAGCATTTAAGTGAGTAATTAATTTTAAAAGATCACTGCATTGGACCCTGAGAATGCCCCCTCGAAAGATGCTTTGAACTCCAACAAAGAAGTTTGTTGAGCAACAGTTGAACATCAACCTCTGGAATCATCAAATGTTGTCAGTCTGTTTAGCAAAACCTGAGTGTGGTGCCTTTGTTTCTATTTGTAAATGATGATGATGAGGATGATGATAACAGGAATTCTAGGAGAGTTTGGAACTTTGTTGATCAACAAGGAATTGTTGTAAATGAGTTAAAAGCTTGTGCCGAAAGTCAGTTGTGAATAGCTCGTTCCAGTGGAAGATTTTTTGGTAATTTTGATTAATAAATTGAGTTATAATAAATATGAGATTTTGATTCTGTAATTTGACTTTGATTTATGTCTTCTGGTGTTTCTTTGCAAAATATTGTTTCTGGGTGTTGCCATTAGGTTAATGTTTGGTTTTCTGCTGGCCAATTAGACAGCTAAATACTTTGAATGGCTAATTGTTCTACTGAGTTGAGGATAAGAAGCTGTTGACATCACATTGTGTTGATGACTGAGTTATGTTGTTAAGGATGCCATTAAGTTATTAATATTTGGCTTGACGTGGTTGACTAATATCTGACTGGAGAGGGGAAAGGCGATGTGTATTCAGATTTAAAATTTCACTTGATGGATCCTCTTCTTATCCCCAAACAACTTTTCCTGGATAGATTTGCCTCGATGGGTGTGTTTCTGGTTCCATTATCTAACTTTAACGTGTTCAAAAGCGGTAACCGCATCATTTTCAGAAATCGTAAGCACTTAATTGTTAAGTTGACAACAGCTATTTAAATTGAGGAGATTTTTGGGATCTTTTAATAATAAACCATGCCAAGTTAACGCTAATCAAAATGACCACAACTTTCTCGACTGAAGCCTCCAAAGTCGAAGGTTATGCGCTGTAAATAAACTTAATTTGATCAACCCAAGCAGTCTATTTATAGCTTTAAAGAGGCGAAAGTCCATTAAAAAAACCACTTTAGAGATAATATTAGTAACAAATTAAAACTTATTCCATAAATTTCAGTCTTGTTGCCCCCCAAGGTTAGATAATCTAATTCTTTAACCTTTCTGATTAAATTAGTATCGACTCAGAATATAGTTGTAACAGGTAATCAAAATATATAAATAAATATATATACGCTAACAGGTAATTAAAATATACAAATATACTTTCGATGCAATTGACTTAGAAACGAAAATGCACTTGGATTCAATTAAAGTCCAAAAAATCATCAACCTGGACTTTGTGACTTAGCGTCAGTTAAAGAGTACAAGGAGCAATGTTTGCTGAGATCTTATATAAGATTATCCTTGCCAGTCACTGCGC
Source organism: Hirudinaria manillensis (assembly GCA_034509925.1). Taxonomy (NCBI): domain Eukaryota; kingdom Metazoa; phylum Annelida; class Clitellata; order Hirudinida; family Hirudinidae; genus Hirudinaria; species Hirudinaria manillensis. Next base: position 12,288,477 of record CM067528.1, on the reverse strand, counting down.
GTTGCTTGCTGCTTTTAAAATGACTACTGGAAGCTTTGATGACCTCAAGGTGGGTTTTGATATTCATTAAAATTATTTTATTAACATAATAACATTAATTAATTAATCATTAAGTTTTCCTAAATCAAGTCTTATATAGAGCTTACATCAAGCAATTTATACACTTTTCCACTTTTGAGCTTATTTTTAAAGTTTATTTCTGCTTATCATTTTTATTTGTCCATATTTTACTCATAATTGCCTCATTTCTTTGGTAATGATTGGGATTATTGTTATTATTAATTTTAACATTAATTTCCAGCAAAGCATATATTATCCAACAAATAAGATTCAAAATGTGGAGTTTAATTGATAACATTTTATCCAATGCCCTCAGTACCACACGGGATTTGGTTCTGAAATCTCTTCTGAGGATCCAAGATGTCCCAAGTCTTTGCCAGAAGGACAGGTAACTATTCTATTTATTTTTATATATTCACCATGTTCATTAAATTGAAATAATACCATGCAATGATTTATTTTATTAATTAATGTTTTAGTTTTTATTTTTAAACAATTATCTTTATTTTTTCTCAAACAGTTAACACCACAGAAGTGTCCTTATGGATTGTATGCAGAACAACTTTCTGGTACTGCATTCACTGCTCCCAGAGATTCCAATAAAAGGAGGTTAACTGATTAAATAATTTAAAGATAAACGCATAATAAATTAGGTAGTTATATAATAAATGCATAATAAATTAGGTAGTTATATGATAAATGCATAATAAGTTATGCAATTGCCTGATGAATGCATAATAAAATGTAATTAAACAGTCGAACTTCAATTTGAATTGATTTATTTAAAATTAATGTCATGAAACATTACTAGTTACATATTATTATTACTACTAGTATTATCAATACTTTATAATAAAATATATTATTCTCATCTTCACTAAACCAAAGTTTTAGGACAAATTATTCCTCGATTTAGATGCAATTATTATTATAATTTCAATGCCTTCTCACAGCTGGCTGTACAAGATCCAACCTTCAGTAAATCATAAAGTCTGGCAAAGTGGTCCAGAGGTCGCCAACTTCACTGCGAACTTTGACCACGTGGATCCGTCTCAGGTTTGTTTGATTAATTATTCATGTTTCAATAAATAATTCATAATTATGCAAATATGTTAATTAACATATTGGCTATTTTTAACTTGAAGTTTTTATTAAATCTAACAGCTGAGATGGCAACCTTTTGATATTCCTACCGGGAAATCCGTTAATTTTGTCGAGGTATTATTTTTTATAATTTATTAATTAAACTTTTAATCAATTAAAGACAATAGTTATTATATTAATATTAAACTTAATTAGTTATGCAGCTGGTGATGATGGCAATTACTTAGGGGGTACCCATTCATTGATGATGATAATGATGACGACGACTTTGATGATGATGATGACGACGACGTTGATGATGGTGATGATGACGATAGTCTTCTTTCCAGGGCTTGAACACGATAGCAGGAGCTGGAGACGCACGGACCCGTCATGGAATTGCAGTCCACGTTTATTGCTGCAACTCATCCATGAAGAATACGTTAGTATTATTTTTCTTTTATTATTCACTCACTGATTATTAAAATCATCATATCATAAATTAAAGTTTTCATTAGTTCAAGAATTTATAATATTTTACCATATAAAATAATTAGAAATAAAAGAGGCACATTTTTCTGGATAATAATGTGATGAATTAATTTGATATTTTAATAAGAATTATGAATTAATTATTATTTATTTAATTTCAAATTAATTCAAAATAATAGCAGGTGTGTGATATAAAATAGTAAGAGTATAATATATCAGAGTAATTATCACTTTTAAGCATCACAAGTTTATGAAAACCTCGCTTTCAGTTTCGGATATAAAAACGTTTATTTGTTCAATTTCAGTGGCTTTTATAATTCCGATGGAGACTTTCTTATAGGTTCGTATATTTTAACAAATTCAAATTATTTTCATGAATTAAATTCGTTAAATGATAATTTTAAGTCTCATAAAAATATAATTGATTTATCCATTTATTTTTTTTTATTTAAATAAAAAACACAGATAAATTGAAGTGCAGTTGCTTATTTGTTAATAATTATAAATTAATGATGGTTATAATATAGTTTGAAAACAATTGCTAAGAATTTACAATTGAAACCACCAAATGTATTTGGAAATGTCTGATTTGGGTTCAAGATAAAATGAGACCACAGAGTGTTTAAGATTGTCCTCAATGAATTATAATTATTTTCATAATTACTTTCTTAAATTATTATTAATATAATAATATTATTAATAACTTCGTTTGTAAAGTGACATAAGCATCAGGGGTTTTCGTTAAGTATTAACGTTGAATCAATATATTTATAAAGTCAATATCTGGCACCAACTTCTGGGTAAATTTGAATGAATCTTGTGCCAATGACTAACTAAGATAAATAATGAATGGCATAATCATCATCATCATCATAATCAATCGTTTATTACCAATATTATACTAACATCATCATCATCACCATTAGTACCCCAGCAAGGGACTCTTTACATCACAACTGAATTTGGGAAACTGAAGGTAGAACCACTGGAGATATGTGTAATTCAGGTAATTAATTAACATATTTATCAGTTTAGCTAGTTATTAATAAGTTAAGTAATGTTGAAATTGGAAATTAATATTTTGGGTGATTATAAATTCAAAAATTTTATTTAAAGAATAAAAAAGAGATAACTTAAAACACAATTATTAGAATATCATGTTTGTCAAACAACTAGGTCAAAAACACTTTTTTCATCATCTTACATTTGGAACTAATTCCAGAAAAAAAAAACTAGATTATCAATATCAGAATATCAAAATGCATTCACCTGCAATAACCTCAATTCACTTTTAACCATTCTCAATCCTAACAATTTTTAATCATTCTCAGGTCACTTTTAATCACTTAACTTTTAATTCACTTTTAACCACTTTTAACCATTCTACTGGAAGCAAGGCATGAAGTTCCAGGTGGAGGTGTCTGGAGGTTGCAGAGGTTACGTGTTGGAGGTCTTCGACGCCCACTTCCGACTGCCCGACCTCGGACCGATCGGTGCAAACGGACTCGCGAACCCCAGGGACTTCAAGGTCCCGGTGGCATTTTACGAGGATGTCGATGATAAGCATTGGGTCATTTCTAAGTTCCAAGGACGACTTTTCACTGCTGAACAGGTTGATGATGACGACGATGATGATGGTGATGATAGTGATGATGATGACAATAATGTCAGAGAATATGGGTAATTTAAATTTATTATTTTATGCTTATGATGATATTAGTGGTAGTGGTGATGACAATTATGAACATCAATTTATTGGATCCATTCATTATAATGACATGTTCAGTATTCACTTTATAAATTTGACAATCTAATTACAAAAAAAAATGATAAAAATAATATATAACCTAAATATGATTCTAAATACAATTCGTTATAATTCATTATAATTCATTGTAATTCATTATAATTCATTGTAATTCATTATAATTCATTATAATTCATTGTAATTCATTATAATTCATTGTAATTCATTATAATTCATTATAATTCGTTATAATTAGGATCATTCACCATTCGACGTGGTGGCATGGACTGGTAACTATTACCCTTACAAGTACCACTTGAAAGACTTTTGTGCTGTCAACACCGTGGTCTTCGATCATGCCGTGAGAATTCGATTGCTTTTGGAGGAATTTAAAGTTTTGGAAAAATTTTAAAAATGCAGACAAATATTAAAATTTAAATTTGTTCTTTAATGAACTTTAATAATAACAATAATAATAATAATAATAATAATGATAATAATAATAATGATAATAATAATAATAATAATAATAATAATGATAATGATAATAATAATAATAATAATGATAATAATAATGATAATAATAACAATAATAATGATAATAATAATGATAATAATAATAATAATAATGATAATAATAATAATAATAATAATAATAATAATAATGATAATGATAATAATAATAATGATAATAATAATAATAATATCCAACTGATGTCTGCCTACAGCTGTTCCATGGTTAACTTGAGTGATTATATTGAACAGGGCAAAGACAGGCTCTGTAGTCTTGTCAAAAAGCATGAAGCAGGGAAGGCAAAATATTCTCTCCTTAAGGAAGCAAAGACAATTAAAAATAAGTATCTATCTTTGCCCACAGGTCAAACATCCGCGAAAGAAATGTTAAAGAACAACATGGAGAAGGAGAGAATAAATGAATTGAGGGAAAAGCCCATGCATGGACAATTCTTTTGTAACTTAGAAAAGAATTGGGTGGATAAAGAAGCAAGCTGTGCTTGGTTAAGAAGCGCTGGGCTCAAAGGCGAAACTGAGAGTTTGATCATGGCAGCTCAAGACCAGACACTAAACACACGTTACCATCAACGTATGATATTGAAGCAGCAGATAGATGGCAATTGCAGGATCTGTGGCAAGGCCCAAGAAACGATAAGCCACATTACGTCGGGTTGCACTGTGTTAGCAGCAACTGAATATTTGCACCGACATAATAAGGTGGCCAGTTACATCCACTGGATTGTATGCCGTGAGCTAGGATGGGAAGTTCCAAAGAAATGGTACGAGCACACGCCCCAAAGTGTGACGAATATAAAAGATTGCACCATTCTATGGGACTATGCGATTATCACGGACAGGAAAATATTGGCCAACAGACCTGACATTGTCATTCATGACAGGAGATCCAAGTCTTGCATGCTAATCGATGTTTCAGTTCCGGATGATAAGAACATCGCGCTCAAAGAAGCTGAAAAAATTAGCAAATACAAGGACCTGGAGATTGAAATCAACCGGATGTGGAGCGTGAAGTCTAAAGTCGTTCCGGTAATTGTAGGAGCGCTCGGAACGCTAAGGAAAGACTTTACAAAGTATGTAGAGTTGATACCAGGACGACCAAAGACTTCGGAGATTCAGAAGATCTCTTTACTGGGCACTGCCCACATTCTTCGGAAAGTACTTGGATGAATCGCTGAGAGCACTGGTAGTGCTCAGCATTCATTCATCACCGGCTGTGAGACCGAGAAGAAGAAGGAAAAATGTATATAATAATAATAATGATGATAATAATAATGATGATAATAAATTTTTAGGGCACCATATGCATAGCGTAGGAGGCGCTTTGTATGATCTTGTGTTCTGGACTAGTACTTTAAAGGCAGCATTTGCAATGTCTTTAGTTTAGCGGAGTTAATTAGTGCATTGAAAATTGCAAATTAATTAAATCAATTAGTATAAATTAATTAAAATATTGAATTTAATCTAATTAATTTTAAAAAAATGCTCATCTTACATATACATAATAACAAATAATAACCAGTCCAATAATTTATAAAGGTATGATCAACTATGTAATCATATCAATGTCAGTATAACCAAAGTGCCATTCTTAATTATTCAACCAATCAGTCCACCTCCTGAATAATTCATGAGTTCCATTAATAATTAAACAAAATAATAATAATGATTTTTCAGGACCCATCCATCTTCACGGTCCTCACCTGTCCAGGCACTCGTCCAGGTGTTGCGATTGCTGACTTTGTCATCTTTCCACCTAGGTGGTCTGTTTCAGAGCACACCTTCAGACCTCCTTATTATCATAGTGAGTCATCATCATCGTCATCATCACCACCGTCGTAATCATCATCATGATCAGCACTGCATCAATTGTGGCATTAGCCCTATAACTGATTATGCTAATTAGCCTTCTTATTATATTCATGATCAAAGAGTTATGATGATGATGATGAAGATGATGATGGTGATGATGATGATAGTCTTGCAATGTCAACCACGTGCATTTAATAATTTCAGGAAATGCTATGAGTGAGTTCATGGGTCTTATTGAAGGGTCATATGAAGCCAAAGTGCGTAAATCTCCACGATTTATTTATAACTTGTCATCATCATCATTATCATCACAGATACTAGTATCATGCACAATCACCTTTAACCAGGCATAATTGTTGATGAATTCTAAATCATAATTTGTTAAGGACATGAAATTTGTTTAAAATGGGTGGATGTGGTTGCAATTGATTTCTAATAAATTAGAAGTTCAAATCGTAAGGTTACCAATGGCAACCACATGTACACAACCTTTACTGCGTTTATGTATACTACACTGATACTATGTACACATAACCAATTATCGTCTGATAATGAATTAGTTTAAAGTTAACAATAAACGTTTGAATCGATTTCATGATTAACAAAATAATTTATTAAAAATAATAATTTATTAATTAACAGGAAGAGGGGTTCCAGCCAGGTGGAGCCTCTCTCCACAGCATGATGACACCCCACGGACCCGATGCCAAGTGTTTCCACGACAACTCCACCTGTGAACTTCACCCTCGGAAAATAGCTGTCGGAACCATGGTAACGTCAACATGATTACTAGTATTATTATTATTATTATTATTTTTATCATTATTGTTACTATTATTATTATTATTATTATTATTATTATTATTATTATTATTATTATTATTATTATTTGCTAATTTGTTTTTTACTAATGCTATGAACTTAATGAAGTTGTTGCAGAATTAATTTACCTTAAAGATTTTAGATTTAGTAATATTTGGAGGGAGATTATCATTGATTTCAAAGAATGTTTCTGACGTGATTCTCACATCTTATAGTTATTTAAGCAAACAGCTTCGATGCAATTTAATCTCGCACGACTAAATATTGATTATTAAATACCTATTAAAAGTTAAATACTAACCATCATCACATTCATTTATTTAGTAAAGTAATTAAACCTTTCAAAACCCCTCAAGTCCTTCATGTTTGAGTCCAGCCTCAGTCTGGGTCTGACCGAATGGGGTTCAAAGGGCTGCAAAAAGATTGACACCAACTACCAGAGTTGCTGGGCAGGGCTCAAGAAGAACTTCAAGACACAGACTGAACATTGGTAACTATTCATTTTCCAGCATTTTTCAACATTTACTCAGTTTGGTTTTCTAAACTCTAACAAGTTCAACACAAATAAGTTGATGATTATTTTTTTAAAATATGTTAAACTAACCCTAACCCTAACCCTAACCCTAACCCCTGCGTATATATGGAGGTTAATGCACTCCAGATGCATTGTATGGCTCAATGCTTGTTTCAATGGATGTGGTACCACCTGTAGTCACTTCCGGCACTCTGCTGGAAAGAATTGGTTATTGTCAGTTCTGACGGCTTAACAGTTAAGAAGACATTACTTTTAACATTACTTAAGAGTTCTCATGTCATTCATATTTTCAGTGAAGTGTCTACTGATGTGAGCAAGTTGAAAATCTAAAGAACCTCCAAGAGAATCTTCGCAACATTTTGGAGAAAGTTGAATGACAGCATAGCGCTATATAAACGACATATTGTTATTAAAATTATTAGTATCTCAATAACATTGTTTATTAGTCAGTTTGATATAACATTTGATATAACAAAGTGTGGACTTGAATTTGCTCATTTTTCCTTTACAACAGCCCTGGAGATTAAAACAAAACACAAATTCGTTCAAACCAGTATTATTGTTTACCAAAAGCGTTGTGTTTTCAATGTTGAGTTTTTATGTTTAAAAACTTGTTTTGTTAAAATAGTTCGAATTATTGTTTTAATGTTTTTTTGGCCCCGCCCCTTCCTCCATTGTTGGTTGTTTCTCGTTTCTTAGTGTGTGAATAAAGTTACCGCAATAGGTTATGGGGACCAGAGCTCCCCGAGCGCTAAGTTAAAGTTTTCTGAAGTCAGTTCTAACATTAGCAGTGCTGTTTTTTAAATAACGTCAAATGGACTCGATAGGAATAAAGATAAAGCCGTTGAGGTGCACGAGTGATTGGCCGATATGGAAGAGGCTAATTCGAGACTACATCGACTGAAACCCGAACTAGCAGAAAACCCCACAGAAGAACAAAGAAAGGCTCACAAAGAAATCTCAGATAAGTTCAGAAAGGCTAACAGTTATGTCAAATCAGTTGTAGCCAATGCTGTCTCAGAAGAAACCTACCAGAAAATCATGGATATGGATCCATCAGCGCAGACAGCTTCTTGCACCACTTCACCTCCAAGATGAAAGAAAAGCAACTAAAGCAGGAAGTGGTTTGAAAACTTTGCAAAGTCTCTTTTAGAGTCCTGATAATCAGACTAGGTTTTTAAAACAACAAAGGATAAGACCAAAGTGGTTTTTTTTTTTTGAATAATAAGTTGAATGATGAGCAATAATGACTGCGATAATAATAAGCAAGCAATCTCAGCAGAGGTCAATCTTGGCTCAAAATAACCAACGGAATGAAGAAAAGCACGGTCATGGCCATACTCAAATTCGGAAGTAGTGCGAGTTTCAAATGTTCACAAGAACATCAGCATTTTTACGAATGGCGATCATCTCCTGAATCCAGATCGGCATTATATTCATCAGAAGAACTGCGCAGTCTCTTTTTATTGTTGACTGGTCCATTATCGTCTACATCATTGCTTCCAGTGGACATTGGAGACTCATCCTAGCCTCGATTATGAGGGAGCCTGCAATATCAATCACAACAAAATATCAATGAATTTGTTATTACATACAATACATTAGTTACATTATTGTTAATCACAATCAGTGAAACTTGCCTCTCATTGTGACGTTCAGTGATCACGTCTTCACCCAGAGAGAGTAGCGCACTCGACCCAAGCAGTTTCCGACAACATAGAGTGGAAATCGCGTCCGAGTGCCTACAGACGTCTCATCAAAAGTAAAAGAGAAGACTGTTGGAGCTCCACTGCGGCCTGCAAGTCGTCCCGTCAATTGTGGCGCTCGCTGAACTCCATCATGGGCAGAGGCAAGGTTCCTCCCAACCATTCCATCAGCGCAGACAGCTTCTTGCACCACTTCACCTCCAAGATGAAAGAAAAGCAACTAAAACAGGAAATGGTTTGAAAACTTTGCAAAGTCTCTTTTAGAGTCCTGATAATCAGACTAGGTTTTTAAAACAACAAAGGATAAGACCAAAGTGGTTTATTTTTTTGAATAATAAGTTGAATGATGAGCAATAATGACTGCGATAATAATAAGCAAGCAATCTCAGCAGAGGTCAATCTTGGCTCAAAATAACCAACGGAATGAAGAAAAGCACGATCGTGGCCATACTCAAATTCGGAAGTAGTGCGAGTTTCAAATGTTCACAAGAACATCAGCATTTTTACGAATGGCGATCATCTCCTGAATCCAGATCGGCATTATATTCATCAGAAGAACTGCGCAGTCTCTTTTTATTGTTGACTGGTCCATTATCGTCTACATCATTGCTTCCAGTGGACATTGGAGACTCATCCTAGCCTCGAATATGAGGGAGCCTGCAATATCAATCACAACAAAATATCAATGAATTTGTTATTGCATACAATACATTAGTTACATTATTGTTAATCACAATCAGTGAAACTTGCCTCTCATTGTGACGTTCAGTGATCACGTCTTCACCCAGAGAGAGTAGCGCACTCGACCCAAGCAGTTTCCGACAACATAGAGTGGAAATCGCGTCCGAGTGCCTACAGACGTCTCATCAAAAGTAAAAGAGAAGACTATTGGAGCTCCACTGCGGCCTGCAAGTCGTCCCGTCAATTGTGGCGCTCGCTGAACTCCATCATGGGCAGAGGCAAGGTTCCTCCCAACCATTCCATCAGCGCAGACAGCTTCTTGCACCACTTCACCTCCAAGATGAAAGAAAAGCAACTAAAACAGGAAGTGGTTTGAAAACTTTGCAAAGTCTCTTTTAGAGTCCTGATAATCAGACTAGGTTTTTAAAACAACAAAGGATAAGACCAAAGTGGTTTATTTTTTTGAATAATAAGTTGAATGATGAGCAATAATGACTGCGATAATAATAAGCAAGCAATCTCAGCAGAGGTCAATCTTGGCTCAAAATAACCAACGGAATGAAGAAAAGCACGGTCATGGCCATACTCAAATTCGGAAGTAGTGCGAGTTTCAAATGTTCACAAGAACATCAGCATTTTTACGAATGGCGATCATCTCCTGAATCCAGATCGGCATTATATTCATCAGAAGAACTGCGCAGTCTCTTTTTATTGTTGACTGGTCCATTATCGTCTACATCATTGCTTCCAGTGGACATTGGAGACTCATCCTAGCCTCGAATATGAGGGAGCCTGCAATATCAATCACAACAAAATATCAATGAATTTGTTATTACATACAATACATTAGTTACATTATTGTTAATCACAATCAGTGAAACTTGCCTCTCATTGTGACGTTCAGTGATCACGTCTTCACCCAGAGAGAGTAGCGCACTCGACCCAAGCAGTTTCCGACAACATAGAGTGGAAATCGCGTCCGAGTGCCTACAGACGTCTCATCAAAAGTAAAAGAGAAGACTATTGGAGCTCCACTGCGGCCTGCAAGTCGTCCCGTCAATTGTGGCGCTCGCTGAACTCCATCATGGGCAGAGGCAAGGTTCCTCCCAACCATTCCATCAGCGCAGACAGCTTCTTGCACCACTTCACCTCCAAGATGAAAGAAAAGCAACTAAAACAGGAAGTGGTTTGAAAACTTTGCAAAGTCTCTTTTAGAGTCCTGATAATCAGACTAGGTTTTTAAAACAACAAAGGATAAGACCAAAGTGGTTTATTTTTTTGAATAATAAGTTGAATGATGAGCAATAATGACTGCGATAATAATAAGCAAGCAATCTCAGCAGAGGTCAATCTTGGCTCAAAATAACCAACGGAATGAAGAAAAGCACGGTCATGGCCATACTCAAATTCGGAAGTAGTGCGAGTTTCAAATGTTCACAAGAACATCAGCATTTTTACGAATGGCGATCATCTCCTGAATCCAGATCGGCATTATATTCATCAGAAGAACTGCGCAGTCTCTTTTTATTGTTGACTGGTCCATTATCGTCTACATCATTGCTTCCAGTGGACATTGGAGACTCATCCTAGCCTTGAATATGAGGGAGCCTGCAATATCAATCACAACAAAATATCAATGAATTTGTTATTACATACAATACATTAGTTACATTATTGTTAATCACAATCAGTGAAACTTGCCTCTCATTGTGACGTTCAGTGATCACGTCTTCACCCAGAGAGAGTAGCGCACTCGACCCAAGCAGTTTCCGACAACATAGAGTGGAAATCGTGTCTGAGTGCCTACAGACGTCTCATCAAAAGTAAAAGAGAAGACTGTTGGAGCTCCACTGCGGCCTGCAAGTCGTCCCGTCAATTGTGGCGCTCGCTGAACTCCATCATGGGCAGAGGCAAGGTTCCTCCCAACCATTCCATCAGCGCAGACAGCACCACTTCACCTTCAAGATTGAGAAAGTTTGGGCTGCGTCGTCCTCCGGCCCCGCCGGTCACTCCGGCGCCGCTCGCCCAGTTCCAGAGGACAAACGCAGCCGAGGTGACGAAGCTGATTCATGCCCTCCCAAACAAGCAGTGACAACTTGACCCCATACCTACCTGGCTCCTCAAGAAACTATCAACTTTCATTTCATCTCTGTCCTTGAGTGGTTCCGGTCCTACCTCGCCGATCGTTCCTTCTGCGTTGGCCATGGCAACCTCGTGTCGCCCAACGCCCCGACAACCTGCGGCGTTCCTCAAGGCTCCGTCCTTGGTCCGCTCCTTTTCTCGATGTACACAGCGGAACTTGAGAGCGTCATTCACTCTCACGAACTCCACTGCCACATGACACCCAGGTCTACGGTCACTGTAAACCTGACCATACCAAGGCCCTCTCCTCCAGGATGTCCCGATGTGTGAAGGCCATCAGCGACTGGATGTCTAGCAGCCGTCTGCAGCTGAACAGCAGCAAAACCGAGGTGATGTGGACTTCCTCGCCCAGGCGTGCCTCGGCGCTTCCTTCCATCCCAGTCACCATCTGCTCCGACGTTATCCACCCCGTGCTTTCCGTCCGCAACCTGGGGATCTGGCTGGACTTGGACTGCTCCATGAGCACACACATCAATAAGATCTCTCGATCTTGCTTCGCGTCCCTAAGGGAGATTCGCAGCATTGCCTCTCCTCTCCCCTTCGAGGTCAGGAAGAGCATCATCACAGCCCTGATTCTCTCCAGGATTGACTACGGCCATGCTACGCTCGCAGGTCTCCCGTTCTGTCGCCTGGAGCAGCTCCAGAGAGTGATCAATGTGGCAGCCAAGCTCATCTTCAACAAGAGGAAGTATGACCACCTGTCACCGCTCCTCTATGAGCTCCACTGGCTGCGCATTCACCAGCGCATCGACTACAAGATCGCCACGCTGGTCTTTAAATCTCTCTCGGGCTGCTCACCGTCATACCTGCCATTCACCCGCAGTGCGCACCTTCAGGGCAGACGCGGCCTCAGGTCCACATCCAGAGGTTCCCTCTTCTGACCACACGCCAATCGCGCCACGCTTGACGGCAGGTCCATCGACGTCGTTGGGCCCAGGACCTGGAATAGACTAGATCCCGCAGTAACGACCTCAGACACAGCCGGTTTCCACTCCGCCCTGAAGACCTTCCTCTTCAGGGAAAGTCACCCTCACCCCCCTCAATGGCCTTGAAGTCCACTGGACATACTCCACTTTAATGAACTGAATTATTATTATTATTATTATTATGTCATGTCTACTTAAAATATATAATATAACATGTAAAACAATTATTACATAACATATATCAATCTAAATGGAAGATTTCCATTTACTTCCAAATACAGATTTAATACAAATGTCAACAATTTCTTAAATGTTTACTGTTGGATTATTACCATTCCCAAACTCAGCGACTCTGGAGAGTTTCTACATTTTTACGAGAAACACATTAAAAAATAATTTTAATTGCAGTTTATTAACATTTATAATAAAAATAATTTATTAATTATTTGATTAAATGAATTTTCAATCTAGAAAACTGGCGCGAGATTCAATTTACATTAAATTGATTATTTACCCGATCCTTTGACAAAGTTTATGTTGATAAAATTTGTTTCCTAATCAATCTCTATTTCCCTCCATTCAGCCACCTGGAAACCAGGAGTTGCTTGTTGTGTTACTACTTTAACATTTATTTCAATCCTAAAACATTAGGGGATGTGCTTGGAACTGCAATCGACAACTTGGATAAACTTTTGCAAATGCCTTACGGTTGTGGAGAACAGAACGTGATCACTTTGGCTCTTGATGTTTACATCGTCAAATATCTTAGTTCAACAAATCAACTCACTCTGGAAATTAAAATTAAAGCCTTTGGATTCATAAATGAAGGTCTTTATTTTTAGATAGTTTATTATAAGTAATTTAAATGGAATTTGACTTAAATCATTTTGCCATAGGTTATCAGAGAGAGTTGACTTACCAAAGAACAGATGGGTCCTTTAGCATGTCTGGAAATTCTGATCCAGCAGGAAGTGTTTGGTAAGTGTAATAATGCTAAGAATAATGCAAGCCAGACATATGGTTAGTGCTTTTACAAGTAGCTGTTATATGTCATATAGGCATTACAAGAAGCATCCTCATGCAAAGCAAAACCATGACTAAGGTACATGAGGCAATCAAAAATCGAGCAGTTGCAATTTTTAACCTGGCATTGTTAATGTAAATCAGTTTAGAACGTTATAATAAACATGTATGGTTATAATAATATATCTAAAATAAATATTTATAAGATAGATTTTATATTTCCTTTTAAGGTTGAGCTCATTTGTCATGAGAGTATTTGTGGATGCAAAAGATTACATTCCCATTGACAATTACAAAATTGTGGTCACGGTTGATTGGATTTTGAGACATCAGACTTCAGAGGGAATCTTCAAAGAGCCTCCAGAAGGGAGAGTGATTCACACTGATATGCAGGTAGGAAAATGTAATGATCACTTAGAATTTTAACCAAATGAACATAACAAGATCTAATTTTCAAGGGTGGATCGTCGTCGGGGATTGCACTCACGGCCTATGTAGCAATAACTCTCCTTAAGAACGTGAGTTTTCTAAGTAAACGCATCATATTATGTTTACCTGGAAATTAGAACGATGGAGCACCAATTGAAGCTATCAATTTCGATGTGACACGGAGATTGTCGGAAACTTTATTTAACAACAGAGTTGCAAATGAGTAGTGCTACCAAATGCATCCTATTTTATATTTTCTTTAATAATTATTAAAGCGACAGAATTTATGATGTTTAACATTGAAGTTTAACCGTTTGCTTTTGTTGATTCTTAGTATTGTTTTGTGTGATCAGGCGAGAGGTGCAACCGTAATGGAAATAAATAAATATATAAATCCATCTCATCAAATATTTTAGAATTCCCTGCCTTGATATAATTCGATAAGTTATCAAATGTATCATCACTTAAATTAATTGTAAATTTTATCCTCCCTGACAGTTGAACGTTGCAAATCTTCAACAAAAATCGAAATTAACTGTATCTTACCTGGAAAACAATTACAAAAATTACACCAACGATCCATACGTACTCAGCATCATCAGTTACGTCTTCCACTTGGCTCAAAGTTCTGAATTAAGCAACGTGCTTCAACTGCTTGATTCATTGGCAACTAAAGAAGGTGTTTTATTTAAGCAAACTTTTAATTTTAGTTGTAACGTTTTTAACCTAATAAATATAACAAATCCTGATTACAATTGTATAATACTGCAATATACTGTAATAACCCGGGGTCCTCAAACTAATTATAGAAGGTCAGGTTTATTGAAAGTTGTACAATGCTCAAATGTCTAAGTCTTGAAATCTGCTGTTTCTCTAACTCTCGCTCCGCTTTCCGAGATAAATCCATGCGATGATGATGACGATTATAACGTTAAGAATGTACAACTCAAAAATTACAGTTTCTTTCGTTTCACAACGTTGACGTTAGGTATTAAAGTGTTTAAAAATTAATTTTTTATATTTTTAAAAACACAATTAACAACACACAATGACGAAAGCATTCTCCATGGAGTCGGTCATTTAGTCGAGAATGGCGAAGGTGTCCTTGGACTCCCAGTCCTGCGTCACCAGGCTGCCCAAGTACTTCATGTGCTGGTAGGACAACTCCAGGCAGACCAGGTCCGGACCTTCCTGTCTTTGGCTTTCTGAAGTTTTTTTGATGCGAAGTTTTTTTGTCGAGTTGGAAATAATTAATAATTTGTTTTTTTTTTTAAATCCTGTCGAATTAGCACGATATTATATAATGGTTATAATAATAATAATAATAAATAATAATTAATTGACAATCAATTAACCAATTCAACCTCAGGACTTTGTTCTTCTTCAGCCCCTTGCTCGGTTTCCTGCTCGGGCACTTTGGCGCCCTCTGATTCTATTACGTCATATTTATATGCATTTATTTAATTTAATTATTTGAATAATTTACTAAAATATTTATTTAAATACTAGTTGTTTTTTAAAAATATTTTATTTTATAGCATTACTCATGTGAAGAGAATAATAATAATAATAATAATAATAACAATGATAATGATATGGTGAACCTCCTCGAAACATATTTTCATTTCCTGATGACATGCCGTTTTCTCGTGAAAAGATTTTATATTAAAAACCGATTAAAGTTTGCTCTCTCCATTTGGACTCGATAAATGAAATAAATAAATTATTTAACTTATTAAATTTCCTTATTATAATTTAAATGGCAGAGCCGGTCATTAATAATCATGAATAAGTAATTGGCCTATTTAATCAACATACTACCTCAAGTATAGCAAGGGAGGCAATTCATTTATTTATTTATTTAATTTATTTATTTATTATTAGCAATTATTTCTATGAAATAAATTCTTTTCCTAACCTACAGATTTGATGCTAGGTTCATCAAATATTGCCAGTTCCATCTCCTCCGCATAATTATCTTCTTCTTCATCTTCCAATTCCTCTGAAACAGGGGTTACCACTTCTGTAGGTTGAGCTTCTAGATATCCAGTCTTATTAGATTTGCTGGAAAAGTCAGGGAAATAACAGTTAATTAATTAAATTAACAATAACATTCATTCCATTTGTGGATGAATCGTTGGATCATTATCAAAATCCATAGAAACAAATACAAAGTGGCGAATGCTTAACAATAAAAAATTTCAAATTTAAAAACTTTTACAAATATTTTTAAACATCTAAGAATCGACAAACTAACAAGTTGAATGAGTGAGTGAGTGAATGAATGCTAACAACAATTAAAAAATATAATAAATAAATAAGTAAACGTAAAAAAAACAGACCTCATCTTCTTGGAAGCCTTCTTATAAATGATCCGAGGAGCGTCAATATTTTAATAGGTGACCGTAGTAAAGAAATAAACTTTCTCTACCAAGGATGCTTACCAAAATTCCTAGGAGACTCTGGATCAGGCATGTAACTTGAATGAGATCTGATAATGGCACAAGGCAGAGGCACACACATCAAACAACAGTCACAAATCACAATTAATGAAATTCAATGCAAACTATCCAATGTGATTTCTACTATTATTATGATGATGATGATTATTATTATTATTTTATTTATTTAAGTTAAAATAAAGTTTTATGAAAATCTAAAGCAATGCCCACCACTCTCCTCCGAATACTTTTGGATGGATACATCTTCAGATAAATCTGCACAAAACGAAAACCAATAACAAACCAATAATAGACCAATAGCTGCAATCTATCAGATATAAATCTAACATATATGACTTTAACATACTTAGTGACCAAGTGTAACATATTATATTAATATTATGTATATTATTTATATTAAACAATTATTTATTTTCAAAATTATGATTTAAATTGCATTCTTTTGTAAAAGTTGATGTTCAAACTCCAACTTTGTGCTCAAGTTTTAACTCAAGTAAACGAACTTCTGCAAACAAATATCCTAATTATTTCAAATAAATTATTTATTTATTTATTTAGGATATTCAAAAATTAAAAAGAGCTGTAAGTACCCATCTGAGATTCAAATTTGGCCATCAGATTGTCCATCATGTTCTCCTTTGAGGGTATAGCTAAAAAAACGTTTCGGCAAACTGAGAGTAAAATAATAATAATAATAACAATAATAATGATAATAATAATAAGAAATAGATCTTTGTTTAGTTGCATCCTTAAAAGCATATTCATTTATTTGGTTGCAAGATGGCTGAATGATGGGTAGAGATAAAAATCATCTACCTCAGCCTCAATGTTCAAGAAATCACTTAAATCGCATTTACTCGGTACCCAAAATATTACTTCAAGCTCTCATAAGCCGCTAAAATGAACTTTAATGTATGATAGCCATGGAATCGATTTGTAACTTGTTTTTTTTTGTGAATGGGGTGCTCATCTAGTGGGAACATTGTTCCCTTCGTTCACCTGCATTTTCAGTTAACCCTTTCTAAACTAATTAGTTAGGTGATGTTTTGAGATACATAGTCTACGACTTAAGGCTAAAATAAGTTTAGGATAACATAAACTTTGAATTACCGTATCAAAGCAATAAACCAAGCAATAATTTACATTCAATACTTCAAAGAAATTTCATTAAATATTAAATCATATTTATCTTATTAAATGTTTAGTGTCTCTGCTGTAAAGGCAAGGGATGAAAAATTTTCAAGAACATTTAAATTTGACAATATTTGACATATATTACTTAAACTCAAAATATTATAAATCTTAAATGAGGCGGTCAATTTAAAAATAAAAAATAAAAATAAGAATTTATAAGTCATCACATATCTAAGTTCAATTGCCAAGAAACTCTAAAGTTGGAAGCAAAAAGACAATCGACTAACAACACCGGCTCCCTCCTCTCGCAGGAGATTTCCTTCTGCATCTTAAGGATCGGGGCTTCGAGCAAAACCATCGGCTCTCCAGGCGACAATTCCGGTGAGTGGCTCTTCATCTTCTCTTCGACGGCCTCCATGACGGCTGCCTAGTTTTTTCGGTAATTTTATCCGTAAACTCCTTGAGCACCAGTTTCAGAACTTCCTCCCTGTGCTTTGCTCTCATGGCAGCCCGAGCCAGCTTCGTTATGTCGTTGATATCAATTACTCTTGCCCCGTGTAGGCCTTGGCCAATGCCTGGCAAGCGGAAGTCTTCCTGGAATAAGGGAGTCCGGTGACGACAACCTGAGGGTGGATAGATGGATGGGTGGGTGGATGGATGGATGGATCGCTTCAAATATTAAATATGAAAAGCATTTAACTTTAGAGAAGTTAATTTCACGTGATATTTGTTGAATTTTGGATTATAAGAGGAGACTGAAGAGAGGTACTAAGCACAGTTGCTGATGAAACATTTGCCCAACAAAAGAGGAAGGGAATGGGAATTATTATTGGTATTATTAATTGTTGGTCGGAACTTCTGAAAAGGTTTGAGGAGGAAGCCCTCAGAATTCTGGGATGGAAAAAAATTTAAGGCATTAGGGGAATAATGTTATGAATCCAATTAAATTTGTGGTTTAAAATAAATCAAAAGATGCACAATGACTTTAAAGATTATTTTTAAAAACATTATTTTCAATTCAATGTCTATTCTAGACAATATGTCTTTAAGTATTGAAGGCAAATTCAAGTATTTCAATAAATAATTCAAAAATTCTATTTCTGCCAACTACTGCACTTAAGTCTAACAGATAGCAGTACACATTTATGTAATTATGTGGAAAAAAGGCTGCAACATCAAAGAGAAATATCAAATCAACTTAAAACGTTAGCTCTAAAATGAGACACCGCAACATATAGCTTGGAACTTAATCATGGTAAAACCGTCTAATTTCCCCCGCCATATTCATACATATACATTGTGAATATAACACATTGTCTTTTGAATTTGCACATCAATTTTAATGAAAAACAAAAAAAAATAATCAATATCCACTTCTCATGCAAAGCTGAACAATCCTATTCCTTCTCTTATGGCCTGAAAAAGTTTTCCTTCCAAAATCATTTTACTGCTGTAATTTGGAATGTATATGGTGTTAAAGCATGTGTTGGTTGAAGGTAGGTAAGAATCATGATTTTCATTAGGTTGTTTAGGTCTGATGGTTAGCTTTGGATTCAAAGCTGCCAACCCTCCGACTGGCATCCTTGGCATACTAGTGGCAAATTGCAAAAAGTTTCTCTGGTCGCTAGCTGATAATGATGCGAGTACTTCAAATAAATAACGAATAACTGGCATTTCTAGACTGTAGCCTTCAAGAATGCAATTCTTTTCTAAGTAATCAGTAGTCCAGTTTTCTTTGGTCACGCCACAAAATAGTTTTCCGTATTCATGTGGATAAAAATATCCCACAGCTATTGCTTGAAAGAGGTTCACAAATCCTCTCTTTATTAGTTTCATCTTCCGTTGTGGCTCCTTGTATAGTAGCCACCAAACAAGCAGTTTCAAATACTCTTCAAGATTATGGACATCTAAATTAATTTCGCTTCCATTTTCAATCATCTCGATGTCTGGAAAACCTGGAAGTGTGAAGTTAATGCAGAGATCTTCAAAAGAACAACCATCACAAGTGATTTTTGAAATAGCCTGTTGCATTTCCTCGATCGTCAAAGAATTGTCATTTCTTATGGACCATTTCTCCCTCAATACATCAACTAAACTTTCGACAAACGTAAAAATGGACGGCATTACATCTCTTAGGTCAGTAAGCGAAAGTTGTTGAACTTCAAGATTTTTCTTGAACAAACATTTGTAAAAGGCGTTTGAGAAGTCGATATCTAATAAGTAGCCATCCTTTAAAGACTTAGCCATTATTAATCCGATGGCTTTTAACCAATTTTCTCCATTTCGATCAGATAAGTGTTTCGGTGAAGGGAACAAGCCAGATTCAGATTTTACGTAAGAAATGCCATCAACTAATTCTCCAGGTTCCCCTGACCACAGACCTCGCTTAAATTTCTGACAATCACGAGAAAATTCTGAGTAGAATTCTTTGGTTGGACCTCTACCAGTGATGTTCTCTCTAGAAAAGTAAAACATCCAAGGAGAATTTAAATACTTTAAATATGGATACATTTTTACTATATCTGCGAGGGGGTTTTTCCTCGAAACATTAAGTTTTATAGATGAATTTGGTCTGGCATTCATAAAATTCAAATCACTTTTATAGAAATATTGACGTTTTTCGATCGTGAATAAAAAAGGATATTTCAAGACGAAGTTGTAAATGACATATCGGGATCTTTTAAAGTTTTTCTTTGTTATTACATCGTCTACTGTTGCTGTTACAATTTCGCTGATGAAACAATTCCTATCAATCAGTTTCTCTCCTGACAAATTACAAAACAAAAGGCTCCAGTTTTCATTCACCTCGTAGAGGATTGAAAGTAATCTTAATGAACGTACAAGCGAATTTGACCTCAATACCTCCGGTGATGCTGATGGTCCAAGTACTCTATCGAAAGCAGCTGACTTACACAACCCTAATTCGATGTCTTTATATGTTTTGGGGGTAGGCAGGTCGACATCAACAAGGTCAGAATTTTCCTTAAAGAAACCTAAATCAATGACCCTGTCTAAGGTCTTTACAACGTTTGTGACCAAATTATTAAACTTCTTAATGCCCTCTGAACTTGGAGTAAGTTTTCCTCTGTGACTTGATAAGTCAGGGATATTTAAAATGTATGCTACAAATTCTCTGAGGCATTGATAACTTGTGTCCAGACTGATTCCTATCATGTTTCCATCATTTATGAAGGGCATGATAAAGTCTAAAATGGAATCTGTGTTCATACGATAATCCATTTCAAACCCACAGGGTTTTACTCTGGAGAAGGCATTAACACATTTGGTTAACAAGTGTGCACGCATACGTTTAATCCATAAGAACTGGTTTGATTTTATCTGGGTAGATATAAGAAAAATTCTACCTTTTATCCAACTATTGTCCTTTTCATTTATGTAATATTGGAAACTTGGATATGCTATTGTTCGCACTAACATTAAGCCTATAATTATCATTTCGATATTGCTAGGATTTACCGGTTCCTTATACATAAGAATCCTGGCTAATCGAAAAAGATGTGGATGAGAGTTTTCTAATTTTTGATATACTTCAGCCCAATAAATCATTTTTAGAATAAGGAGATGGTATGCTGTAGGACAACTGAGCATTTGGCAAATGGCAAAGAGGGTGGGGAAAGTGATTTCCAGAATACTCTGTATTTCATCCTCACTTATATCATAACAAGCAGAGCCTTTGTACAAGATGTCATCTGAAGTAGCAATGATATCCTTATAGTCAGACTTATTTATCGCTGGAAGGAACGCTGAAGTGATATACACCGAAGGTATAAATCCTCTGCTTTCAGACCACGCAGGGCTATTTAATGGAGTTTCAGCCTCCTTTCTCATGAGAGTGGTTAACATCTGCAAAATACCCATTTTTATGAGGGAATCTCTTGTATGAGGATGAGTTTGACTGATGGTCAACAACAAGTTTCTTAAGTTCAACAGCAATTGAGCTTCTTCAATCGGCATGTTCCTTTTCAAAATGCCTATAAATGCATAGAGTATAAAATCGGGGAACTCTTCCTTATCCAAGTGAATTACTTCTTTTTCTATGATTTCAAGCGCTGCGATCAAAATCCAGACATCTGCGGAACCTACCGCATTTTCGACAGTATCCCTAGAACTGAATTTAAGACTTTCAATAAATTGTAAAGCTACCGTCGTGAGAAGATTTGTCGAGTCCATTTCAGTTGAAGTTATTTGTTATATCTCTAATAATATCTTATTAAAATGCTCTTAATAGACTTGTTGTAGTGACAAAAAGATGACTATATTATTTATAAGAAACATTTAACAGATAGACAAAGATTCTGAATCATTTAAAAATTTTAATCGAATTAATTAATATTATTAAGAAATCAAATTGACTAATTACCTTCTTAAATTAATTAATTAATCAAATTAATAGATAAATAAGTTAACTTAATAACATTAATAAATTGTTATGCCCACAACATTAGCATAATTATGTTAAGTATGTATGTTTAATCTAGGTCACTGTATTTTTGTAGGTTTTATAAAAAAGACTGTAAAAAAAACGCTGCATTGTTTATGTAATATTTTAAATATTAATTAATTATATTATATTTTAAATATTATATTAAATATAGGCATTTTTGTCTTCATTAAATAAAAAAGCATTTTTATATCTATGTTCCCCATTTGTAAACAAGGAAATTGCGTTATTATAAATTAAATTTTTGGATACCTGCAACGGAGACACGTAAACGAATCATATATTTTTGAAAAGGAAATTTTTATGCGCGTTAAATGCTCGCACTGTTTTTAACGATTAAGTCGATCTTATTCGGTCACAAATTCACTTTTTAATAATAAGACTTGTTTTACCGCACACATTATTTGGCAGGACAAGATCTTTTTAATAAAAAAAGAATTTCGTTTATATCCCATTGCGTTCAAAAGTTGTAGAAGTTCAAAGTTCTTGCTTATGTCTTGCTAACTTCACCGTCGTCTGGAGATTAAAACAAAACACAAATTCGTTCAAACCAGATTTATTGTTTACCAAAAGCATTGTAAAAACAGAAAGCATCCACTGGTGTTTTCAAAACAAATGACTGAAAGTGATTTCTGCTCGTCAATGATGAACTGGAAGAACTTCAAAACAACAACTCAAATAAATTGGATGCAACTGATGCAACAAACGAGAACCGATGGATTAGAACAAGAAAAGCAACTAAAACAGAAAGTGAA
Organism: Hirudinaria manillensis; assembly: GCA_034509925.1. Classification (NCBI taxonomy): domain Eukaryota; kingdom Metazoa; phylum Annelida; class Clitellata; order Hirudinida; family Hirudinidae; genus Hirudinaria; species Hirudinaria manillensis. The sequence continues at coordinate 12,265,678 of CM067528.1, read as the reverse complement.
ACGATACGAGATGCACTCACAAGAAACTCGGTCGCAGCGGTTTGAAAACTTTGCAAAGTCTCTTGTAAAGTCCCGACAATCTGATCAGATTAGGTTTTTAAAACAACGAAGGACGAGACCGAAGTGGTGGATTTGTGTTGGTAAGGAATTAATGCAAAGAATAAGAAACGAGATGCAAATTTATTTATTCGTTTATTTTTTGAATAATAAGATTCTACTTGTATTGATGCAAGGATACCTCATGAAATGGAACTTCCAATCAGCAGATTTCAAAGCATAGCATTGCCAAACAACTCTTCAGGGACCTGTTTGCCAACTTTCACCTCAAAGAAGGTCAAAATGTTAGAGAAATTCTTAAGAGTTTTAAAAAGCTTAAAGGGTACAAAAATGGGTGATAAAAACAGCGGATGATCGGAAAGAAATAAATGATAAGAAAAATCTGCATTTCCATCTTAGTCGGTTTGTCTCATTAATGCCATTTAAAAGCATAACCTTCACTCAGAAACAAACAAACAAATAAACAAACAAACATTGAAGTAGGGATGCACCCCTGTCACCTACTGAGTGCAACCACCTGCATAGATGTATTAAGTTTCAGTAGAAAGAAAAAAAAAGAGCTTTCATTTTGATCTCTTGATCTGACAAATGGCTATCGGAGAGGTGGAGCTTGGAGTGGATTCGCCGCTCGTGTCCGGAGACCTCAGGTGCTTGGAACCAATCAGCTTCTTAGGCCCTGGAAGTAGTAGTTATTGTTGTTGTCTAATTGTTTGATTGGTCGACTGCAAACAACGATTCCATTCAAAAATTTGTGAAAAAATAAATTACCATCCCACATTCCACCACTGACACCAATGGATGGTGGACAGATGTGCAAAGAGATGGATGCTTATACGAACGAATTGATCGATGGACAGATGGATGGGTCTCACCAATACTACCCACTTACCACTCACTGACCACCACAACATCAGTGATCACCACTCGTTCGAGTTCAAAAGGCACTCGCTCAACTCACTCGTCTTTGCATAAATGAGCCACAGTGCGGACATGGAGAAGGCCCCGATGAGGAACGCACAGAACGACACCGCGATCCCGATCTCCATGGAAACGTACTCACCTGCGTGCCTATGTTTTTCTGGACAATCACCGTCAGAGTTGAGATTCCCTAAGAAGAAGATGATGATGATGATGATAAAAACTATGATCAAGACTGAATGCAGTTGTCGCAAGAGATTAATTTAAAGCCAAACCTTCACTGGCCGCATCCCCTCCCGACATCACCATTTGGAAAATCGTATTCCTTGCCCTGTCCCTGACAGCATCGTCATCATCATCATCATCATTGTGACTTCCTTTTGGGTCCTGAAACTGGTCGATTTCACTGGCGAAGGATGATATCGGATAACTGGTGACGTTGATGAAAAGTCTCTTCGAGGATGGTGATGATGATGATGATGATGGTGGTCTCGAGACAAAGCTTGATCCCAAACACTTGTTGTAATCCTCCTGACCACACTTTAAAGGGTGAAGCAAAATAAATTATTGTTTGTATTGTTTTTATAATCATCTTGTTTGTGATATAATAAATAAAGCTTAATTTATAAGAATAACAGAAACATAAAAACTTCTTACTGTTTACAATTTAAATTATGAAAACCTGAGCTCAACCGAAGAGAGTCAACAATCAAACTCGAACATCCTGTCACAGGCATCGTTTCACGCAGCCCGTGATCTCACCTGCGGAATATCAGACGCCGACATTTTTTCGTTTGCAAAGCACGGAGCCACTCTGCAGACGACTCTCCAGAAATCCTTCTCCTGTATTCCGAGATCCGCCGATCGGAAGCCGTCGAAGTCGTCGAGAACGAAGGAAAAGATCGGAGGGAGGGGCTTATCCTTCGTCGGAAATCTCCACCATTCCACCGAGCCGATCGGACATCTGGTCGAAGGATCCGTCGTGATAATCCATCGTCTTGTGAATGTTCAACTTAGCAAGTAATCACCTGTTCTTCACCAAATGGTTGATGTATCCAGCTTTCCATGGAGTCATGGATTCCAATTGGCAGTCCTCAATAATGGCCAACATGCTACCTTCTGTTGTCAGAAATCAATGGCTGACTTAAAATAATTAACTCTTCTTAACATAATTAAATTATTCACAGAACATGACCAATCACGTTGATTGGTCTGCAAATGACTTTGGTAATTCAGTAGGGAATTAATTTAAATATTTAAATTAACAACTAGGCGACTTACAAAACTTATGGTAAACTTTATTTGTTTATTATTATTTTATATCATTTCAATTCTTCGTTATCTCTTTGGTGATGATGATTATGATGTTGACGCTGGTGGTGGTAATAATGATGATGATAATGGTGGTGTTTATGCACAGCTAGTATCATGATATTCAGTATCATTGAACAACACTGACCAGGATCTACGACCGCTTCAACGTAGAACTTCTTGTACTGTTGCGACTTGTGAACTTCGTTGACGTTTGGAACGATTCCCGCTCTGATTAGGAGCTTGAAGTAGAGATTCCCCTGAGGAAGGAGAACTTAACATATCAACATCTTAACATCTTAAGTATTTATGTAAATACTTAACATCTCAACATCTTAAGTATTTATGTAAATACTTAACTTACTAAATAATAAGAACTTTCCAATTGATATAAATGCTAAAACTGACTGACAAAATAAGTCTATGAACAAAATTTTCAATTATCAAACAGATGTTGGAGTAAATTCCATCTCCATAGCCATGGAACCAGAGCCACACAAAAGGTGGGCCTTGAGGTGATATTTGAGGTCTGGATATCAATTAATGAGACTAACAGCCAGTATGAGTGGCTGATTGGCACATCTTCTTAGCATAACAAATGCAATACATTCAATCATCTCTTAGAGACAGCTGAGGTCGCATACCTTTCCGACCGGACTCTCGCCATCGTCGTCGTTGTTGTTGTTGCTGTTAGCTGATGAAGAACAATCCACTTTCATTGAATAAAGAGCTCTGTCATATGTTCCATTGTCGTTGTTCTTGTTGTTATGAAACAAAACCTTCAAAATAAAAATAAATTACTTTTATTTATTTATTTATTTATTTATTTATTTATTATGTTTCAAATTATTATTAAAGTACAAACATTTTTCATGTTTATGAAAATATTCAAATTACAATTCAAATTACAGAAACATGTTATTGATAATTGATGTTCATTAACTAATTATCTTTTCAATACTGAATACTGAGTGGAAGTCCACAGACTCTTCCAGAACATCACATCAACTGATCAGTCAATAAATCAGAGACTGGCAAACTGATACGATACCATCTGGACTCCAATCCAGCCCAGTACCCAACCACATCCCAAGGCGGTCATACATTGTTGTATGTGGACCAGCTGATGTTATAGTCAGATCTTATATTGTTATTAATCCAGTCTAATTATTTTTCATTCCATTTCAATGGACTAAATAGAAATATAATATTCTAATCATAAATATAATTATCTACCAGGTGTTCTCTCTGGGACAACCATCCAAAAAACCATGCAACTCCCACTGGCCTGCCTATCACGTCTCCCCATATAAAAAAACAAAACAAAAAAAAACTGAAATGGGTGCTTAATGGCCATAATAATAGTTTATCATTTCTTAACAACAGATGTTTTCTACAACAGATAAAAAAAAAAGAGCAGTTCACCACCTCGTTCTTGTATTTCCCACCAGAATCGTCGTCGTCGTAGCAACCGCTTCCTGTTGCCGCGACTCCTTCCTTGACGCAAGTCATGCACTGGCCGTACTTGGAGTCGATGACGCAGTGGGTGGAGTTCGACCTGGAGCGACACGACTCGTCCGACAGGGTCAAGAGGTCGCAGGAAGGTGAGTCGTTCTGATTTTGGAACGGATTGTAATTGTTGTTGTCTTCGTTGATTGTAATAATTACGACGTGATAATTGGTGACATTGTGTTTGTTATAATTAATTCAATGACAAAATAAGAAAATAAAAGATTACAGTTATTAGTCAACTTAATCAAATAACATTAATAATAATAATAACAATATTACTAATAATGATAATAATAATAGTAATAATAATAATAACAGTTCGTTCACAAAACAAAGACAAAATGCCCATGACACAAATTCTACTTGTAAAGTTCTTCCAAAAAGTTGACAGCATTTCCTTACGCGTTTGGTGACGGCGACGGAAAAGTATTCCTCGTGACAAACGACGGAAACGTCACCGGGGACTTCGAGAGGGTTTTCGGACGGACGGACGACTTTCTCCTCGGAAGGCGGAGCGCCCATCACGTACGAAGCGATCGGTTGTTCTTGAGGTAGGATTAAAAAAAAATATAAAATATGGTTTAAGAAATCAATCAACGTTTGTTTGAGTAGGAATGAATCCATTTCAAACCATCGGAGTTGACTGAGATTTCAATCAGGTTTGCTTCGAATACCCTCGAGAAGGTGAGGGGGGTGCCCTGGTGCAACTCTGTCCAATGGTAAAGGTCGGCCGAGGTCAAGTTGTCGAGGTTTGCAGAGACCGTCAACAGTTGGTTGAAGATTACGTCGTTGCTTATTTCTTGGTTGGTCTGTCATGGAATTAGCAAAGCATAAAAAGTCCGGAGTTGGAAAAATGTAAAAAATTTCATTTTGGCTGCCAATAAATAATCAGTCCTGTTTTGTTTTTTTGCAGAATGCATGTCAAAAAAATGGTGGTCTTATATTAAATTTTTAAATGCTGCAATCCCATGAATAAATGGAACACAAGACAGCTACAAAGCATTTCCATGACAAATTCAACAATTCTCAAAAATCTTCTTAAACATCTAAGAAATATCAATGATAATCACTAATAATCCAATAAATAAACATAATTTTAAATCAATCATTGTCACAGCTAATCATAACGAACCCTCAGGGACCCCGTCTTACATGAATGCTGATCCTGCCGGCGAAAGATCCCGTCTTGACTTTGAAAGCGACTGCGACGTCCGACTTGATGACGATCGACGTCTGGGTGTTTCTGAACGCTTTCTTTGCTTTGAGACTCAAGGTCACGTCAGGCTTCGAGGAAGAGTTTGTCGGGAGTTTGTCACCAGGTGGCAGAGAACGGAACTCGATAATATGAATGGCCTTCCTTTCGATGAAAAACAAAAACAATGGCAATTAAAATGTCTTTGTTTTCAATCAATATTTTTCTTTTTTTATCATTTCACTTCAAATTAGTCAGAAAAGCACACCTGTAGAAAGAAAAATTCATGATGGATTTTATCTGGACTCAAACTGTTGCAATAGCTTTTCTTAAATTAATTAAAAATGTAATTTATTTATTAATATTATAATTATAATTAATTATTTTTTACTTAATTATTTTTGTAATTAATTTCATAATGTACTTTCTCATGTTTTGCAATCATGGGCAAAAATACTAGACAGTGTTCAATAGAAAGAAGAGTTCGATAAATATCCTACGATTTAACCGATGAAATTATCAAAATTATAATAGTTCCTCCATGATAAATTATTGCACCTGATCCCAGTTTTAGCTTGCTTGGTAGTTGTCCCATTGCCAAAAATGCAGTTCAAGACAGTGGCACCTTGCTTTCTGTAGGCAATCCTCTGAAGTTTGATCTCTTTCAAGTCACATTGTTTTTCAGTGCCTAGGATATTTTTTTTTAAATTGTGATAATTCGTTATAATGGTAATTTTTTTTTCAAAGCCATGTGAAGTTCTAATTGTAGGAGGTGTGTAGAAAACATTTATAAAAACTCCAAAGCTATCGCTAGAAACTAGAGATACATATTAGTACAACAGATACAAAACAACAAGACACAATAACAATGGAGACATTTGTAACAATCCACTAGGAAGCATTGTCTTTGTTCAAAAATATATAGCAGTGAAACTAAATTGACTTAAAACATAGATGACTGAGACTGAAGACATTAGGAACGACTTGATTGGCCAACAAGTTAAGAAATAAAATATACAAAACAAATACAAAATTTGTCCACCTTTGTCTAATTGTAGTTGTATGACATCAATCGGGTAAAACACTTCCATGTGGGATGATATGGTACCAACTTTTGTCTTTATCCAATCAGAAAGCTTCTTACCATGCAATTGAATGTGCATGACCTTCACCTTGCTGTTTTTTACCATTGTATTTTTTGAAATCTGAGAAAAAATGCCATCGAAATAATTATAACCTAAATATATCATAACCTATAATATGCTGCAAATAAGACAAGTCATAATTTAAATTTTACCTAGGAGAGACTAATTTCATTACAAATAGATGTTACATTGTTGAGGAAGTTGTAAAAGATAAAATAAAACTAATATTATAAGAATTAATGACAGTTTACAGTTTAAAGGAGAAACAACAAGCAATTTGCAGAGCACTAGTCATTTGAGGCCACTTGATGGTCTTGTAACCATTAGTACAATATATTAGTACAAGTTTGTGGCAGTACACTTCAGTTTTCATGATGCACTACAACTATTGCTAATGTTTACAGGAAAAAGGGCAATCTGAACTAACTTGGATGCTACTACTAAGTATATAAAAAGGGATGCATAATTATAGTTATATACTTAAGTTGAACATATTTGATTCCAAAATTATGTACAACTCACCCAAATAATCATATTCCATTTGAAATGTTCAGGTGCAACCAAATGCCACGTCACCTCCACATCAGAATATAGAATGAGTGCTAAAGATGCTGAATCGGTGCAAAGATTGACATATTACTAAAGCTAATGTAAACATCCATTTATAGCTGTTGGTTTAACAAAACTGTTGGTTTGTTTCTTTGACTTAATAAAACTATCAGTACATGTCTCAATTTTAAGAAATGCTTAAACAGACAAGCAGAAATCAGCAAATCTGAAGTGTACTCTAACTAATATCAAAACAAATAAACTAGTTTAAAACTTACCATTAATAATAGACATTCTATCCAAATGGATTTTAATTGAATCTCTAGTTAAAGTTGTTGAATTGGAGCTGACAGGGGAAAGCAAATGGATGACATGCACTTCTTTGTCAAAATCTGATGAGCTTTTGCATGACTTGACAGGAGGATAAAAACAGTTAAAGGCTTGGACGAGTGTATTTTGACCGTTTGGATGGCATTTATTGTAACCTTTTAGGCCTACAATATCAATATAGAGTACATCTCAAACGTGCACATTCTAATAGAATATTCCATCCATCTAATTTGTAACAATTTGAAATTTAATGTAGGCAGTGCAATAATGCATTAGCGTGTCTACTCTCCACATTTTAGGCTAATCATTTTGATGTCTGCATAAAGAAGTGTCCGCTCATTAGAAATAAGATAACAACCCACCAATGGCAATCTGTAAAACTTGGCATATCAAAAAGATAAGTACTACTGCAGTCATCGTGAAATGAGTCGACTCCGACACCTACAACATTCAATGTCTTCCCCGACAAAAATTCACTCCATACGCTCTTACTAAAGAGAAATTCAGGAATTAGCCCGGGTGAGGATTGTCTGACCACACTACATGTGGCAAATCTAAATATTATTTATCCCCACCACTTGGCAACAAATCAAAGTCTTTAATCGCCGAGCCAAGACGACTCTAGGTTCCTAGCTCCTTTTATTTGGCCAAAATTCGCAAGCGCCCTAAGCTCATAAGAGCTCAGTCACGTATTGATTGAATAGTTATTTAAACAAAGTGAAATTTTAAATTTTGGTTTAAGTATTTTTGTCTTGCACTAATAGTTATTGACTTTATCATGAACAACTTTTTTAAATATTTTCCTCTACCTTTTATTTCCTTTTGGGATTCCCAAAATGTCTTCAATAAGTGCTTTATTTTTTTGCAGAATTTGCAGATTCAAAATTTATTGGCGTAACATTTCGCTATCTGATTTGCAAAATCCAAATTATCAAACATTTGGTTTTCCTGTTAATCAAATGTTTAGTCATGTTTTGCTTCATTATGTTTTTAAAAAAATCTACACTTTTTTTAATCTACAATCCATTGTTTTATTTTACATTATTCTATCTGTATAATTTAGTACTTATCTCTCTTCTCAGTTTCCCTAAATAATCACATCATAATCGGATGTAAAATGTGATAAAAAAATGAGATACCAGAGAGTTGCAAGAATATAATACAAGTATTGAGACACAAGTATTTACGAAAATATAATGTTGTTTATTTAAAAGTATTCTGAAAAGTAAATTATTCCTGAAACATTAAGTGAATGTAAAATGTAAGTTTGCCTTAATTTTTGAGCATGCGTGTTTGCATTTCGTCCCAATATCGTATCCATGAATGTTCTAGAACTTCGTCAGCTGTATATCTTTCATTTGGATCAATCACCAAGAGCTTTGTCATTAGATCTTTGGCCTGCGTTGAAATGGATTCCCCCTCAGAATCTCTGGGAATTTCAAAATTTGTAATGGCGTCCCTCACTAGTTCACAATAAAGACAAAGTGATGATTCACAATGACAACTGTTTATGCCATCGAAATCTAAAATGAAAGGATATTTTCCATAAAGCATGGCATATAAGGCAATTCCTAAACTCCACATATCACACTGATTGGTGTAGTGGCCTGATTGTTCGTCACATAGTTTGACTATCTCTGGTGACAAATATTGTGTGGTTCCAACCGCAGCTGAGAATAAATTGTTACCGTGACTTGTGCAACATGGTCTGTCAAGGGGATTTGAACATAATCCATAATCACCCAATTTTATCGGAAAGAAGTTCTTTTCCGAGTAAAATATGTTTTCCAGTTTGACATCTCTATGGGCGACATTAGATTTGTGCAAAAGACTCAAGCCTTTTGCAACATCTCTAATTACTAGCGCTGCATCGCTTTCTTTCAACGGACCATTATCTACGCAATATTCGTGCAAGTTTCCTCCCAACTTCTCCAATATGAAACTCGTTCTCGAATATCCCTGGAAAACGTCTTTCATTTGTACCAAGTTTTCATGACCCAGAGCCAACGTAAACACAACCAATTCTGTTTTTGCTTCTTTGCGCTTGAGGTCATCTGTGGTGTCAAGAGTTTTAAGGACGAATTTGTTTCCCGTTACTTTACAGACAACCGTTTTTGTAGGTCCATTTGCACCACCACCAAGAATTTCGTCTGTAATTTCATAACATTTATCAAATATTTGCGGGCTCTTAGGAGAAATGATTGGCGAGGAGTTCATTGCTGTCTTATTTTTGTTATTAGAGATTTCGGAATAAAAGTAGCTCTAAGATGATTGCCTTCATTTTCATCAGCTCGACGTTCTATCTGAAGATTCTAAATATTAAAATTAATTAATTACTTAATTAAATTCAATATTAATTAATTTTTTATTTGTTATAATTATACAATATATCTGTTATTTAGCTCAACCTTAAAAAATATATATGTAAAGGCAAGGCTCAATGTGATTATATGATTAATCGCTTATAATTAAATAGTTTTATTAGCAAAACAATTTGTTAATAAATAATTAAAAGAATTCTTTAGAGACTCACATTATAATCGTATGAAAATTGTGACGAAAACCGAAAGAGATTAACTTCAAACATGTTTATAAATCAGGTACAAAAATTAAGAAAATCATCATTCATAGATATTTTTCTCTGAAATCTGCAACACAGCCATCAAATCCTTGTCAAGAACAGAATTTTCGTTAAGGCAAGTTATAAAAATACAAGGTTTCATTTATCAAAACGTATTTTGTAAACTCTGTGTTAATTATTTTGGGGATATTCAGCTTAAAATAGTTTTGTCTTAATATTTGAGGTTGCGTTGGTGAATTTGGTCCCAATATCGTATCCAAGGATGTTCTAGAACTTCGTCAACTGTATATCTTTCATTTGGATCTACCACCAGAAGCTTTGTTATTAGATCTTTGGCCTGCGTTGAAATGGATTCCCACTCAGAATCCCTGAGGAATTCAACATTTGTAATGGCGTTCCTAACTAATTGGCAGTAGTAACAATCTCGTTCGTTTTCACATCGACAAATTCCATAGAAATTTAAATTGAAGGGCAACTTCCCACAAATTATGGCATATAAGACAACTCCTAAACTCCACATGTCACACTGCTTGGTATAGTGGCCTGATTGTTCGTCACATAGTTTGACTATCTCTGGCGCCAAATATTCCCTGGTTCCAACCGCAGCTGAGAATGAATTGTTACCGTGACTTGCGCAACATGGTCTGTCAAGGGGATTTGAACATAATCCATAATCACCCAATTTTATCGGAAAGAAGTTCGTTTCCGAGTAGAATATGTTTTTCAGTTTGACATCTCTATGGGCGACATTAGATTTGTGCAAACGACTCAAGCCTTTTGCAACATCTCTAATCACCAGGGCTGCATCTCTCTCTTTCAACGAACCCCCATATGCGCAATAATCGTGCAAATCTCCCCCCAACTTCTCCAATATGAAAGTCGTTCTCGAATAGTCCTGGAAAACATCTTTCATTTGCACCAAGTTTTCATGACCCAGAGCTAACGTAAACACAACCAATTCTGCTTTTGCTTCTTTGCGCTTGAGATTAGTTGTTGTGTCAAGAGTTTTAAGGACGACTTTATTTCCCGTTACTTTGCAGACAACCGTTTTTGTACGTCCATTTGTGCCATCACCAAGAATTTCGTTTGTAATTTCATAACATTTATCAAATGTTTGCGGACTCTTAGGTGAAATGATTGGCGAGGAATTCATTGCTGTCTTATTGCTGTTATTAGAGATTTCAGAAAAAAAAACCCAGATATGATGAAAGATTATATTCATTTTCAGATCTAAAGACTCTAAATATTGATATAAACTTAATTAAATTCACTTCTGATTAATTTTATTACGAATTTATTACAAAAAATATGCTTCTCCAAAATTTTGCCGCCTTCTCCAGATCCGCCACTCATCCCTTGACTCAACTGCCTGACCTTTGACACACCGTGTTTAATTTGTTAATTTTAATTTGAAATTAAGTATAAGTATTATATGACAAACGAAATAGCAATTTGAACAAACTCAAAAACTTATAGTTTAGTAGCATTTATTATGAATAAATAATATTAAATTAAAAATTAATATGCATTTATTTGACTAATTGCACGTGTCTTCTTGAATTTCATTGGTTCCACTGTTTTATCCATGGATGGTCCAAAACTTCATCAATTTTATATCTTTGGTAAGGATCTTTCACCAAAAGTTTTTTAAGTAAATCTTTGGCACCCTCTGGAATGGAATCCCAGGCAGCATCCATGTTAAAATCTTTACTTATGATGGCTTTCAAAACCAAGTTGCAATATTTGCAAATATTTTCACCAACACATCGGCATTCATCAGAGACACCTACGTCGAAAGGAAAATTTCCGGTAAGTAAGGCATACGATACAACTCCCAAGCTCCATACGTCACATTGCTTGGTGTAGTGGCCCGGCTTTCCCTGATACAGCTTGGCTATCTCTGGTGGCAAATACTCCACCGTTCCAACTGGCCTCGAATACATGTTGGTGTCGTGATTGTCGCAACAGGCTTTAGCAGCTGGATTTGAACTTAACCCGTAATCACCCAATTTGATAGGAAACAAATTCTCACCAGAATGGAATATGTTATCAAGCTTAACGTCTCTGTGAGCCACGTTCGAATTATGAAGATGGCTCAAAGCTTTGGCGACGTCCCTGATTACATGAGCTGCTTCGTTTTCTTTCATAGGTGCATTTTCCACTAAATATTCAAAGAGATCTCCATCCAATTTTTCCATAATTATGTGAACTTTAGAATTTCCTTGGAAAAAGTCCCTCGCCTGTACTAAGTTTGCGTGACCGCGAACCAAGGCAAACACTTCCAACTCGGTTTGGGCCTCCGTGGACTTCTTTTTGGTTCTAACATCGAGTTCTTTGAGAGCGAACTTTTCCCCAGTCTTTTTACAGACGACTGTTTTTATATTTCCATTACATCCTACTCCAAGACATTCATCAGTAACTTCATAGCATTCCTCCAACGTTTTTGGAGCTGAACATTTGTTTGGACTGCTTGACGATTGCATGGTTTTTGAATTCCTAGCTAAATGATTTGAAATAAACAACTACGTTCGAGTTGAATGCACTCAATAGCTAAACGCGAGTGCTCGTCACGAACGAAAGATTCTGAATATAAACAAAAAATAAAAATTATTATTTTTCTATCCGAATTAATAATCGATTGGTAAATTAATAATTCTAGTTAATTATTTTGTACAACTCTTGCTTAAATTATTTAAATGACATTATGAAGTTTTATTTATTCTTGTCATTTTAAATGATTTTATTACTTTTATAACTTTATTTACATCGTACACAACAAACTATTCGTAATAATCATATGTTCAGACGAACTAAATTTTATGAAATAAAATACATTTCCCACATTAGCAGTGATCGGCGGAAGAGGTCTTAGAATTAATAAAACAGCTTTGGCCTGAAGTATTGTATGTGGGTAAGAAAATGTGAACCACAGAAGAAAAAAAAAGCGTGACAGCTTTGGCGTGACACCAAATCGAAACTATTTAACGCTTTTTCGAGTTGATACGGCTACTTCTTTTGAAGATGGCCAAAAACTATTTTCATAGCTTGGGGCACTGCCAAACTCTTAGAGCTGTGACAGAGAGTAATAAACAAGAAACGGTTAACTGCCAAAATTAAGATGCCTTGAAAAGCTATGATTTCTTGTAGTTCGGTCAACGCAAAAATATTTTTTTAATGATGTTTTCTAAAAAGTATGTATTAGCAGCATAAAGAAGCATCGAAGACAATATTGCCCCATCTCTAAGAGATACCAACTCAACATCGATATCACTACAAATATAAATCATCTCCATTATTCTTAAATCCCATAGGTGTGAATTTGACATTCGTGACGTTAAGGCCTTTCACTTTTAATTATATCCATGCTTTCAAATCAACAATGTTAAAATTGAAAAGCGTCATGATATATTTTAAAAATATATTGCTTTCTAATATATTGCTTTTAATAATAATTGCTTTTTAATTAATAAAATCTATAAAAATCTTTTTGAGAAGCAATAAAGTCATGCTTTGGGGGCGCTTAGAATGAACTTTACGAATTAAGCAGCAATCTTAACATTCTATACAGTCCTCTAGAATCACTATCATGGTAGCCAAAGATATTCAGGAAGTTGGAACTAGCATTTTAGAGTCCGATGTCCAAATTGAAAGCGAGATAAAATCCGAAATAGCAGCCAAAGTACATCTGCAAGAGATAAGCCAGGAGAAATCTGAAATGATAGAATCCTCACTAGAGGTTGAGGAACAGCCGCTGGAGCAAGTTGATGGACAAGCCGAAGAATCTGAAGAACAAATCGTTCCGGTCGAAATTCAAGTGGTAGAAGCCACTCCAAGCTCCGAGGAGCAGCTCCAGGCAATGAACCAGTCGGAGTCCATCGATTGTGAGGAGGAGGAGACAAGCGACCAAGATGAGACTGACGATGACAACGATTATTTCGATATCATAACGCCAGTGGATTCTGAATGGGAACGGTCTGATCAAGAAAACGATATTCAATTCAAAAAGGTCCAAGAACCCGTCATTCCAGTCGAAAGACATGAGGTAGAATCGGAGGATAGTCCAACAAAAGACTTTGCTGCTGAGCTCATGGCGAGTTATAATAGGCGTAAACTCCGCGATGATTTAATGGGTAAATAATTCTTTTATTTTTTGTTTTGTTTAATGCAAACGCACTGCTCATATTCTCACGAGTGACTTTTTACATCTTTACAATTTTTTTAAACATCTTTTTACATTTTTACAGCTGATGTAGAAGCCAGATACCAGAAATTATGGGGAAAGACAGACGACAAAGATTCTACTACTAAGGAGTCGAGCAAGGAAAATTCCACAACGTCTGATCAAGAAAACGATATTAAATTCAAAAAGGTCCAAGAACCCGTCATTCCAGTCGAAAGACATGAGGAAGAATCGGAGGATAGTCCAACAAAAAACTTTGCTGCTGAGCTCATGGCGTGTTGGAATAGGCGTAAATTCCACGATAATTTAATGGGTAAATAATTCTTTTATTTTTTGTTTTGTTTAATGCATATGCTCATATTCTCACGAGTGACTTTTTACATCTTTACAATTTTTTTAACATCTTTTTACATTTTTACAGATGATATAGAAGCCAGATGTCAGAAATTATGGGGAAAGACAGCCGACAAAGATTCTACTAAGGAGTCGAGCAAGGAAAATTCCACAACATCGAAAGCATTTAAGGAACCTCAACCTGGACTGAAAGATATACCGTATGTAGTGAAAAGTAGAGGCATGGTTAATACTTCCAACGCATGCTATGCAATTTCTGTAAGATTTTCTTTATTCCATTTTTTAATTCATATAAAATTCATTTCAATTTTATAAACAATAAGTGAACCTCGAAATATCCAGAATAAATAAAAATTATTAACTTTTATTCATTTTAGACCATGCAAGCTCTCTTTAATAGCCCATCCTTTGCTGGACTTATCAAATACGCATGTCACTTGGATGAGAGCCTGCTGAATCTAAAGACTCTGCCTTTGACCGCTTCAATGTAAGTATCTCCATTTTAGTGAAATTTATAAAAATTGGTATTATATATTCAATAATTTTTTAAATGCAATGCATTTTCAGGGTAAACATGTTTTCTCAAATTGAACTCGCGTCTCCGCGGGCGATAGCTCCAGTATACATTAAGAGTGTATTAGAAAGCGTTGCTGGCAAAAGATATAAGGTAAGATATTGGATGATGATGATTATTATTATTATACTAAGTTCAAGTCAATATTTATGGATACGTTATTCATTAATGAATTGAAAAATTTCAGCTTGGAGAGCAGGAAGATGCGGAAGAATTTTTGGGCGCAATTCTCAACAAACTCCATGATGAAGAAGTTGCTGTTTTCAAGAATGGTAATTTTATTTTAATCGATTCAGCCATTGTTCTAAAGGATTAAAAATTTTTTATACATAATTAACATAAATTGATCTGTTCTTTTAACAGGAGACAAGTCTTGCATTTCTGACCAGTTCAGAGGTGATATGAGTTTTTTCAATTTACTCGATGATGGTAGGATCGTACAGAGTGATTCACCGTTCTATTGCCTGCCACTCAGCATTGAGGTATGTTTAAATATTGGAAAAGATAAATATCGATCATTTTCTAGATTAAATCTAATGCAGATATATATTAATTAATTCATAATATAATTTTTATAATAATAATAATAATTACAAATTTTTAACTAAAGGAAAAAGACATCAAAGATGTTCAGAGAGCTCTTGACCATACTACGGGCATTGGCAAAGATGTAAGTGAATTAATACTTTTGGCAATGATTGGTTAATAATGTTAACGATCGGTTAGATTAGTTAGTAAACAAATGTTTATTTCAAATTTCAAACTTTAATTTCTCCTTTCACAGGAAAAATCTGAGAAAATATTGCTGAAAAAACTCCCAAAGACCCTTATTGTGCAACTTAAGTGTTTTACCTTCAATGAACGTGCTTCAAAAGTCATCAAACGCTTCAGAGTGAATAAGATTTTGAAGATCACATCGGGTAAGTCTCACAATGAGAAATTTTATTGCCACTAATTTTATTAATAATTCGTTTTACAAGTCTTGATTAACTTTTTTTTTTAAATTTATTCCAGAACATCTAAACAAAGAGGTCAGGAAAGATTACCCAGAGAAAATCAAGTACAGAATACGATCAGGTTTGATCTCCATAATTTCTTAAAACTTTAGTGGAAGGAAAATTTGTAAAAGCTTAAACTAATCTGTTGCTGTTTTTATTTCAGTTATCTTCCACAAAGGTGTGCTGCTAGGTTTTGGTCATTATGTGGCGAATGTTTTTAAAAATAACGAGTGGACTTGTCTGGACGATGAAAATTCTAACAAGCTTGGAGAAAGTCTTGCTCTAAGATCTAAGAGTAACATGATGCCCTACATTCTGTTTTATGAATTATGTTCTGAGAACGAAACTGAGAGTGACGTTGAAGTAGAAGATGAAAGCGAGGATGAAGACTACCCTTTTTTACAAAGCCGCGAGCGTAAATTTAATGATTTTGAGAGACGTCAAGTTCGATGTTATCGAGAACGATTAATGCATGACCCGTTTAGACAAAGACCGAGAAACATGTTTGACGTGCTTGCAATGATGGAAAATGGAGAGGGGTTAGACGAAGGATCCGATATAGATTATGATATGAGGAGACGCGACTTTGATTACGAGAGAAAAAAACGCGAGTATGAATATATGTATAGACGAGAATATGACATGAGAAGACACGAATATGACATGAGAAGACACGAATATGACATGAGAAGAGAAGAACTTGAAAGGAGAAGATTCGATCGTTACATGAACGATTTTGATGATGACTCTTATGAACCAAGATATCCTCGGTATGGACCACCAAACCTGAATGAACTTGACGAAGTGCAATCATCTTTTACCAAATTAGGTAGACATCGGGCCGATCCTGATGAGAAAAGGGCAAAAGCGCCAAAGAAAAGAATGCGCCATAAATCTGAAAGTGAAGAGAATGACGGCTGAAATGTTTTGAGCAATATCCTTTGTTTTTGTTGGTAGTTTAGGAAAAATTAATGAAGCGTTATACATATGTTTTCGAGTGTCAATAAATTATTCTAACTTTTTTCAATTAATTATTCTATTTTCAACTTCTCTATTTGAAAAAATATTTGGTTTAAACATTTGCTTATTGCTCGCGAACTCGTTAGAATCTCCAGGTTATTATATTTTTTCCCACTCACAGTTTGTTTGTGGTATGTACCATACATTAGAGACCAGCCCGGGCCGAATTGCTTGATCTATCTAGCATTCAAAAAATAAATTGAATGTTATGAAAGCAACATTCACATCACCTAGAATAAACGTATTAAATCAATAGATGACGAGTGCCCTTGTGTAACTATCATTGGTACCCTCGATTCGACTTCCTCAAAACTGCTAACCAGCATCGTGGCAAAACTAAATAGTTAGATGGTTCTTCCGCTATGCACTAAAATATTGTGATTTAATGAGGGCTCGGCATTAAATCTCAATTTGTGTTAGGAATGCTAATTGAATCTGCAAAGCGTACCACGCCAGGTAGCAAATTTCACGAATCAAGTGAATTGAAGGAAAGCTATTTTCATTTTGATATAAACGAGACAAACATTTCTAAAGGTTGAACTCGTGCACTGTCTTTGGGCAAATAAAGCCAATGATGAGCATTCCTTTTTTTTTTATATCTCTTCATTCAAAGGGAACAGCCTGCTATGATAATAGATTAACAAATCCAGGTTTCTAAACAATACTAATTAATATGGTTTATTTAAATTTAAACAACTTTGTTGTATTCTCATAAAGCTGCTCTGATAGGACAAAAGGATCTTCTGATTTCAAGTGAGCAAGAATCTCCAAAACTTGCCTGAATAAAATATATTTTACTAATTAATAAAACCTAACCCCTTCTTTTATTTACAGACTATTATGTTACGTAATTACATTTTATTCTATTCTAGTAATTCTTAACCAATAGCATTTATAAATAGGAATTAGTCAAACCAACACTATGAGAGCAGGTTCATTTCTTCCTTTAACACAAAGACCCATTTCAAATTTTTCCTTCTTTTTAGATGCAAATTGAGTCTTTACGAACTTAAAGCCAGCATGAGTGGGTTTGATTTCACACCAGGGGGCATCTTTAAAAAAAAATGCAATGAACATAATTTTATCAAAACTGCAGGTATTAATGCAGATCATATTAAAAATATTAATAAAATACCATTTTAATTGTTATTTTTTAATTACTTTAATTATTAATAAGAGCTAAACATATTTAGTTTCAAAATTGACCCAAAAATGTCCTCAGAACAGTTTGTTAACAATAACTGGTGTCTTAAAACAAAATTTTACCTGTTTCAACGAGAAGTTTGTCTAAAGGCAAATGCTTAACAACTTCGAGGTTTTCATCAGTCTTTAGTGAGCTGATTATTCATTGAATAATAATTATAACTATATTATAATATTTATAAACATATTATAATATTTATACATTTCCTTATTTAATCTCATAAATATTTTTTTTTTTTTGAAATCCTGATCTGATGACAGACTGTCTTGATTCATCTTTTATCACTTAAGTAACTCAATTAAACAAAAAGTAATTAAACAAAAAGTAATTAGCAACAAAACAAGAAGCAAAATATGACTCCTAATACCATCCATTGATTCCAATGTGAAGACCAAAGTCGATAAATTTCTGAGCTTCACTCAGACTTCCAGTGAACGAATGAACCTGGTAATTGAATTTATCCAACTATTATAACAATTCTAAATTGTTTTGTCATTAAAATATATAACATAACATTGATTATATATAACATTCAGAACAGCTTTATGAGAGCTTTATAACATTCATTACCAAATCAGAAATTTGGACAATAAATTATTCAGTTAATTGCAAAAATTTGCTTAAACTTTTAAGGATTGATGTTCTTCTGGTTGAGTAAAATTATTAAAATTAAGTTAAGAATTTCAAAGAAATTAAAGCAATTTGAAACAAAAATCAAACAATTTGAAACAAAACATACGACGCCGCCACAGATTTTGTCTCTGTTCCGAGAGAGAATGTCGAGAAGGTCCGAAGCAGAATTTCTGCAGTGGAGGAAGAGTGGAAGCTTGAACTTCTCCGATAGATTCAGTTGCATTTCACAGTACCTTTGCAATGATTGATTACAATTGGAAATAATCATCAGATTACAGCTGATAAAAAATATTTACTTAATCAAAATACTAATTAATAGTCAACAAATTAATTAACAATAAAAATAATGAATTTTACTTTAACTGGACTTCTTTTGAGCAGAACTGAAGCCTATCATAATCTGCACATTATTCAAAAGCTATTGAATGATCATTAACTCATTTGGATTCTAATTAATATAAATATATATAATATATTATATTATAAATATATATAATATATTATATTATAAATATATATAATATATTATATATAATATATTATATATAATATAATAATATTATATATAATATATATATAATAATATATTATATATAATATAATATATTATATTTAATATAATATAATATATGTCATATATATTATAATATATTATATATAATATATTATATTTAATATAATATATTATATTAAATATAATATATTGTAACAAAATCATAGTTTTATTATCAATACAAACCTAATCCAAATTCACCCAAAGCTACAACTTTGGTTATGTTGCTACTTAAGAGTGACTCCAGTTTCTCTAAGTACTTTACAGGACCGTGCTCTTCAAATTCGTTGCATCGGGTCGGATGACATCCAATTGTAGTATAAAGCCGAGCTGAAAATGTATTCACAGAAATAATGGTATGGTCATAAATTAAGATTAAGGTAATCCTTAGCAAGCACTAATAAATCTGATAACAAATAAAAGTTCCCATTTTTAATAAACTTCATTCATATTTGACTGATGTAGCTAAAGCATTATTAAAATAGCTTTAAAAATCATTCTTTTAAAATTGAAAGTTTAAAAATCACAAGCAAACCATCAGAGCTGACCAATTTTAATGCATCTTCAATGTCTTGGAGGCATCCACTCGTAACTATTATCTACAAATTTCAAAGTAGTTATAAAACAACAGGCCCATATTTTTCATCAGTGTCTATCAAATTCTCATACTTTATTTATCAATGTAAATACAGAAAAATTAGACATTGAAAAACATTTTTAGACCTTTTCCAAACCAGCATTCCAAGCTCTTTTTAAAACTTCGATCAAATCACCTGAAACCATTCAAAATATTAATTTGAGATTATATCCTGAAACAATGTGTAAAAAATTCAAAAATATGTAAATGTACTTAAGAATGAATCATGCTTCCAAAAAAAAAGAATGCAAATTACCACTATGCTTCTGTGATCCATTATAAATCCCTCTAAACATTGGATCTGCATATAAATTTAATTAATTTAGAAAATACTTCGTATATATGCTGCAAATAGGGTTAATCATCTTACTCGTTAAATTGGCTCCAATATCTGGAAAGAAATAATAAAAATCATTCACAACAATAAAAGGGCCGTAGCATTATTTACAGAAAAAAATATAGGTTACCTATAAACTTATGCAACTTTGCCATCGTCAGAATGATGCACCAACCCAATCGTTAAGCAAAAGCTGATCGCACAAAAGTGAACTTCAATTGAACTGGTTATCTCTTCAAATTTCTTTTTTATTCATAGCATTTATAAATTTAATAATTAACACAAAATAATAAATTACATAACGATTTTCAAAATCAAAGGATGTTGCATTACAAATTAAAATAATCACCAATGCAAACGTGTTTTGATTTATTTAATAAACTGAAATAAAACACGTACAACAAAAACTTTTTTGCATTATTTCCCACAACCTATTAAACGTTATTTTCAGCGTAAAATAAATTTTACCCATAGAACTTTAATTAACGCAGTACAATAACGATTTTTTTTTTCAAATTCACACCTGGAAGAGTTACCAATAATTATTACCAAATGAAGACGTACAAATGCACTGCATGGATGCATCTCAAGTGCCTCAACTGCAACGAACAATATAATTAAACTCATTAGTTTAAATTATTTATTAAACAATTTTTAGGTTATCTTTAAATTTCAAAGCACATGTGATTTATAAATAAAAAAATTGCAAAAATTGCAATTGTTTGCGCATGAGCGTGCAAGAGCTCGTCAGGTTTATAACGCCGTGCTTTATCAGGAGAGGTAGGACATGTTAGACTGAATGAATGGGGGTGTTTTCTTCGTGGTTCGTATTATATAACTCGCGATCTCCACTTTATACGCTCATTCTAAGCAAAGGAACGGTTTTCTTTCGGGTGCTTTCGATTCTTACTCATCTTTGTTGTTGTCACCATTAATCCCAGTGATTATCTTTTATTGCGTCTTTCAGAATTCTCGATTTTTTAGACATTTACATGATAAGGCTTTAATGCTTCTGCTTTTCGATTATCTGTGCGCCCCAGTTTATATAAAAAATCCTTATACGGCAAAGTACTACATACAGTGAAATCTAGCTAAAAGTAAGCCTAATTAGGAAACTTTTGGATTTCACAATTCCTTTCGTCCATGTATAAAATCATTTGAACGTCCATTCGTTGCCGAGAAATGTCCATGTCAATGAATACCAAAATGTTTTGCAGTCATCACCATTATTGGCCAGAACAGCATCAGGCCATATATTGCCAATGCAGTCAGCATCTGAGACCTCTCATATCGGCGCCGAAGGCGTTGTCAGCCCATTATCACCAGAACAGTCAGCTTCCAAAGTTTATGATCTGCCAGTGCATCTCCTCAGTGCTGGCTGGAGGAGGTTTTGGAGTACAAAGGGGGAAAGGGAGTATTTTTATAATAAATTCACCAAGGAGTCACGTTGGGAATATCCAGAAGAATCTTGTGACCATTTTACTGACCCTTTGAGAATTTCTGAAAGCCACCAGCAACCACCAGTAGCAAGAAGCTTCAGTGGGATGGTGGGTTGTCATCCTTCATTGAAAAGGGCCAACAGTGAGAAATTAGGTCACTCGTCTAATGTCTCTGGGCCACCTGTGAAAAGGATAAACCTTATCCCTAGGTGCTCATTTTGATTACTTGGTCGTCTAATTCATCCGAGACTCGATAAAATGCGTTTGAAATGTGAGATTGTTGAACCGATGATGTTTGTAAATTTACAATAGCCCGTTTTGGGATTTCGGTATTCCCTCCAACGTCCTGCTGGGTCACCTCACCCCAATGAACCACGTCCTTTTGCATCCACAACCGGATGTTGAACAGTTGAGGGGGACTTTGGTTGCTAAACTGAGGCAGAATTATCAGGACTTGTGCTCCCATAGAGAGGGTGTGTGGGCATTTTATAGTGAAAACTCTCATACTGATTAAATAAAACATATTTATGGTGATGTGCTGAGCTAGATGTGGTAATTGCTAGTTAAGCACAAATATGCAGAGACTTATTGAATTGTTTACAATCTGCTTTTAGGATGGATGATAGGATTAAATAAAATACACTTCTATAAAATATAAACAAAACATCTAATTCAAGAATAATGCTTAATATTCAGACATTACCACTGTCATTTATCTTTTATCTGTCCATTTATGTTTTTGAAGGCATTGATGCCCCTCCAGAATCCTTCAACAGATGGCTCTTGGAGCGCAGAGTAGTGGATAAGGGCTGCGATGCCCTGCTACCGAGCGACTGTCCTCAGCCTCTTTCCCAGGCCATGTTCAGAGAGGTGATGAACGACATCCCAGTAAGACTTGTTAGGCCAAGAAGAAACGATGATGCGAGGAAGATGCTTGCTAAATATGCTGAAGCTGCAAGGTGGGTTGGGTTTATTTTAAAGTTATTTGAGTTTATTCTTAGTTTATTTTTAAGTCTATGTTTCCTTTTCCTAATTGTCGAGATTGACAATCTAATAATGTGACCATGTATTGGCTATTCTTTATTATGTAATCATGTTAAGTGTTGCTAATTACCTAGTTGTTGATTATAAGTAGTTATAACTTTACCTTTAAACGATTTTGTTACAGGCTTTGTTTTACTTTACTTGTTTCCAGATCACTGGTGGAAAAGAGAGGTGGAACGAGTGCAGAAAGTAGGAAGAGCGTAACGTGGCATGCAGAGGAGACGTTCGCCTTCCTCCAGAAGAGAAGTGGAGCAACGTTTGATGATTATATGGTGAGTGTTCTTTGAGTTTAACAAAAAAAAACTAATTAAATAAATTAAATTAATAATAAATTAAAATAATAATTAAAAAATTCATGGTTAAACTTTTTGATGAAACACCGTGATGTTGACAATAAATTATTTGAATAACAGAAAGTTTTGTTGTAGAAAGAATATTTTATAAATTTGATATATTAATGAATTTTTCTATTTATATATATATATATTTATTTGTTCTATTTATATCTGAAATCATTAAGCAAACCTGTAAGTGATGGATCAAAAGATCAAAAAGCATCAAAATGATTCAAATCCAAATTCATTTTCTTAGGAAAGGCTTGCCCATTTGAAGCGGGAATGCCAGCCTCATGTTATCGCAGCAGCCAAGTTATCAGTGGAAAGCATTTGCACCAAGATTTATTCCTTGTCATGTGAATATGCTAAGAAAATCAGAGAGAAGCACATCCCCATTCTTCAGCAGGCAGGGGCTGATGGTCAGAAGTTTGACTTGTTTTCAAGGATTCTTATTAAATATAATATAAATATAATATAAAATATAATATAATAAGTATAAATATACTATGTATATAATGGCATCAGAACACAGTCTGTGGCTCAGATCACAAAGGTTGGATTCTTAAGCAAATAGAGTTTCTATTTATAAGATAAAAGATGATTGATTTATAAGATAAAAGATGATTGATTTTACAAGACTCTGCAAATGATTAATACAAATAATATCATATTTGTTTCCAAGACTTGTTGAAATACAATGCTTAATAACCGTAAGTTTTCAGTCTCTTATCGGATATGATAATTTCTCTTTCGACGGTCGGTCATCCGTAAACTCATAGTCGTACGACTTTTCAGTGAAAACCCTGTTGGAGCCCACGGCAGCCCCGACTGAGGACCTCTCGACGCCCTTGGCCCTTTATTCTCCCGGAGTACCCTGCTCTCCGGTCGTCCTCTCCTGCCCGATCGTTCCGAATCCGGTCGTGGATCACCAGGAAGTCAATGAAATCGTGAGCCTCAGGGCAAACATCTGCAACCCTGAAGTGCTGAAGATCAATTTGAGTCATTTCAAGAAGTTGGTTAGTTAACGAGTCTGTCAATTAACTTTATTATTAAAAATTGATTTATTGTTTATTTATTAAAAATTGATTTATTGAAAGATGGCTTCTTGAACGCAGCACTTTTGAAGCCAAAAACATGAAGCGAAGTTGAAATGTGACTTTGAAAATTTAATTTCATTATTCAAGGAGCAGTTGTACCAATTGAACTGCAGGGATGATCCTGGAATGGTGCATTTCCTCAGCAGAGTTTGGTGTCTTCTGAAGAGATACAATGTGAGGGGTTGTTTTTCTTTTCAAACGATATTTTTGCACAAGTTTTTTTGTTTTTTGTTTGGATTAAATATGCAAATATGTGACATCTCTTAATTTCAATCCGTCGTCTGCTGTTTTCCGGGATCTAAGTTTTGATAAAACCTGAAGTTAGATGAATATTTAGACTTAACTGGACATTCATATGAGTCAGATCATATTATTTTATTATATTATCTCAGAAGAGAAAATTATTGATTTGATCGAATTAATGACTTTGAATTTGAATTGTATTCACTTTTTAAGTTGGCATTTCAGACATTTTTTGGAACAAAAGAAAACGAAGGCTTCGGTCTGCAGGGTGCTCTGCCAGCATCCGTTTTCCAATGTTTGAATCGAGTCTTTGGAGTCACTTTTGAATGCTTTGCATCGCCCCTGAACTGCTTCTTCAAGCAGTACTGCTCGGCATTCGCTGACACCGACGGGTACTTTGGATCGAGAGGGTTGGTGGAATTGAAGTATTTGTTTGTTTTTAGTGTGGAAAGAGCTTGACTTGATGATGTTGTCATCACTATTGTTGTTGTTGTTGTGACACTTGAAGTAATTTGAAGGTTTTTTTTTAAGTCTTACCGTGGAATGGAATGTCTGAATTGTTTTTTTTTTTAAATTTTCTTTGATTGTTTAAACAAAACTTTAAAATAAACAAGAATTGCATCGACAACCTTTAAAATCCTTTCAAGACCCATCTTGGATTTCTATCCTCGTTCTGGTTCGTTCGAGGCTAATCCTCCTTTCAATGAGGAGCTCATGGAAGCCATGGTGGACCATTTTGAGGTTGTTTTAATTCTTTCCTTCCTTTTTTTTTTAATTAGTGAAAATTAGTTTTTAAAGGAGTCAAATTTGATCGTGATTTTAATCTCAGAGTTCTGGACGACGATGCATTTTATTTTATATATTTTTTTAAAAATTGTCATTTAATTGCAGCAGGACTTGCTGTTAATAATAGTCATTGATGTAATCAACTGGCCTTTTGCCTGCTTAATGTCTATAATTACTAATTAATTACCATAATGGAAAAAAACCTTGTTAATTAATTAATTATATTTATTATAATTCTATTATATTATATATTTATTATAACCGGTTCTTTATTAGAGCTTATTGTCCGAGACCAATGAGCCCCTGTCGTTCATCGTCTTCATTCCCGACTGGAAAGATCCACCTACGGAAGCACTCATGAGACTGGAATCGAGCAGGTTTTGCTTCTTTGTTTTTGATTCTTTGTTTTTGAGCTTGTTTTGTGCGTCGATGCGCCGACGTTCGTCTTTTGTTCAATTTGTTCTTCAATTCTTTATTCAAATGACAAAATAAATCAAAATAAATAAACCTACCTTTTGTTCTATGTTTAAAGAAAAACCTTTAAAAAATCAAGTTATTGTTGTGGTTTTTAACATAGTTTTACCAAGCATCTTGAAATACCCTATAAATTGCATTTAAATTGGAGAGTATTATAATTAATTTAATATAAACTAACTAATATTTTAAGGTACAAGAGGAACCAGACGTCCATACCAGCCATGGAGCATGAATACAGACATGGATTTCAACACATCTGTCAAAAGTATAAACTTCCCAAATTAAAATCAATAATAAACTTATTATAATTACCTTCTTGCTATAATTAAATTACTATGCATTAAATGTTTACTATATGTTGGACTATCACAATGTAGGTCTTCATCCGATGCAACAGGCTTCAAGTGGTTGATTTTGTTTTCCAGGAAGGACCTGAACGTGAAGTCGGTCCATGGAACGCTTGTTGTTTTCCTGCAAAATGAGGAAGGGGCAAAGAAATGGCCAGCCACGAGCAAGGAGATTAAGGAGCTCATACATGCATATCAGAAAGCGGCCACGTCCGTCTAAGCCAAAGGAGACTCGATCGAATGTGGACTCCGTGCTCGTTGAATTTTCCATTTGATTATTCACTTTGTTCTGATTGTGAACATAAAAACTGGTCCGTTTGATTGCAAATGAAATTTCGTTTGCAGATACTGTGAGACAGCTTCATGGCTAATCTCGATGTGTAGATAATCTGTATATCTTCTGTGACGATTTTTAATTCACGAGATAACTCTCTTTTAATGACTCTTGCAAATTATTGAAATTACTCAGGTAATTATTAACATACAGATTAAATATATACATGTAATCAACAATGAGAGCTTTGTCCATACACTTCAGTCTGACCAGACAGACAGACAGTGATGCATGCATTGTATCACCTCGACCATGCACCTAACCTGCTATCAATATTCTCATGCTCTGCAACTGATTATTGTATTTGTTATTAGAAAATCCTAACTTATTACTGTATCATTTGATTGTAAACGTTATCTTTTAATATTGAAATGTTGGTTTGTCATCGCATGGGTTTGGTGTAATCAATTTCATCGATCATGGAATATGCATGTATGAGGTGTTGATGTTATTTGACTATAATTCATAATTGTATTTGTCATTGTACAGTGACGATGTGTACACCTTTAGAGTGAATTTTTGGGGTGGTCGTTTTATTCAGGCCCCTTAACTGGGGCAGGGGAATTTACAATTTAAGGGATTTGTAAAATATGTGATATATATCTGACCAGATGGACCCTATGGTTTGGGGGGAGTTACCTCCTAAGATGCCGTAGAGGAATTGAATTGGGGAGGCTTAGACACTCGATCCTTGTGGTTTTATTACCTCGAGCAATTTAATTACGGGCTTTGGGTGCGTGTGTCCCGGCGGAAGGGGAGTGCTTCTCTAGCCATCTCTCGCTTTCAGTTTTAAATTTTTTATTGACTGAAAAATCTCATTTAATAAATTAAAATTACATGCAATTGTAAAAATGATTGCTTTTTAAATATTCAACATCCTATTGTGTAACGACTTATGACTCGTGGCTGTCTCCATTGGCTACGATTAACACAGTAAATACTTTTTGGTCGGATTGTCTAAATCTAAAACTAAGAGGACTAAGAATACGCTGTAATGGATATTTGAAACTTTTTTTTAAAACACGTACAAATAATGGACAATCGAGTGCCTAAATTACAGCGTTCAGGCAGTTTCGCAGAGGTTTTAAACATCCAAAGGAAAACTTGCGCAGATGTGATAAGGGAATCAAAATTACTGGTTAATTATGATGGCTTAAAGTTTATCAGTACCAAACGTCCAGAGACACCGCTGGATGACGACGAAAATGGTGGTAATTGGAAGAGGGCCAAAAGCGGTGACATTTTGACCAAAAAACCACCCTCGAATGTCTGTTTTACTCCTACTTCGGGAATAGAATTTGAGTTTGGATCGAGACCACCATCTTCGTATAAAAAGTTGGACCCGTTGCCTACAGACAGAGTACGATTATTTTGATTTGTAACATTTATTACCTTTATTTATAAACATTACACAATGTCTGCAATAGTTTTCGTGTAAACCCAATATAAAATGCGTGCTAAACTGGATGCAGATTGAATTACATTAAAGTTTGCTTCGCCCAAATTAAACATCACTCCTAAATGTTAAAACTGAAAAGTGTTATTTGTTTATTTTTGTAATTCTCAGATACCTTTTATAATAAAAGCTAAGTACTTTTTTCCAAAATGCAAAACATATGTTATTGCAATTAAGAAGTTACTTTTATTTGTTGGTAGAAGATTAGATCTGCCTCCTCTGGTGCCAAAGGATGCAAAATAAAACACGAAAAAAGATCAAATCCAGTTGAAGCTTTCCAGAACCCTTCCCTGAAAACAGCAGTAGTTTCTGGAAGAAATGCCATCAAGGGAGGTTGGATTTTAAAATTATATCATAATTTCTAATTATGGCTACTATGTATATTAAATGTATATTAAAACTAAAATAGGTAGACTAAAAAGAGATTGTTCTCTGGATGAAATAAAGGGAAACACTGAAACTGAGCTAAATTTTCTTGTAGAAGGAAAAAGATGTGAAAGGTAAATCTTCACTAAATTAATTTTTAATGTTTCTTGATAATTGTATTTTAAAATAAACGTTTACATCAACTCCAATGCAATTAGTCAGTCAAATAACAAAAAAATTTTCAAACTGCTATGACATAACAACCCTTTTTGATGTCTTCTCATCTTAGAACTCATAGCAAAACTGTTTCCATATTTCAGTTAATTATTTTACTAGTTAATTATTACAAATGAGGCTGTTTTTTGATGTAGCATTAGCTCACCTCCAAAGAAATCAAGGCAAATCCTGCCGAAACAGCACCATGAAAGCATCACTCATCAAGGATTCCAACCCAAACATTCAGGTCGCAAAGCTTCCACCAATCAGAGATTATCAAAAGCAGATGAAAGTAGGTCAGAGATTCACCTTGATTCTAGCAGGAAAAGAACATCCACAAACACAATAAAGATTGATGTCATCATTCCAACACCACAAGTATTATTAAATCCATCCCAAGCTTCTCCCGCATCCACTCGAGTTGATGCTTCAAATCGAGATGATGATGATGATGATGAAGATGACAGTGTGGTGATGGCTGCCTCTCGTCCGATTTCAAATGCATTGATTAATTGTACTGAAGATGTTTATGAAGATGTACTGTTAAATCTTAATAAAGAAGTTGGAGGTGTTTCCAGAAGTTCAAAGACAAAAGACAAAATGGCAAGTAAAATGGCATCGGCCGTCACGGTTGGAATTGACAGAAATAAATTTAACGGCAATTATGATAATGATAATAATGATAATGATGATGATGGTGATGAGAGTTTCATTTCCATGATGTTGGAAGATCTGAAGCTGTCATCCAAAGGTTGGTTCCAAGAAAAATATTAAGCATTAAATAAATGTTTTAATTTATTATTATTATTATTAAAATATATAATATCATTATTGATAGCATTTTAAAAAATAATCCAGGTGTATAATTTCATTTCCAAAGTTCCCCAAGATAATGAATGATAACTAATGATAAAAGCCGTTCCATTATTTATTTTTCTCGATGCTTGGCTTACACAAATGCAAATTTAAAGTTGCCTAATTTCAGTTGAGGATGCAAAATCACTGAAAGTGAAACTAAAGAATTTCTATGATGAACTGGAAAGGAAGAATTTACTTGGAAAGAATTCAAAGCAGAGAAGCAAGATCCTTAAATTCATCATCAGCCTCATTGATTTGGATTGCCCTGCACTCACTCTTAATGTTTCCAAAATGATGCTTGCAGTGAGTTTATCATCATCATCGTGTACGATGTGATTGTAAATTGCAAATTGAAAAACCATTTTTAAAAATTGCTTAACTATTATTACGAAATAAATTAATAAATCAATTAATTAATTAATTGAATTAATAATTTATTCTTTATTGATGTTTTCAGCTAAAAGTTAGTGGAGGCAATTTATTGAATGTTACGAAACTTTTGTTGAAAATGAGTTCCGACAAAGCAAATGGCAAAAGATTTGCAGAAGAGGATGTGATTGGTTCGTTTATTTTAGAAATAAACTCAAAAAAAAAGTTGAAAACCTGATGCGATGATTAAATTATGATGTAATTTGATTATTATTAAGGAAAAATAATAATAATAATAATAATAAACACCAAAATCAAAATTAAATAAATTAATTAAGTTAAAAAAATTAAAGGTCTCAGTATGTCAAATTAAATATGTGTACAGACATCCTCTTGAACACAACATCTTGGTTGGTTGGTTCTCAACTCGTCCATTCGACAGAATCCGTTCAATCAACGTTGAACCTCCTTGCAATCATTAAACATCTTTCCCTCAACCCAACGACTGCCAAACAACTCGTTTCTGATGACTTGGTTGAAATCATAATCTCCTCTTTCTCAGTCTCCAAACAACTGGTAACGAAGTCCTTTCTTCATTGAATGTTGTTGTTTGTGAAGCAGAGAGTAACTCAATAATGTTTTATTTTAAATCTTAGAAAGATTTTGAGAAGCCTGAATTGGGTCACATAAAGTTACTTGTTTTGGTAAGAAACCATACAGCCAAATGGCAATTTGAACTTGAACTTCTGCTTCTTGTTTTTTTTAATTATCAGTTTATTAACAATTAAAACTATTAGTTATTTTAAAACTATTAACTATTATTATAAACTATTAATGGTTTTAGTAATATTCTTACATCATGTTTGAAGCTCTCAAAAGTTAAAATTAATTCTAAACGTTCAGTCGACAGCCATAACAAGGAGTCTCCTAGACGTATCAAATGCTTCAAAAATGCTATCAAATGCAGGAATCATTAAATGTCTGTTTGAGGCACTTAATATTTCTGATTTCGATGAATCTGTTACAATGAATGTTGTCAGAGTTTTAAGGTAAAGTAACTTATCTTTGTTAAATGTTTCATGAAATAACATGCAAACAAATATATAATATAATGTAATATAATATAATATAATATATAATATAATATAATATAATATGATATAATATAGTATAATATAATAAAATATGATATGCAAATAAATATATTATCTAATATTGTGATTACGTAAGACAACATTAATGCATAGCATTAATGCATGCAATTCCATTCATCTTCACAGCAAGTTAACGATGCAAGGTGATTGTTGCTCAGAAATTTCAAACAATTTCAAGTACATCGAAGCACTCAACAATACTATGATGAAGTTCTACAAGAACGAGGCAAGAAGTTAAACAATTCTAGAAATTACATATAATTATATCATAATATTAATAATAATTAATAATAAAAAATATAATTATATAATAATAATTAATATAATTAATTTTATTATTATTAAATATTATTATATATAATATTCTATTAAATATTGTGCCATTTCTTTTATTCTGCTTATTATTTCTTAATTAATAATAATAATAATTCTCATCAGAAAAATCAATACTGCATAGACACATAGATAGATTATAAATTATATTATATTATTTACAAATGACTTTTAATTTGCTTCTAGGACATTGTCTTGAGGATCAGTTTTGCTCTTGGAAATCTGGCCGCAAAACAGGAAGAGTTGAGATCACATTACATGTCGATTGATGGCCATCTTTCAATCATCACTCAAATCTACCAACATTTCCTCTCAATGGCTTCAGAGGTCACAGGATTTATCGATATAATTTAATATTATTATCAGTAGTATTATTATTTATTTTTATTATTATCATTATTATTTGATTTAGAAAGTAAATTAAGAGGACTCATGATGTTCATAATAACATATTACTGGAATTTATATTGTCAGATTGATTATTATAAATTATTAGTTAGGACAACAAAAATGAAAATCACAATGGATCCTAACACTACAGTATTGAATGACAGAGGGCTGAGGCATTGGAAAATGACAAAAACAACAACAAAAACATCAACAACAAGAAAGAAAACAATGACAAAGTGCTTGAGAGTTTAAACAAAGTTGAGGACATCTTGGTGAAGATGTTGAGACTGGTTGCAAATTTAACGCTCAACGAAGAGTTTGGAATGAAAATGGTCAAAGACGAGAATTGCTTCGAGATGGTTCTGAACACTCTCGGTTGGTACACGGGGTTTTGTTTATTTATTTAATAAAAAATTATTAATTTAATTAATTAGTATAAATTAGAATAAATTAACATTAATTATTAATCAAATGTTAAAATGAAAACTGAAATATTATAATGGTTTAGCTCTGGTGGGAATACAAGCTCTTCAAAAGAATTTTTTTGTGTAACTAACATGTAGTTTGGTTGGAAATTCTAATGAAGTTATTCCTAATTCTTAACATATGTAAATGAATTATGCCATAGTTTGATATTAATATGTAAATGAATTATGCCAGTTTGATATTAATATGTAAATGAATTATGCCATAGTTTGATATTAATATGTAAATGAATTATGCCATAGTTTGATATTAATATGTAAATGAATTATGCCATAGTTTGTTATTAGCTTAGCAGATGAAATCACTTTTGGAACATCATATAATCATATTAATTGCTTGTCTTGTTGATTACCAGATTATCAGAGGTTGAGAGAATGCGAGGAACTGCTCTCAAATACGATGTCACTTCTCAATAATTTGTCTTTTTACATGTCACCTGAGAACTGTCTTGTGAAGAATCAAGACAGGTTGATACGAGGTTGGTTCTGATTGGCAGTTTGGCTGCTAATAAATAAATAAATTAATTATGATAAACAATTTCTAGTAATACTTAATAATTTGTTATTCAGAATTTAATTGAAATAAATTAGAGTTTTTATAAATAAATATAAATATAAAATAATAATTGCAGGCCTCAACAAGTTCCTCGTGACAAGCAATAGTGGGTGCCTGTCGGACATCATTCGGGTCTTTGGTAACTTGTCCAGGGATGAAGTTGTGAGGGGGAACTTGGCAGAGTTTGGGGGTGAGTGAGTGTGGTGCTGATGATTGTATTGCAATGATTGTATCGTAGTGATTATGATGCAACATTGCGCAATCATGACATGATTACATTTTATTAATAAAATCATCATTTATAATTAAAACATGAATATATTAATTCCATCATAATTAATATCATTTTTAAAAATAATAAATACTGGTGAACGATGGCAGATCTAGTTATGATGTCGTTAAGTTAATAACGGCCCCTGTTATCAACTTAAGTTATCATTATCAGTCGACAGGTTCTTGATTGAACTGCTTGACTCAGAGTGCAACGAGGTCATCTTCTCGACTTGTGGCGCCCTCATCAACTTTATGATTGACGCCAAAAACAGGAAAACATTCAGCCATCACTCTGGGGTTCAAAGGTTCAATCGATAAATTATTATTATTATTATTATTATTATTATTATTATAATGAATAATGTATTTCATCTGCATTTAATTATAGTTTGGTAGTTAATCATTATTATTAAACGAGATGTAAAAAACTTTCAATTTAGTCAAGTGTTTTAACGTTAGTGTAAGGATGACTTTACGTACTTCCCAGAATGCGATGATTGTAAAATGTAAACTATTGTAAAATGTAAACAACCAGGCGTATTAACGAGTAAATTATTTCACGTGTTTTGTTAATTTATGTTCAAATCATTTCAAGAGTAATTGGCATCTTGGAAGTGTTCGGAAGAAATGATTGGCAGTTGGCTGGAATGGGCTGTCAAATACTCTGCAATTACTGCCTCGGTTTTGATGATGATGACGAGGAGGAGGAAGAGAAGGAGGAGCGTGTTTCCGAATCTCGGAACGACATCCACAACAACGCAGGAAGCTGCAGGTTGGATCGAGGCAAAGGGGAAGAAGGAGTTCATGATGAATGCCCCGTGGAAGCACTTTTCGTGTCCGAGGAAGTCGCTCGACTGCAGGATTTATTGCGCCGTTATCTCGGTGATTTGTGCTTCTTTTCCTTTTTTGCTGAAATTCCCCCCAAAATTATACTCTTTATTTTTTTTTTATTGCATTTATTGCAGTCGGACAGTGAGATTTAGACATTTCTTTTAGATTTATTTAAAATTCAACAGATGTTATTAAAATATAATGAGCTAAATCTAGAGATGAAACTTTCCATGATATGGTTAATGTCTCTGATAATCATTCAACATATTGTGTAAATTTTTATAGTCAATTTTAATTACCGATAATCGGTCTTGAATACTTTTTATTCAATATAATCATCATAAATTATTTTCAGAAGAACCGCCAACAACTTCTGGGAATGATCTGGAAATGGAAAATTATTTCGCAGAAGTTTGGAAGTCGCATTTTGTGCTTGCAGCACATGACCTTCTGGAAAAGTTGGATAAATGTAGATGACAACTGATGATCTTGTTACAAGATAATGACAATGGTTTACTTAAGCCTCATTACGATACCTTGGTGACGCATATCTTGTGACACATATATGTAACATATGTTTATACTTTTGCAATTGGGCTCGATTAAGTACTGCTGATAAATCATGATTATTGTCTTTTCAATTTTACATTCGCTCACTCTTTTACATTATTTATATTATTTATATGATTCATCACCTCCTGGTTCCAACTTGAATGTATAACTGCATATTACGTAATCCGTGTCATTCGTTTCACTTCTGTTTAATTAACGATATCTTTCGTTGATGCGCGTTTAGAAAGTTTAAAAATTATCAGAATGACAAAATTATCTAGTTTTTTACGCTTTACATTTTTTTTAAATTTGTGAATTACGCCAAATTACTCGATTTATTTTTAGCACAAGTCAGTTATTCAGTATGAGTGGCTAGAATATTAGACAAAGAACCGCATCGACACAGAAGTCAGAACCCAAACCACCTAAAATACACATAAAATGTTGAGGAAATAAATTTGTTCCGACTTTGCAAATGTCGAAACTTCAAAAGAGTGAAAGGCAAAAATGCGAAACCTGCACCCGTTGTGGGTAATACTTATCAAAAAAGTAGGCAGAAATTAATACCAAAAATCACAACGATTTTTTTTAGTAAATGAAATGTCATTAGAGTTTATTGAATGTTATTTGTAATCAATTTCAACTTACACTTCAATTTTCATTTGTTTTTTAAGCTTTATGCCTCGGCACAAACGCATGTTAGATGACCGGGCACACCTTTCGGCCTCAAATGGCTAATAAAGGTATGTGTGACTGGTTTAACAGATGAAATCGTCGATATGAATGTGTTTATTTCTGAGTAATAAATTGTCTGATTAATGGAGGAATTGTATGATCTTCTTGAATGAGAATGTTAGCTAAGATCATTGATTCTTACTACCGGTTTGTCGAGAAATGGTTTAAGTCGTGATGTAAACATTTGTGTGTGTCAATGCGTTGCTAATCAGTCCTTCATTGCTCATATCCTTTCTATGGAAAGTATACCGCAGTGTATATTCGTGTTGTCATACAGCTAGGGCGGCGAGCGGTTATAAAAAGAACAGGCACAATACCTCCTTCATGTTTAAGCCCAGTTACAGCTTTTTTAAAGTGGCTCTTGTGATGGGAGGTCTGGCCATTTTGAGTTGGTACTTGTTCAGTATACTGTTTCTTTCCGATGCCCGAGGATTTTATCGTGAAAAAGTTGGTAAAAACATCTTTTTTCGGAAATATATTGATTTAAATTTTATGACTTGATCGTATGGGATTAACAATATTTTGTTAGCTCTACTTTCATCTTCCTCTTCTAAAATATGGAATATTTATTCCATATTACTAAAGATGTATATTTTTAGACACTTTAAGTTACTTGCAGAATCAAATTCATAAGAATTTATTGATTTTTCCAAAAATTCATAAATTCTTAATTATTTTTTTCATTTAAAGAATGAACATTCCCCACAAACCTTGAACAACAACTTGTTGTCAAAGGTAAGCAATATGTCAGATGGCCAAAATTTTGATGCATTTAGGAGCATTTTGAGACCATTCCTGAGAACAAGAGTTCCAGGCACAGAAGGAAATGCTATAGTAAGAGATGTGAGTTGGAAATTCTCATCATGTTTTTGTTATTATTGGATTTAATTAAAAACTTTAATAATTAAAAATTTAATTAATTGGTGTTTTCTAAATAAGCAAACAGATCTGAAAACAACTTTTGTAGTGCAACGTTTGTCATTCTTATGATTTATATATTAAACGCATCTGCTGCAATTGTGATGTGAATTTGTTAACAGCAACAACAAGTCTTGTCTTGCATTAATATTACTAAACGTGAATCATCTTGATGCTTCAGTACATATCATCATTTATGTCCAATCTTGGCTGGAGAGTGGAACTGGATTCATTCAGTGACAGCACCCCACTGGGTGTCAAGTCATTCACCAACATTATCGCCACTTCTAACCCTCATGCAAAGAAACACTTGGTTCTTGCCTGCCACCACGATTCAAAATATTTTGCCGACTTTGAGTTCATTGGAGCCACGGATTCTGCAGTTCCTTGTGCCATGATGATGTCTATTGCACAGCAGTTGGACGTGTACATCAAAAAGGTGATCTTTGTTTGATTGCAAAAATATAAAGATATACAAAATGTGTAGTGGAATTGTTGCTGCTGGTAGGCAAAAGTTAATCTTTAAAAAGATGGAATATGATTTTGTTTGGAATTTCTCAATCCGGTATTTAATTTTGGAAGTTTAAAATTAGATTTTATTAATTTTTTTTTATTTCTTCAAGTTTCAAGATTTTATTTTGGTAGCAAAAAAAAAGTCTTTATTTAGCATTTCCTGATAATTAAAGTGAACTGAAACCCCAAAAGTCTTATTTCAACAGATAGTTTCACATACGTCGTTATATGTACTTGCAACTGCTAGTTTGTGTCTGGTGGTATTGTTTGTCGGTGTCCTTAAATCCCTTTGGGATAAAATGGAGCACGTTAAAAATTGGATAAATGAATTTGTGCATTTGTGAATATTTAATTGCATGTTATGTAAAACTGAACATAAATGTTGAATGCAGGACTGCAGATCAGCCAATTTAGCTCTGAAATTCATCTTTTTTGACGGTGAAGAGGCATTTGTGAATTGGTCACCAACAGACTCTTTGTATGGTTCGAGACATTTGGCAAAGAAAATGGCAGAAGAGAGAGTAACACTTGAAGGGGGTCTCAGTATGTCCAAATTGGATCAGATTGTTAGTCAATGGTGATTATTAGTCTGATTGTTACCTTTAGGTATTGCATTTTCTTTTAATTTCTTTTATAAAATTAAATTAACAAAAATTTAACTTCAATGAAATGTGAATTAATTTGCTTCAGGACCTTTTTGTACTTCTCGACTTGATCGGAACTCCGGACACGTCGTTCGTTAGTTTCAGAAATAACGACACATTCTATGCACAGATTCTTAGTGCAGGTGATTTCAAAAACATGTTTCACAAATACTCTTTGTATGAATGAGTGAATGCAAGTGATACAGACGATGCAAGACTTGCTCGTTCTCACAATTCTCTCATTTATTTCTGTTAGTTTAAAGATTGAGGTAGTTGGTGATGTTGCCAATTGAATAAATTAAAATTGTTGTTTCTGTGTTTATACCTCGACTCATATCTTACAGAAATTACGGTTACAATATTGTTAAGCATTCTTAGTTATTATTTTTCCACTAACTAACTTTTATTTGACCTTGTAATCCACAGAACAGAGATTATATGAAAGAAATTTATTGACGTTTGATGGTGCAACAAGGAACAAGATTTATTTCAACAATTTTGTTGCTCAAGGAAGAGTTGAAGATGATCATGTGCCCTTCCTAGAAAGAGGTTCGAAATGTCAGGAACATTTATAAGAGCATTTGGAAGTTAAAACCACACATTGAAACCTTATAATGCATAAATTATCATTACATAATAACATCTAATGAATATATAATCATAAATTTACTAATTAATATTTGCAGGTGTCCAAATATTGCATCTCATAAGTTATCCCTTTCCATCGGTTTGGCACAACAGCAATGATAATGAGTCCAATCTTCATTATTCAACCATCAACAATGTCATGAAATGTGTCAGGCTCTTTACCATTGAATATCTTGGCCTTCAAATTAAATGATTACAAAAGTGTTTGCAAAGCCATTGTCAACAGTCGAGCTGACTTTGGCAATGACAAAACCTATAAAAAATTATAAAATATTTTTAGAAATATTTACAATAATTTTAACATAATTAGATCTTATGTCACCTTGATATTAAAACGAGCATTCCGTAATATATTAACAGTAAATATTTCATTCTTTCATTTATCAAGTGATATTTATTACGGTTGTTAAGTTTTTGCAAGCTCTTAATTATTAGTTTAATTAATTAGTTTCTTAATTATTATAAGTATAATTATTAGTTTTGGCAAAAGTTTTGTAAAATTGTCAAAGCATGGTTAAAAGGATCTGAAATGTTGAAAAGAATTGACTTCTTGTTATTTATGTTAAAGTGTCACCATATAGAATAAATATTATTAAACATGGGAGGTTATCATCAGGGCTAGCTTTTGTCACAAACAGGGTCATGGCTCTGGGGTCGCGAGCAGGATATTTTTGTGGCATTAAGAAGTCTACATTAATATGACTGGCAAATGCATGCAACTGCTAAATACCTTTAGAACTTCAATGCAACAGTATTCCAAACTAATTCTAAATACACGATGAATATAAGCAGCAGCGACTATGTTTGCCAACATGGGGTATGTGTGACCATCGGAATCCCACCGTTGGCCATTAATAATCTGTTGGCGAAATTCTGGAAAGCCCTCAAAATATACGAAGAAATTCAGAAATTGGTTTCAGAACTTTGTATTTTCAATACTCCAGCAATTTGGATGTAATCAGGCGAAAGCTCTTGTTTCCCTAATAATGAAGGAAATGTCTTTTCGTTTCACTCGGTCAGTCACTACTTTGTTGATATATAATTTCAGCTGACTATCAACAAATATATTCTATAATTTACTCCAAATGTTATGATAAAAGTTATGACTAATAAAATACAATCTGAAATATTGAAAATTTCCATAAAATTGCGCAGCATAATTTCGTGTTCACGGCAACGACTGTAAACGACTCTTATCCTAAAAGCTGATTCGACTTGCACTTATTACCGAAGCATATCAAAGTATTGGTTAACATTTTTTTAATTAATGAATAATATTTATGAAATGGCAACAAGTAAGAATTTGTTTCAGACTTTCATATTCTTATCATCAGTTTGATTTTATAGACACATTTATTTTAATGACTGAGATAGGAATACATTGGAGATGAACATTATTAGACCAATTTCGGGTTTTAATTATGGAAATTCTGTAATTGATTTAATTATTGAGGTTTTCAGACTAAGAACTTTTCAAGTCAAAGTTGTCACTAGTGTCCATTAAATAAGCAGATTAAGGTTAATGTAGTTAGTAGATTAATAGATCCCTATGCAAAAATACTACTACTAATAATAATAATAACCCTAACGCTAAACCTATCCCTAACCCCAACCCTAACCCTATCTCCTTTCATACTCCTAATCCTATATATATCCCTATGCAATAATAATAACACTAAACCTAACCCTTAGTAGAAACATATTTTTCGATAATCCTGTGCTATCGACATTCAGACCATTCATCGACCCATCCTGCCTGTCACGGAAGCCACTTATACAAAGGAGGAAACAATTACGCAGAACAAATAGCTGACGTGTTTTCAACTTGTCATCAATGCCACAGAGCAGGTGAGATTCATCAATCTATTTCACTTCATTGGAAATGTCTAAACACTTCGAAAATGCCAACACAGCTCACAGAGGCAGGCACAGAATGTTGGTCAAGTGCGGGCACGTCTTTTGCGACGAGTGCATCCATGAAATCAATGGAGAGCCTGCCACCGACGAGAATTTCAAAGGTTATTTGAAGTGTCCTCTGTGTCACGTGGTACAGCAAATCCCCTCAAAGAGATTGGTGAATGTCGCTTCGGAAGCCATGACTGACAGACTGTTGAGACGTCACAATAGGGCTCACGGCAGAGCAGACGTGTTTCATGACATTCGCAGCTACAAGGTTGATCCTGTCAGCGGGAAAGCTGCTTTTTGATAGCAAAAACCGAGTTTTTTCGTTTCAATAATTTTGAAACCATTAGAATATTGTTCTCTGAGAATTCATCAGAATTTTTACGCTTTATTTGTTAATTAAATATTTAAAATAAAGCAAGTTAAAGTTAGTAATCGAAACTTGACGTTCGAAACTTTTACGCCTCATATATTTGCTGGCTCAAATTTTATCGACTTGCCATGGATTTCCAGAATCAGGAAGTAGGCCAGGGTTAGGTTATGGTCTGAGTAAAATAGGCAATTATATATTCCGTCACACTATCAGTGATGAAGGACCAAACTCTTAAAAGAAAGAATTATGTGATCATGTATGTATTATAAAATTTTAATTATAACATACTTTGAGTGACGTTAGATTATTCTAATTATAAAAGACAAACAATTAAGGTTATATTAAATTTATAACATTGCAAGTAATTTCCAAATTATTTTCTCATTTTCAATTATTTAAAACATTGCATTTTAATATTGAAATTCAAAATGATTAAAAGGAGAGCTCGATCGGTATTGTTTATTTTCAAATTGAGGACTTTGCTTTAGCGAAAGTGTTTTAGCTCACTATAAAAAAAAATGACGGGTGTTAGTGAAGATAACATACAATGCATCACAGAACGAGTAAAGCAGCTTTTAAAAGAATTGTTTGCCGCCCATGTAGAACTTTCTGCAGGTAGAGTAGTAGAAATTTATATAATTCATGGTAATAATGTTATATGAACACATAATTGTTACACTGTGACTTTGCATGCTTTAGAGGCAAAAAAGTGGAAGAAAAGATGTCAAAAAAACAAGTCTAACGAAACGTGTAAAGGTTCTCCATCGTTGTTTGATGTTTCAACTCATTCCAATTCCATCTTTGACTCCCCTTTGTCAAAAGATAAAGCTGAACAAAGTACAATAACCACTCCTTCCAAGTTATCAAACTGCAAGCCAGGTCTTTTTCAGAAGTCTTCCATTAGCAGAAATGAGATTACAGTAAAGTCAGACAAATCTCATAAAACATTGATTCGGGTTGATGGAGCAAATGCCAATGACCTTAAAAGAACAGATGGAGAATCTGTTTGCATTGTTAAAACAAACAAATTGTGTCTTACATCCACTAATAAAATGCAAAGCAGTTCAATCCAGAAGTCATCAGTTGAAACTTTACCCAACCACAATTCAGAGAGGGATCTAGAAAGTCCTGAGCCATTTATTCCATCATGGAAAAGGAGGGAATTAACCAGACCACCATTGGTAGTTCCTGATACCGAGCCCAATGATTACGAGGATTTTAAGACATCAACTCCTAACAAGTTCATATCAAAAACTTCAAGGAATATCACCACTTTTAGGCATGAAACAGTTTGCTCAAATTCTCCTAAAAAGAAAAGAATGAAAACTAAGATTTCAGCAGAAAAACAAACAAAGCTTGGAAGGAAAGATTTAAATCCTTTAACGAAAATAGAACAATCAGGGAAAGATTCAGCAGAAAAAATGGGAACCGAAAGGTCAGTTGCAACGAGCGTTGCAGAAAACTTAAGGGAATTTATCTCTCCAAGTCCTGATAAGAAGCCATTTAAAAATCACAAGTCCATTGTGAAGCAACCTTCACTGATAGGATCATGTAAGATCAAACAAAGTATTGACCTCAACAGCAGTCCTATTGATGATGCACTTTCTTTTTTCATTCAAACTCCACAAAAACATAAAAACAATGTTGGCTCTAAAGACATTATAAAGAGAGAATGCGAAGGCAGCAGAGAGCAACAGTCTCTCGATGTTGGACGTAAACCTTCAGATTCCAAGCCAATCGACGTAGATTCTAAGGCATTAAACGACCGATTTGACCAAACATCAGAAGATGAGCTTCAATTTTCAGATTCCTTCGATCCTGACGAAACCTATTGTCCAATCATGAGAGAAAAGGAAATGTTGGCCAAACAGAAAGATTTGGAAGAAGTATCTTCACTTAACAATGCTTCCATGATGCCAGGTGCTGTTTCATAAATATAATCTAAATTTATAATATGACTTCTGGTGATAAACACTGACATTATTGGTATATATATTCTTCAATTTATGTTAGCTTTATATGTTATTCATAGGTCTTAGACTTTCCCAGTACTGCACCATGGATCCAGACCAAACAATGGATCCCAATTTGAGGATCACAGAACGTCATTCAGCACGTGAAACATCATCGGATGTAGAAATCCATCAGCAACTAAATGCTTCATCGTCTTTTCTAAGTTCTGAATCAGAATCTCAAGATCTGATTGCATTTAATCCTGTTAACAGACAATTTACCTGTAAACCTCTTCAACAATCATCTCCAACAGTTTCAAACATGAACAGAAATCTAACTTCCCCCACAACCATCATAGGCGATAATGGCATCGAGTCTCCATCTGGTGAGAATGAAGAATTAACGAAAGAAGGTGAAGAAAAAGAGAATACTTCATTTGATAACTTCAAGGAGCCTGCTGCATTGGATGACAGTTTCAACAGGTGTTTGGATGAAATGCGATGCAAATTTTTCAGTCGAATGATTATTTTAGAAATATTTAAAAATAACATTTCAAGTCAAGTAAAATTCGAGGGAACAGTGCAAACGAGTTAACGGCATTATAAATTTAGGAACCAAATCACCTGGAAATATGAAATCACATTGTCAACTTTTTTTTTTAGCTTTAAGTCACTTTGGGATAAATGTTGCTTGGAATTGTACTTTTATTGCCAATGATACCAGCCAAAGCACTTACTTCAATTTATTGCCAATGTTTTACAGTTAAATGGAGAAAATATGCTTTTTATACCTCCTATATTGTTTGTGACAGGATTCCCTCAAAAAATTCAGGACCGGAATTTGCATACGTTGACGTTGTCCGAAAGAAAAATGAAAGATATAAATTGGATGCTTTTGCCTGTGAACAGTGTAAAAAGGTAGAATATCTATCCATTGTTGGACTTACATTACAGACATGTTTTATTTATGAATCGAAATAATGTTTGTTTGGACAAATATCTGGTAGCATTTGATTTTAAATCAAAGCTTGTTATATTGAAAGTGGTACTCTGTATAGTTTAATATGTTATACTGCTGTAGTGGTACGATGCAGCTGGATTAACTGAAGAGGAAAAAAAAGAGAGAATGAAAAGCTGTAGGCACAGGTCAAAGTTCGAACCAACCTCCACCCCTGAACATTATTGGTCTTTAGGATTTCCAGACACTGAGGCTTGCAAAGAGCGAGGTACCATCTATCATAAATGAAATTATTATTTTTCATGATTAATGTGAATATTGAATCAAGTTACAACATTGGCAGATTGTAAAATGTTTATTTAAAATTTCATATTTAGTTAAATTGATTTTTGGGCTGGGTTTTTTGGTAAAATAATATTACGATGTTGTTAACTAACTTTTTGTGAAATGTAATGGATGATGTCAAATTAATCCAGGATATGTGGAGATTGAAGATAATGAAAATAAGCCTGTTGCCAACAGAGCAAGAAGGAAGAGAGCTTATAGAAAAATATTTTGATTGTAAATAGCATTATAGTTTCATTAAAAATTGGAAATAAACTATTTTTGGACTTTGGTGCAGATGGTAACATGAATGATTGAAACTATTTTAGTAAAAGCTAGTTAGAACTTTGACTCTGCCATTATTTTTATTATTATTTTGAGCTCCAGAGTTGGCGCTACTG
This sequence comes from Hirudinaria manillensis, assembly GCA_034509925.1. Classification (NCBI taxonomy): domain Eukaryota; kingdom Metazoa; phylum Annelida; class Clitellata; order Hirudinida; family Hirudinidae; genus Hirudinaria; species Hirudinaria manillensis. The sequence continues at coordinate 12,222,284 of CM067528.1, read as the reverse complement.
CAAAGTTGCTTTTCTACCATAGGCAATTTACCCCTATTAATCACCCGAAGATTATTACAATATATTTGCATTTCACCCTAATTCAAACTTGCCCTGGGACGTGTCGAGCATTTTCACATCACCCCTGCTCTGAATTGTCTTAAAGACGCGATTTGAAGTTTTATTCGGTTTTATTACCATTCACTTTGGTTTTACGAAGGCATGGAAAGCTGAAAAGTTTATTAACCCTCTTTTAATTATCTGATATTATAACTGGTTGTGGATCTGCAATAACACCTTGATTTGATGCAATATTGTAAATCTGGTAAAATGCGCTTAGTGCAGTTTCACAAATCTTGGATTTTCCAAAATTTTCGCATTTGTAATGGCAGCACGTCAATATTTTACCCATCTTAAATGATTTGTGTAAAAAATCGGAAAATCACAAAATGATTACAAAAACCGATGAAATCTTGAATAATTTTTAATGATTAAATTTTTATATAATCGAGCATTACAACTTAAGATTTTGTATTTAGATATCGTATTTATTTATGCTGGCACTCTCGTTTCAAATGAAAGCGCGGATGGTTATTTAGCCTAGTTTATTTTTGTTATTGCGGCAATATCAAAGAAAATATGGCGGACAACATGGGAGACGATGAGTTGCGTGCCGAACTAGAACGATATGGGGAAGTCGTTTCGAAAATTAACGATAAGACGCGACCTATTTATATTAAAAAGCTCAATCACTTAAAAGCAAGAGAAGTAATGGCTTTGAAAGCTGGTGACCGGCTAAAGAAATCTCCCGGTAGGCAATCGGCTAGGCACTCTACAGCTTATTTTCAACGGAAGCCAGATGATCTTGAAGACGACGAAGCAAATGAAGATACAAATGGGGTTATGGAACGACATCTAAGAAGACGTACTATAAACCTGTCTCGTCCTTCCAATGTTAACGGCGACCACGAAGGGAGAAGTACTACGAAGAGATCCCCACCAAGGAGTCCAAGTCGTTTGCAGAAACCATCAGCGTTTCTATCCTCAACACCTACCACAGAGGTTTCTAGGTCACATTTACCAGATAAGTACCACAACCCATCTGTCAGCGACACTCTTTTCAATAAAAGGCTGGCATCTGGAGATTCAAATATCAGACAAATTCCTCCTAGGTCTATTGGTCTTCTGAACAAGCTCATAGGTATTTTGGTTTTACATTTTTGACAACTTGTTTTGTTCTCCTGTAAATATTGACTCAAACCAAATTAATTTTTATGTATTAATTTTTCATTGTCAAATGTGCATAAAAAATATTTGCCTAATAAAAGACAAATTACTTTGCACATCAGTAATATGAATTCTAGCAGCATCAACATTTCAATATCATTCTGATTGTGTGTGAGTGAACATGCAATAATTGGTTCTACATTTATTTAGCAGTATTTGGTAGTTTTATATGGGGTTAATTGCATAAAATTATAATTTCATTGGAGTTTAACAACAAATAACATTCTTGTTGCAGGAAGTAAGGTTGCCGAGAAATCCGAAGGGTTTCATCGATTTCCAGTTTCAAGAGCTCAAGGAGAGCGTTCCGTGGCCGAATTTTCCGACTCAGAAGGAGAAACGGAGATGAGCACGAAGGCCATCAACACGACATTCCCTCTCGAGAGCAGTTACGAACGATCTCCGAAATTCAATCCGTCCTCCTACTCTTCTCTCAAGCACTTCGGGAGTCGAGGTAACGTCGGGTCGAGCAGGCAATTTGAACAGAAGAAATCGTCGAAGTGGATTCAGTCGGGCGACGTATCCAGGATCGTGTTCTTCGGAATTGGCTTCTTTTTCACCATGGTGACTCTGGTTTACTTCTACAACGCCTTCATCGTCACACCTCCTCCAACTGCCTTCATTGGTGAGTTGCTCGTGAAGTTTAACTTTGTTTATTCATCTTTTTGGAGACTTCAAAATTGACAACACCACAACAAATTGGAAAAGAAAAAATACATGACGTTGAAACCAAGGATGCCCGAAAGGAATTATTCCTGCTGAGGAGACAACCTATGTTTAACTTTTTTTTAAATTGCTCTTACCACTTCTGTAATGATAACTCTTTTACATGTGTTTGGCATCATGGAAGGTGCCTTTTATCAAATATTTATGTAGCATTCCTAATCAAGTGTGCCAGTCTAAGCTAGATTGTGAATTCGAGTCGATGCTATTTGTTATTTTTGTTCCATCCTTTTTCTTTGGTAAGAAACTTTCAAAATGGGATTTATCCCTTATTTGAGTACTGCTTAATTTTGTTTAAATTTTTTTAGAGTTTTATGAAATATTATTATTTATATATTAATATATTATATTAATAGATATATTGATTTAATAAATATTTTGTTCTATGCACCTATAAATAAATTAGATTATATTTAAGCTGCATTTGCCTTTTATATTGAAATTAACTGTTAGATGTTTTCATTATTGATTCAACATTGTTATTGTAATGTTTTAAATTGTTTAAAATGTTTTAAATTAATATAAAATAAAAAAAAAACATTTTTTGTCCATTGCAGGCAAAGATTTGGTCTGTGTAACACTTGCTGGAGAAGAGGTAAGCATTCCTTTGTCCTTTTCAAATCATTATTGGAATCCACATGTAATTTCTAATATTTCTAATATTTAAGTAGTTAAATATTTCATATTTCAGTGGTTAATAAATTGTTAGTACTAATTAATTGTGATTCTCTTGTTTCTGCAGATCTGTCTGAATGAAAGGGAAAGGCATGCCTTGGATGACGTGGTTCTCTTATTAGCAAGACGACATGGTGAATTGTCTGCTTAAATTATTTAAATGTTTATTAATTAAGAAATAAAGACTAATTAGAGTTAATTAATTAAACTGATTAACCTGATTAATCATTTTTGAATTATATGTTTTAAATTTATATTTTATTGCCTGGATATCGTTTGTTCAAGAGCTAATTTCACGTTGTAATAATAAGAACGATACTTGCTTCGATGTACAGGAGAAGTGATTTGTGGCATCATGAGACCAGAATCTCCCGAAGGTTTTGTTGCGGTCACGGAGATTGTTAACCACTTGCAACAAAAGTACGAAGATGTTGGTCTGGTGAGTTGTACTTGTGTGGCACGTGTACTTAGAAATAATTATTTTCAGCAATATTTTGTATTGATTGTATTGTATATTTGTATAGTATATTTAAATTGTATATTTGTATTTTAACCAACAGTCAGGCAGCTATGAAGTGAACGTTGAAAATCTTCTCATCCTCATACAAAATCGTCCAGATTGGAACATAAGGTTTAATCTTGTTTTCAATTATATAGCACTTCACTTATAATTTTTGTTATTTATTTATAAATATTTATTTATAATTTTTATCGGATCTCAGCCTAAGTATGATGAATTGAGTAATTTCAAAATAGTCAAAAAATGGCATTATTGTTGCTTGCCTTAACAAAACTTGCTAAGTCATTGTGTGTTGTGCATTGATTACTAGGCTTAACTTATTGTTAAATGCTAGGCTTCCATTATTAATAATTAATTAAAGAAGAATTGAAATAATTATGAAATATAGATCAATGTAAAATCAAATGCCGTTTTCTTGTAGCATCAGGTGCAAGGAACATTCTCAGCCTTCAGTTGTTAGCCAATCTTGTTCAAACTCAAGCATCAAAAGCATAGTCTCACTGAGATCAGAAAGGCCAATGTTGAGTTTAATATGCAGAATCAGAAGAGCCCTGAAGCTTGTCACTCTGAAAATATTACTTTGTATCTTGGGTAGGTTACCTTAATAAGCTATTGTGAATTCTTTTGTATGGAGTCTTTCAAGACTTTTATTCTGGATGTCATATAGAAAACAAGCTTTTTTTGATAACTGCAGCCAATGTAACATGCAACTGATGCAACAAAAGCTAAATATCATCTAAGCAATTCTTTGACATTTTCTTGCTACAAATCATATCTGTCATCCTTAAACCTAAATAACTACCTATCCTAAGAACTAATCCTAATTACCTATGAACTTGATTTTCTGTTGACAATGTTACTTGTTTCTGTTTCACTCTATTTTCTGTTGTCTAACGCTGTTACAATATGTGTTTAAACAATGAACTTATAATTGTTAATTATGTCGTAGGCGTCGTATGTCTCATTGGTAGCATTTGGATGATCGTCTGGCTCAAGAGAAGGAGTGACAAAAAAGTGAGGGAGATTCATTCAATGGCCAACGAGATAATTGGTTAGTAATTAACTAATTTTTTTAAGGATTATTGCCTGAAATTAGTTCTACTACAATGTTACGTCGAAAATTCAGGTCTGTTGCAAAACCATGCTTCTCAGTGTCGAAATGATCCTCAAGTGAAGCCGTACCTTCCTGTTTCTCACATCAGAGATGCTCTCATCCCTCTCTCCGATAGGACGAGGAAAGCTCGCATCTGGAACGAAGCCGTCAAACAACTCGCCGAAAACGAGACGAGGATCGTCCAAGAAATCCAGGACGTGGCTGGAGAGGAGACGGCAGTGTGGAGGTGGAACGAGGTTTGTTGTTGTCGTCGTCGTCATTGTCGTTGGTAATTTTTTTCCATTTAGGAGGATAATTATTTTTCCTTCCTTTGCTTTGCAGTTGACTAGCATTGATTTGCTTGGAGCAAGTGAGTTTGTTTGTCTTTTTTTGTACCAATTATAAATTGATTGTTGGCATTTATTCCTAAAACCCGATTTATCTGCTTAAGAACGAAACCTTGATGATTCCACTGGTGGAAATACTCCTATGGCTGCTCAGCCTCCAAAGTTCTCTTCGACTCCTGAAATGAAGCGACTGAACTTGTTACCATTCGACTCAAAATTGATGTCCTCATGTTTAAAAATCTACAACCTCCTTCCAAATCCTTCTCCCGGGTTAGTTAGTGCTGAATGTTTTGCTGTGTTTTGATATTTTTTATGTTAGTACTAATGCTGTTTAGCTTATAATTATTTATACATGTATTATATAACTAGTTAGTGCTGTTTTTTTAACTTTATATGAGTCAATATGAAGTTATGCGACAAGTTGCTTGAGAAAAATATTGAAATATTTCTGTTCAGAAACTACATGTCTGAAGATCTTAGAGATGCCATTCTGGACAAGTGTGGACAGTACCACGGGATACTGCACATTGGCTGCGATTATAAGATTGAAGAGGTTCATTCTTTCAAATTCTAAAATGATATGTTATGATATTGATAAATTTTTCTGAATTAATGTGGAAAAACAATGATTTGCTGATTTTTATTTTCAAATTTTACAAAGATTGTTTTAACAAGTTGTTTTTACCTTTTAGGGTGTCATATTCATTAAGTGCATTAGTGAGTCTGCTGCCCACCAAAACTACAAAGCTCTGCACGGATGGGTCTTTGATGGTAATGATTTATTAATCAGCTAACGATTATTTATTTGTTTCAACATGTTTCAACAAAGCAATGGCAGGCAGAATTATAAAAGATTTAATGATGCATTAGACATTGTTTGTTCGTTGCATGACTAGGTTGTCATGGCATTACATCCTACAAGATAGGGTTTTAGAAACAATGTCAGCAAACGTTATGAGGAACATTTTACACGTTAGCAGAAAGGAGGATTCTGAAATTTATTGAATTTGTCTGTTGCAGATCACGTTGTCTCTGTAAAGTATGTGAGTCCACTGGTCTACAGAATGATTTTTGCTGACTCTGAAGATGCCATGGTTACCCTGAAATCAGCAACCCACAGGAGAAGATTGTAGCTTCCTGTGATTCTTGGTGGCTCAGTATATAATAACTTTATTGCTTGCTAGGATTGGATTGGATAGGAGCTGATGCATACATATTAAGATGTTTTCTCAGTCTATTTGGATTGCTATTGATTTGTTCCTTAACAAAATGCTATTGTTGTTAACAATGTTATATCATTGCTTTATTTATTTGTTTTTATCATCAAACTTATTGCCAAAATAATGACAATCACAGTTTGAGAGAAGTGTCTTGGTATCACGTGTATCTAAGTGGGGTCCAATTGTAATCCAGTGTTCTGAGCTTTGGGCAGATAATTAGTAGATGTGCTTCAGGTTTCCATGATAGATTTTGAGATATAAGTGTCACTCATGGCCCATTGTTCATGCTGGTTTTTACAAAATGCCGAAGGTATAAATATATTTTCGCAAACGAAAGGTCGGGTCGGATATTTATTATTGGCTTGGAAGAAAAATAAACCTGAAAAAACAAGGATGCTTCGAAATGTACGAAGACGAACGAATCCCACGATGCGTTCAAAACATTTAAGAAATACCTTAATAATGTGCCACCAATAAAAGATTGTGAATGAAAATTCATGAACAGGCTCGTTAAGTCTGGCCCGGTTTTCGACTAGAAAGATGGCAGACATTAAGCTCGTACGCAAGCAGAAGTACGATGGTCATACGCTCACACGAAAAATGGAAGATATTAAGTTGAGAAATGTAGTCTAAAGTCAATACAATATCATACATTCCACACGCAGTTCTTTTGTTGGACCTGAGCAGTAAAAAAATCAAAAATTAAGTCGCTAGAAAGGTAACAAAACCAGAAGTTTAAAACATAAATACAAAAATAAAAGATAAAATGATTGACACTGGAACTGAAATAAGAATTGCAAATTTTACAATACTAAAATAGAATCGAATTAGTCTTGTTGCAGCTGACTTCCAATGGTCGCGTGCAACGGCATCGATGACGGTTCATGAAAATAAATCTAAAATCCATGCATTTAGCACTGAACACGTGGTCACTAATCATTTACAAGAATCTAAGGAACGAAAGTTTAACTTCAAAACCTAAAAAGTAACCACGGAGTAATTATGGAGTATTGCTATCCAAAAAAACATCGAATAGCAACGAAGTTGGCAGCTCACGAAACTCACGAAACGAGAAAAGAGTAACAGTTGACTGCAAATGTCCTCCGAGCCAACAACAACAACAAAAAAGAGCTCAAAGGAAACAATTCAACAACAACAACCATAAAATCATGTGTTGTGGAGGTAGCCATTAACATTCAAAGGAAATCTTTGAAACACATTACAAAATAGGACTGAGGATAGCAGTACAAACCTTCCCAATTAAAATAAAAGATTAAAAAAAAAAAATACAAATATATGACTTAATGAGCATAAGAAAACTGACTAACCAATAAAACCAATAAAAATAAAAAATCTAAAATATCAAATAAAAAAACCCAAAAATATTTAGAAATGTAGCCTGAAAAATCCGAATTATCGAAGCAAAAACATCGGGAGGATGCTTCACAATAATACATATATTGTTTCACAAAGAAATAAAAATAATTAATAATTAATAATAATACATATATTGTTTCACAAAGATATAAAAATAATTAATAATTAATAATAATACATATATTGTTTCACAAAGAAATAAAAATAATTAATAATTAATAATAATACATATATTGTTTCACAAAGAAATAAAAATAATTAATAATTAATAATAATACATATATTGTTTCACAAAGAAATAAAAATAATTAATAATAATACAGTTTCACAAAGAAATAAAAATAATTAATAATAATACATATATTGTTTCACAAAGAAATAAAAATAATTAATAATAATACATATATTGTTTCACAAAGAAATAAAAATAATTAATAATAATACATATATTGTTTCACAAAGAAATAAAAATAATTAATAATTAATAATAATTTTATTCCTTTACAAAAGAAACATCCGCAACACGTGGAATTCAATCAGCAAAAATGCACAAAAAACTCTTCTCAACAGACTAATAGGTCACAAAAGTTACAAGAACAACTGAACAGGTGAGTGGTTAGCAAACGCAACCTTAAAACTAGAAACTTGTCACGAAAATGATTCTGTCGCAACAGGAACAAACCTCAAAAGAGTTTAAGTACAAAAGTAATTAGTTAAGTAATTACTAACCAAATTAGGTTAAGTAATTACTAAAAGTAATGGCAGAAGCCACGAAAGAATCTCAGTCGTAATAAGAAGAAAGATAATAATTTTTTATAACGACAATAATAAAAATAATATCAACACGAAAAGGCACGTAAAGACTTCTTGTCGGTTCTGAACACGAACAAAATACAAAACATTTCGTTCCGTTTTGTTGACAAAATACAACAAAATAAGACAAAAAAGAAAGCCTCTAAAAAGGTCAGGACTTTACTAATCTTCAGTCTTGCACGACTTGTTCTTCCTGGCAAACAGGTTGAACTTCGAAGACGAGGAAGACGACGACGACGATGAAACGAGGGAAGAAGCAGAGGAGGTGATCCCGTGGTTCATCGATCCTACGAGAGACCCCACGGTTTTGAGACCCTGAGGATGAACCGAGTACGGCAGGGGGGCGTAGGGCTGACCCGGGAACGGGGTGTTGACGGCGTTTCTGTCGCCGGGGACGCTGTTGGTGCTGCCGCTGACGTTCGACGGCTTCAAAGTCGAAGAGTGCGTCGAGTTAAGGAAGACCTCGTTTTGGAAAGAATTTAAAGCACCAACCACTCCGCTGTCCAGGGATCCCGAGCTGTTTCTATGGTTACCTGGATTTACAAATACTAATTTACATTATAATATTGTAATGCATTATAATATATTGTAATGCATTATAATATTGTAATGCCCTGTAATAAGTTCTAATGAAGCATAATGTGTCTTAATAACAGCGTCAACGATAACAATCACAAGAGTGATGATAATAAAAACAATAATAAACATCAAGTTTATTACAGCCATCAGGCAGTTATGGATCCCATCAATTTGCAAAGCATTGCTGCAACATAACAATAAAAACAATAATAATAATAATAATAATAATAACAATAATAATAATAATAATAATAACAACAACAATAATAAATATAATAGTAATAATATATTATTTGTGTAATGTTATCAACCAGGAATTCCTAGAAATGAGGCAATAACTCTGTCTTTCTGATTGACCTCCAAAAAACAAACCAACAAGAAATCAATAAAAAAATAAAAATAAACTGCCACGTAAAACCGTAGTAGGCAACCCACTCGGATCCAAGAGAGACTCGTTAAAGTAAGCGTTGAAGTGGCCGTGCGTGCGATGCTGCAGCAACTTCTGCTGCCCGACGACGACGTCGGCGCCCGAAGGAAGGAAGGGCAGCAGTCTGGACCTGTTTTCAGGGTTTAAGGAATAATTAGTTAAGAAGTGGGTTTTAATTCGTTAATCAACGAACGACTTGTAAATATTTATTATTATTATTATTAATTATTACTATTATTATTAACAATTATTACTATTATTTTTATTATTATTAATTATTAGTATTATTGTTATTATTATCAATATTATATTGCTACAAACAATGCCAATTTGATACCTAAGTTCGTCGGGAGTGCTGTAGTGTTTGTTAGGAGCGTCTACGTCGACGATGCCCGAATCTTTGCTGTGTCGATTGAGACTCGAACTACCCTGAGGAAACACACCAGGGACCTGGAATCCTGCCGCCAGGTGGGAATAGGCGAACCGACGCGACTCGGCAGACGGGGGACCGGACGAGGGGGGAAAGTCGTGGCCGAATGACACGTCGTTGCGTGGGGGCCTGTCGGGGTTGGTCGGTCGGTGCTGGGACATTAAGTAGGGGGGTATCTGATCCCCGGAACCTCGGGACTGGATGGAAGGGGTGCTGGAGTAGTGAGACGAACCGACGGACGCGTAGTTCAAGGTCGGGTCCGAACCGCTCTGCTTGGCGAGCTCCTCTTGCCTCCTGAGTGTCTCCATTTCATTGACCTGATAAGAACGGTTATTAATAATAATAATAATAATAATAATAATAATAATAGCAGCTTAACGATATTATACTATATTATATTAGTAATACCAGTTGTAATCCATGTCAAACATGCAAGGACCTTAATTATAGTTTGATTAATTATGTAAATATATGAAATAATATGTTATAACAAGTGATATTATATTAAGTTAATATTAGTTATTATTATTAATATTAATTAGTTAGACCAGTTATAACCTCCAGAATGGCTTCGTTGAGGTCGTCGACGAACTTTTTAAGTTCGTTGTCGTTTTTTGCGCAGAACGTGATCAACACGAGATTGTCGAGTCCCGACAGAAGTTGTATTCCGTGCCTGCAGTCTTTTTTTTGAAAATCAATGAATTAATGAAAATCAATCAATCAATCAATCAATCAACCAATCAATCAATCATGTGTTGCAAGAGTTAATTCGTCGTCGTCATTGTTGTTGTTGTTATATAACGCAGATTTAAAACTAAACTTAGTAAAATGATCTTAACTAGCATATGAATTTATCAGGTCAATTTATTACCAATTTACTAATATTACTAGAATGTAATAACAATAATAATAATATTAATAATAACAATGATAATAATTATATTATATTATAATAATAATACGATTAAACATTTAGCTTTACAGTAAACCAGACTGAGATGCATCCAATGCACCGATTGACTTACGAGGAAGGTCAAAGAGTACGATGGTCATCCCTGCAAGTGGAAATGATTCCCTGTAGTTGTAAACATAGGAATTCTTTTTCTTCGTTGATTGTTTGGTCACCTGTCGACCAATCAGAACGAAGCTTTAAAAATAGCACCACAACGTAAACAAAAATTAATACTCAAACAATAACAATAACATATAATGTATAAATGTCACAAAAATGGAGTGCCCTCTAGCGATCCGTCACGAAGCTTTTAAAAATAGCACCACAACATAAACAAAAATAAATAATAATAATAATAATACCCAAACGATAACAATAATAATAACAATAATATCGTATAAATGTCACGATGTGGAGTGCCCTCTAGCGATCCATCGATTGGTGGATAAAAATATCAAACCAACCAGGAGCACGTCATTGAAGAGGAAGACTTCCCTTTGATGTTGGTTGGACTTTTCCCTCTTCAGAGGATCAAACACTTCAAAGAGACGACAGTAACAGACCAATCGTCTGTGTGGCTCGATTAGAAGCTGAATAAAAAGTTTATAATAATAATAATATCAATAATAATAATAGTAATAATAATAATAACAATAATAAATAATAATAATAATAATTTATTACAAGGTATTAGTTTAATATTAACTTTATTACTTGACATTCAAGATACTTATAGCGATAGGATGTTTGTAAGTATATTGTATTTGTTAAGTGTTATTCTGATGTCATGTTTTACAATTTTTAAGATGAACTGAAATTTTGTTTTAAGATATAATCCACAATCTTAGTGGATCACACACAGTGCCCAACATTATTTATTTTAAATTTTTAAAATGAGTTTAGTATCAGAATGTCACTGATATTCAGCTTCTATAACTTACAGGCTTCTTTCCGACGATCATGTTGTCAACCTTGGCAACCTGTACCACGTGATCGTTGGCTGGTTTCAGAGGAGAGGAGGAAATCCTATCATAAATTCCTTGCAACAAGTCGGAGCTGATGTCGCGGCCGCAATCCAAACCTGCATAGTCAGGTGAAAGTCTTGTGTGAGTGATGTGCAAATGCAAAAGGACTCGAGTTTGAAAATCAATCAATCAATCAGTCAATCAATCAATCAATCAATAAATCAATCAATCAATCAAATGATTAAGTAACACCTGCTATGAATAGGGTTTATTAATTGGTCAGTTGTAACAGGTAACACTACATACAACATAAGGAATACATACAAAAATGTTATAATACAACTCATTAAGCGAAACATTAAAAAGCGCCATCTCGAGACGATAAATCCAGAAAGAAGGATTAACGAGCGGAGACAATTTGAAATTTCATATCCACCCAATAATTCAAACGAACCGGCGCCACGACAATAATTAGCATTTTTTAACATTTATAAATAAATAAATATAAAACTAGACGCCAAAATGGTCAACATATACACTTTAAGTGGTCATCATCATCATCATCATCATCATCAACATTACCATCATCATCATTGCCTCGTTCAACCATACTTTGAACTGACCATTGAGTCTCAAAAAAAAAAAAAAGGTTAACAAGTTATGCAAACAATTGTTGATTTAGAATCATGTCGTTCCAGTCGGTAAAACAAAATCTTCGATCCTTTTTAATATATTTTTCCAGAGACTGTACTTTTGCCGACAGCAATAATTCATTATGGACCTCAATTTATAAAACAAAGTGAATCATTATTCTATCATCGTTGCGGTGATCATCATCATCGTCATCATCATCGTCATCATCATCATAATATCATCACCACCACCATCATCATCATCATCATCATCATCATCATCGTCTAACGTCATCATCATCGTCATCATCATCATAATATCATCACCACCACCACCATCATCATCATCATCATCGTCTAACGTCATCATCATCAACATCATCATCACCGTCATCGTGTATTGTCTTGAAAGGAAGACGTGATGATGAACGACAACAACGACAACAACAACACAGCCATCGTCGTCGTCGTCGTCCTCGCCACCGAGAACGTTCCTCAGATGTTCATGTTCATCAGTGCGAAAATTTTTTTTTTTTACATCCCGAGGAAAAGTATAACTCATTGACCTCGAATCTTTGATGCGCATCCGTCACGATGATGATGACGACGACGACGATGATGGTGATGATGACGACGACGACGATGATGGTGATGATGATGACGACGACGACGATGATGGTGATGATGATGACGACGACGATGATGATGATGATGATGACGACGATAGTGATGATGATGACGACGATGATGATGATGCTTCCCTCGAACAGTTGTTTATTAATGAGAAATGGTGACAATTAATTATAAAATTATGGCTTTAAAAAATGAAAAAAAAAGAAAGAAAAAAAAGAAAAAAGAAAGAAATATTTGAAAATATTTTCAGAATAAATTCTTGAATCAAACGCTGATTAATTCTCCTTTCAGACGTGGTTTTACTTTCAAGTTCAAGTGCTGTTCAATGTTGTTGCTGTTGTTGTTATTATTGTTGCTGTTGTTATTATTGTTGCTGTTATTATTATTGTTGTTGTTCCAGTTGTAAATTTAAGTTTTTAAATTTCAATTATTAATATATTAATAAATCGCGTCAGATAGAGATAATAGTTTATTATAAGTATATATAATACATGTATATATAATATATGTGTATATACTATATATAATACATGTATATATAATATATGTGTATATAATGTACGTTGCGTGGAGAATCCTAATTAGCTGTTCTTCAATTTTTTCTACGAAATTTCAGAAAAGTATCATCATCATCATCGTCATCATCATCGTCATCATCATCGTGTCTGACATCAATCGCAGCTCTTCATATTCCCGAGCAGCTCCAAAAAATCAAAGTGAAATCACGTGCTAATTAATTAAGTAAAAATTAGCGTGTGATAATTTTTATTATTATTATTATTATTATTATTATTATTATTATATAAGCCTAATAATTCTTTTACGACTTCAACCGTTGAACAATTCGTTCTCATCCATCCATCCATCCACCTTACCATCCATCCATCCATCCTTCCACCCAATCCATCCACCCACCCAATCCATCCATCCATCCATCCACCCACCCAATCCATCCATCCATGACTACCTTTGAGATTCTTGATGAATTGTTGACAATTCATCTTCTTCTCCGGTTTAATGCTGCTGTTGTGAAGGTCTGTGTTGAGCATGACGATGGCATAGGACAACAAGAGGATGATGTCTGCACTCTGGAACTGAGACACCACACCTGGATTGCTCTCGCAGTAGCAAGAGGCGAACACCTGAGTACGAGCGCATGAAAAAAAATTATTATAAAAAATAATAAATAATTAATCAATCCAGGTATTAGTTATAAAGCATTGAGTTTAATTCAATCGATTCAATGCAAATTATTCTATTAGCAATGGAAAGCTTCAATGGATTGCAACCTAACCCATCGTCCATCCTTCCACCCAATCCGTCCGTCCATCCACCTTACCATCCATCCATCCATTCTTCCACCCATCCATCCATGACTACCTTTGAGATTCTTGGTGAATTGTTGGCAAATTTGAATTTTTTAACCCCAACCCTAAATCACCCACCCTTAAACCCCAACCCTAAATCATCCACCCAAAACCCCAACCCATGAGGGCCTCACCTCCATGAGCCTCTGAATCTTCTGAGCCTCACCAGGCATCCTGAAATAAGACTGAAAGCTCCTCAGCGCAGTGTCGATTTCAAGTCCAGCCAGGTCGATCTCAGAGGCGAAACAGCTGATTATGAATCACGAATCATTGAATCAATAAATTGAATAAGCAAAATAAATATTTAAAACATCAATAAAACTGTGGATAATAAAATGATATTAATTAAATTAAATAAATGAATAAATTAGAATATAAAATAAATAGGAAAATAAATCATCAAATGAGTCATCCTAATGAATGAATGAATGAATGAATGGATGGATGGATGGATGGATGGATGGATGGATGGATGGATGGATGGATGGATGGATGGATGGATGGATGGATGGATGGATGGATGGATGGATGGATGGATGGATGGATGGATGGATGGATGGATAATAAACTATGAGGAGGCAAAAAATGAGTACGAAAAGCCACTCAGTTTAAAATTGTAGCTGGTGTTGGGTGGCGCCACCAGTGCCCGTAAAGATTTAAAAGATTTAATTAATGACCGTAAAAAACTCAGCAGCCAAGTTTGTGAAAATATTTTTCCAACTTTTTGTTGCTCAATTTCATCAACTCACAGACACACACAAACACAAACAAACACAGACACGCACACGTGACCCTGACCCAATTTTGAACTAAAAATAAACCAACGGAGACCAACGCCGACCACCCACGACGACGACGGCAAACAACTGCCCGGCTAGAATAACCTGACCTACGACTACGACAATCACAATCTACAAAATACAATTGCACTAGAATACAATCACAAGCGAAATACAATTACAAGCGATATACAATGACTACTAAATACAATTACAAGCGAAATACAATTACACTGGAATACAATCACAAGCGACATACAATGACTACTAAATACAATCACAAGCGAAATACAATTAAAACTCATGCGAATGAATGAAACTCAAATCCGATACGTTGGCGCCGTCGGACAAGAACTAGACTTTACGTCTGCCTTGGAGAGATAGTGAGGGACTTTGGCGAGAGAGGATTTGGAAACTGATACTCAGACTCACTCACTGAAGGCTGAGGAAGAGAGTCGTGTGTTTTGAAATTCCTTCGAACACTAACTCTCCATCTTGGATTGCAAGATAACGACGATGATGATGACGATTATTATTATTATTATTGTTACTGATGATGTTATTGTTATTATTATTGTTGTTACTGATGTTGTTATTATTATTATTATTATTGTTATTATTATTATTGTTGTTACTGATATTATTACTATTGTTGTTACTGATATTATTACTATTATTATTATCATTATTATTATTATTATTATTATTATCGTTTTCATCGTCAGGTGTCATGTTTTGATACTCTGACAGGTACATGGATGAGCACTTTCCACCCGAGAGAAAAAAAAACGACTTTTTCCAAGAAAAAGTAAGGAAATATTCGGGTCGATATTCGGCATCTCGTTCACCGTGACCACCAACTTGCCCATCATCATCATCATTACCACCACCATCATCATCATCATCACCATTACCACCACCACCACCATCATCATCATCACCATTATAACCACCACCATCATCATCATCATAATCATCACCATTACCACCACCATCATCATCATCACAGCCTCTCTCATCACCATGGCAATCGTAGTCTAGGTAACCAAGTGGAGGGTCTAAAAACTGAGAAATGACTCACTCTAGT
The DNA here is from genome assembly GCA_034509925.1 of Hirudinaria manillensis. Taxonomy (NCBI): domain Eukaryota; kingdom Metazoa; phylum Annelida; class Clitellata; order Hirudinida; family Hirudinidae; genus Hirudinaria; species Hirudinaria manillensis. The sequence continues at coordinate 12,206,402 of CM067528.1, read as the reverse complement.
ACATCCATGTTGAATTGTTCGAGCAGGTTACCGAGATAGGAGCCAATCATCTGCTTGCTCAGTCCCTTCCTCGTCAGTAGGAAGCGGGCAACGGACATCGGTTTGTTCTCGACGAATCTGTAGCTTATTAAGAACTGGATGCCCTTCTCCGGCTTCCTGGAATTGGAAAATCGAAAATTTGGAAATCATCTTCCACGTTCTGACGTCGACGACGATGATTCTTTCCGGTGCAACTTCTCGAGGGTGCAAGCAGAGGACAACTTAAGGTTCGGTTTCGAGAAGCGCCAAAACAAATTTGCAATTCGGTCAGCGCTGTTGCATTCCTGTCAAATCGTGTTTACAGAGGCTTCCTATTTCGGCAAAACTACCTCCTTACCTATTCTTTTCCTTTGAGGTTTTCTTTTTATTGAACCATTAGACAACATTAGATTTCGTTAAAAATAAAAATTATCGTAAGCATTTCCATTAGGTCGACTTTTACGATGGCATGAAATAATTACTTAATAATTATAACGGTAAAAGTAATTAAAACATTACGTTAACTAGATGATTGATTAAAATTAATATGTTCCAATTAGAGACGAAATGCTATACCTGTTAAAGAGATTAAGTCCTATCCTGTAGAGCCTTTTGGTCTGTCTGTCGGTCAAACCCTGCGGTCCACTGACGCCCTCCCTGGAAGAGCCGCAGGAGAACTCGGCGTCGAACGCCGAAGCAGCTATGGCCGCGTTGACTGCATCGCCGCTTCCGAGACTCGTGGAGTCGGCCGTGGAACTGGTCGCTGAACTGCCGAAGTAATCGTCCTTCGAATCTCCGTTGAAATGCTGAAGTGCCGCCCTGTTGTTGTTGTTGTTAGTGTTATTGTTGTTGAACAACGAGTGACCGTCGTGTGCAGCACCACCGAGCCACGAGTTGCTCTGCTTACGAAGCCAAACGGGCGAAACATCGCCAGCTACGTTCCCTAATTGTTGTTGCTGCTGCTGTTGTTGTTGTTGTTGTTGGCAGACAGAGTTGTATTCTTCGGCCAGATTTCGCCTGCCAGGATCTTGCATCTGGTAGTCCAAGAAGTTGGAAGCTACTCGCTGATCTTCGGAGTTTTGTCTCTGAGCCGATGCCGCAGCCAAACCCGGATGGAGTGAGGGATCGTTGGGTTGGAAAGATCTGTGGAATACGTTGCTGGTCATTGGAGTTGCTGGTCCGTACAACGTGCCTCCGAAGCGCTCCCTGAGACTGAGCAGTCGAAACTTTTCCAGTCCCAAATGTTCGTCAATGCGCAACTGCTTTTCCAGTTTCTCCAGGCCCTTCAGTTGATCTTCGGCGGATCCGGTGCTGGGAATGATGACTGAATCGTCATCATCGACCTCTTCCTCCAAGACGTTCTCAAAGTTTACACTGGAAGGATCTATGATTCCGCTAGGCCTGGGGTCATCTTCGGATGACCTTTGGCCCCTTTTAATGGCCACTTTTGTGGCATTTTTGTATGAATTGGTATCGGTTTTCAAATTGGCGGAGGAGTTATTATCAGTTGGTGAACTTTCTCTGCTGCTATCTTCCTCCGCTATGAAGAGTTCGTCCTTCGAACCGAAGCCGACTATTCCCAAGGATTCCGGATCTGCATCTTCGTCTATCTCACCGAACTCCCTTTGAAAAGATCATTATGTTTTTTTTTTAAAGAATATAAATTGAATTTAAATCCTTTGCTAATGAATTCCAAATTATATCGTTATATCGGGGATTGGAAATAATTGTAAAATAATAATATAATCATAATATAATATAAAATGTCGTTGGAAAGTGTACGGAGTTTAAAACCGAGAAACTGTTTCGAATCTTTCAAGTTTCAAAGACAATTGTTACAAAAATTACAGCCTAACAAATTAAAAATGACTGTTCTGTGAACATAAGAAGCACAGAAATTGTCAAAAATGAAGGTGGTTGGGTGTATTAATCAATCAAGGAGCTTTTGCTTCAATTGATTCCATTTGAAGTTCAATAAATTTTAAGTATTTCTAAACTTTAAATTATTATTATTTAATTATTAATTAATTAATTATTATTATTTTAATTATTTTATTTAATTATTTAAGTTGACATGCGCTCTGCCCTAGCTATTCTCTGGTGTTCACCAGGATTTGAAATTCAAAAGTCATCGTGTGAGGCAGAACAAAATGGCTCGAATTTCAGTCAAAAATCTCTCAGGCAATTTAAATTTCCAGCCATGTTTGTTGTTTTAGACATGCTGATAGGTTCATTCATTTTCTCTAAGAATTGAGTTTATGAATGAACGAATCATGTTATCAACAAAAGCATACAATCCAGTTTTCAGGAGTTTCATCTGTCTCTGGTTGTGGATTATATTCCGAATTGAATTTAAATTAAAATATTTAAAAAAGAAAAAGAAACAAAACGACAGGAAATGAAAAACGTCTGCTAACTTATCAACGATGTCGCCGACAGTTGCCCGCCTTTCGTCCGAGTGATCATCGCTTTTGTTGAACCTCCTGAGCTTCAATCTTCTGTCACCGTTCCTGGTATTCTCCACCTCTTGTCGCAGTTTTTCGAAGTTACGGTTCAGCGAGTACTGCCTGAAAGTCTGCTGTATTTTCGAGGCAGCCCTGCTAGCCCTGGCCGTACCGCCGTACTTGCTGGCGAGCTGTTCTTGCCTTCTGGTCAACGTGGATTCTCCAACGTTGAAGTGTTGATTAGAGGGACTAGTCGGGTCGTGCGAGTTTGAACTCTCCGAATTTGTGTCCAGTTTAGCATAAGAATGACTGCAAGAGATTCACCAAGAGACAAGTTACGACATTGAAATCAAATAGAGCAAAAGAGAAAGATACAAAATAGTCGCATGGTTGGGTAAAACCCAAGTAACTGTAAATAACACGAGACAAACGCGTCAGAAAATGGACGAATCCTAGCGATTGCAGAGAACTCGGTGTAGTTGAGTTGCAAGATGAATTCAGTCAGAAACCGATGAAAACAAAAGATACCGGAATCGTTAAAAAAAAGGAACGAGAAATCGAGAATAGGATCCTGATACCGTGTAATGTCGACGATATAAAAAAATATGATTGTTTTTATTATTATTATTATTGTTATTATTATTATTAAATATTATTGTTATTATTCATGAGGATAAAAATAATAAATATAAATGTATGCAAGACGTACGAATATAATTGGAAGAGATGCCGGTAAAGACAATCATATCCTCGTAAACGTCATCAATATAAATCAGAATAAATGCACAGAAAAATAACAATTTTTATAGGTATATGATTGATACAGCAAAACAAGTAACACAAAAAATAATAATTGGTTAAGGAATAATAATGCTTAGGAATAATAATAATAATTATTATGAATTTTTATTATAAATAATAATTATTATTTTTTACTTAATTATTAAATAATAATCATTATTATTTTGAATTAATACTAATAATTATTTTTAATTAATAATAATAGTAATAATAATAATAATTCAGTTTTAATGCGAAAAAACAGTAACAATAGAACAGCAAAGTTCATCAAATGAGGTTGAAAGATTAGAGAGAGAAAAATACATTACTCAAAGGTATAGATGTAAGACCAAAAAAAATCATCATAGAATCTCATAAAATGCACTCAGAAGTGATTTCCATGAAGTAGTTCAAGATAATTGCAATGTCCAAGTCCAATTTACATACAATTCACTTTCAAAGGCAGCAATTTGATTTGATTGATTTTGTTATCTTTTTTAAAAAATAAATGCGCTCTGTATTTTGTATGATTAACAAAGAGCAGCATAAATTGTAGACACGAGACGACGTTCATTAATAAATGAAAAATATTCATATTCCATATTAATATTCATATTAACTTTTAATCGTTTTTGTTTTTATTCGCTATTTTTATTATTTCGTTTTATTGTATTCGATTGTCTCTCAAGTGCTATAGTTCGTTATAGTGCCTTAACATCCTAGGAATTAGGATACAAAATTATAGTGCCTTTAAAATCCTAGGACTTGGGATTTAAAAAAAAATGGCACTTTAAATATTTGCTGAATGAGCTGAACTGAATTCATTCAAAAAAAAACATAAATTCGATATGAATAATCATTTTCGTTTGCCTTCAGGGCCAGCAAGTATTAAACGATCGAGAAGATAGAAAATGTGGGAAATACATTTGCACGTGTTTCCAATCTCCTGTGGACTTGAAAGGGAGTCCAAACCTCATGCTTAACACTCACAGTCCTCATTAATTCACCTCCCCCCATAATTCTCTAATGAATGCACCTCCACAATTCGCCAATCATTCAAATGGATTATTTCCATGGTCGATGGTCCAACATTCACTAAAAAAATTATGCTGCTAAACGCATACGGTATTTATGGTATGGTATATTTACCGGTATAGTATATTTATCGGACGTGTAGTAGCGGTCATGTTTATGTTTAGACTTTTGACAGGGCAGTCATTGTTTTATTTCCAGCAAATGTTGCCATCTTCAAAGGCCGACAAAACGATTGGCTTTTGCCTGGAGAACGAACCAATGGGTATTTTGTGAATCCTTTGGGTACCATAAGATTGGTTGGGGAACAAAATGTGATGCCTTGTGATATAAAATAAAAGGATTTTAATTTCATAAATCCCAATGTCAGTCTCATATTGTTTCAGAGAAAATGAAAGACTTTAAAAAAGAAGTTATAGCAACAATGGAACTTTCAACAAAGTAATGCATACTAATACCAACAATTACTTAGTATTATGTTAAGGTATAATAACAATTGCTAGATAAACCACGTCGTTAAGTACAAGGCAATCTAACGATAACTATTCAATTTCATTGCATAATTTCATAGACGTAAAATTCGTTCCAACAGATCGGAGTTGGACCACTGACCAGTGAAGCGAATTGATGCCAATATTCGTACAATTGATGGGTTCTTGGAAGAAATAACGACCAATAAAAATGGATGCCGGAGAAAATATGGAGAGCTGGAGATAAAGTAATGACCGATCAATTAGATAAGCCACTTTTTATTTCCCCCAACTTATCAACTTCCAGTCCAAGAATTTGCTTATCAACCGGATAACTTTTTGGAGAGCATCTTGATGCATCGAGAGAATCTCCAATGAATGCATGATGATTGAGCTATTGAAATGACGGACGGATGAATGAATGAATAAAACAATCGAAAGTACGGATTGATAAGAGGCACGACCAAGCAAACATTCAAAGAGACTGAGAATGTCGAGAGAGATCCGTCCGTCCGTCTGTCTGTCCGTGACGATTTTATGAAGACGAGGCAGACGTGTTTACGATCAAAGACCGATGGATTGTTGTTTCGGTGAGATGATGACGGTGGACAAGTGAGAGTAGAGAAAGAGAGTTCACCATGGTGCACAATTTGTAGAACTTCAGCGGTGCATCTGCGAGATTCGAAACGAGATATCATCTTCCAAGGTGATATCCTCATAACATCTAAAACATCTAAAGATAATTCTAGAAAATCATTTCTTTTTTCCATCATCGTCGTACTCGTCATCGCCGTAAGCAGGTGAGAAATTTAACCTTAAACTCAGCACCGAACGACCTCTCCGGTGGGTAACCATGGCAACGCGAATAGCGTCGTCCGGAGGAGGAGTTGCTGGGTGTTGATAAGTTCAATCACTCAACGTTAAACTAACAATTGGCAAATAATTTGTATTCGTAGATAAGCAAAAGCACCCAGGTGGAGCTAACTACTCCAGGTTCACTTCGTGCTTCAACCAAAGCAACATCTTAGATCAATCAATCAATCAATCAATCAATCAATCAATCAATCAATCAATCTTTCACCAATCCAATCGAGTCAATTCCACTCGATTGAAAAGTTTGCTTTAGGTCCCCGGATAATCCAATTCATTTGTCAACCCAATTGTTACTCCGGCCTAAAATCTACACTATCCACCTGCACAGCCCCAGGTATTCACGCCTCGTGGATGGCAGATTAAAAGTGGAACTTTCCATCTAAATCCATTTACAATCACTCGAGTCCTGCGATAGCCTTTGATTTCAAAATGTTCCCACGTCGTTGATAGCAGCGGAGAGTCCATCAATCAATCACTCGATCGAGCTCTGGGTTCAATCAGTTAATACATGTCACGATTGAATGATTGATTGATTTCCAGCAATGTAACAGAGTTTTTCACAAGCCCATCGCATTTTGATACTTTGGAGTCTGGAAAGCATCATCATAACGGAGCTCGTTCGCAGAGCTTGTTCCCAACATCGTGACACGGAACATCATTACTAAGCACATCGCTTAACTATCATCATCGTCGTCGTCACGGCCATCATCACTGCAGTTATCACGGGCCTGTCCGATTTATCTGAGTTTTATGATTTATTTTGCTTTCATTCATCTTCGAGCACATATCATCACCTTCACCATCGGCGTTATCACGATCACTATCAGCACCATCATCAGCGACTATCGTCAGCATCACCGCCTTGGTCTATGGCTATCGCAGTCATCGAACTCGTACTTAGCGGACACCGACCAATATCGATAATGGCGATACGTTGAACGAACGTTGTTGCAATTCCCGTCCAACAACTTTTTGGTGGAAAAGCGAGTACCGGGAGGAGGAAGTGGAGCACGTGGTCACATTCTTTCAATCATCGTCAGTCAATCATTGAGATGCCATCATCACTGTAGCACAACCCCTCTCATATCGGGTCGTGATGACCGCAAACAAAGTGCAGAATTCATAACATTTTCAAATGATTAGCATTAATGGTTCGCATTCATTCATCCGTCCATCCATCCTTCTGTCCACTCGACCATCCATCCATCCATCCGCCCGTACTTCAATTCATCTCTCCATACGTCCGTCCGTCCATCCGCTGATCCGCTCTCGATCTCCGCTTTTCGATCGGTTTCTCTATTCCGCGACCCAGTTGCACTTACTCGCACTCACGCTTTGTTTATGGCATCACTTAACCTATTGAAGCCGCCTGTCCTTGATTCATTTTTCTTTCTTTCTTTCAATGGATTGTCATCCGGTCACACCAATCGAGTTGAGGATGATGATGATGGATGATGGTGACTGCGAAGATGGAGGTAACCATGGCAACAGCACACCGCGTGGTTGCGATCGATTGCAACACGGTTTTGTTTCCAAGGCCGGAGTCGAAGATAGCATCGGCAGAAAGCGAATAAATCATGTCGACTTAATGCAATCGTTGGATCAAAATATGGCAAACTGAGGCTACGTTGGTTAATGGCGGTCCAAGAGGAGTGATATATGCCTGGACACGGAACAATAACTCCTCCTTCTTCTTCTTCTCCTCTCCATCTCTCTCTCTCTTGAATGCATGAACATTGGATTAGTTCTTAGACGAACCAAGGAACAGGATTTCAAGGTAGAGTCTGGAATGAGAGATGAGTCTACGAAGAAGAAGAAGAAGTAGAGGAGAGGAGCAGAATGAAATACAGCCAGGAAGATGGTTTTATGAGTTTGCCTGCTGTTTATGATAGCACTAATCCACAGGGTCCACCTCAAGGCGTACCTTTCACTTTCTCTCTATCTCTGCATTCTGATCCTTATCTAAGAACGCACCACCATTTAAAACCATCCACCCTCTCCTTCGTCATCATCTCACTTCCCTTAGCCACAGGCCGGCCCGATGCCAATGGAAGATAAGAAATAAAAGCTAACAAAGTTATAAAAATTATTCGCACGTGCGAATGGTGGTTATGATGATGATTTGGCGTATATGATGAATCATTGGGTTGTATATTATATCTGAATATCAATGAGAACCATCAAGCCATTAAAAATTAACTCTCGAGTTTATGAAAATTAGCAGGAACCTAGTGATTACCTTGATAAATTAAATATCTTAACATAATTATTGTCAAAATTAATATCATGGAAAACAAGAATTGGTGTCTAGCATGTATTGAATGGAAAATAAACTGATTTCAATCATTAGACATTCAAATTCAACGCCAGAATGCAGAGAAACAAAGTTAAATTTCTAAAAAAAAACAAAGAAGGAAGTTCTGTATGAGACACATTCCTAGCAACTGAACGAAATCCCGGTCTATCCAAGTTATTCGACCAGAGTCCATAAAATGCTGATAATTGCATCGATCGGGATAATGGCTCTCAGCAGCGATCGTCATGATTAATACAACTTCGATGATGACGACGACGACGATGATGACAACTGTGGAGGTAATGGTGACAGGAAATGGAATGGAAATGCTTTTGGCCGACGAATTCGGGGAGTGGATGCGTGGATAATCATCGAGAACAGCATTTAATTTCCTCAGCCAGGGTGATATCATTTATAACTGTCATCATCATTATCATCGTTATCATCACCAATAGCAGCTCCTATGACTCACATAACAGACAATTTATGTTGGTCAAAATGAGTCGCGATTCTCGAATCGAGCATCAGGTGTTTGCAGACTGGAAGGAAACTGAAAAGGGGAATGCAAGAGCTACCAGGAATCTAAGCACAAAGTGCCTGGTTTACTTATGCCAACAAAGACTGGGCTTGAAGATTATTGAATCACTGGAGGGTCCTAAATTGAAAGATTTGTAAGAACAGTCGCACTATAGTAATACTGGTAATAGATCCATTCGTAAAGCTTCAAACTTTTCCATTAACATATAGCTATATGTTATATACCTAAGCTATACATAATATATACTTATATGTTATATATACCAAAGCTATACATAACATACACCTATATGTTATATATACCTAAGCTATACATAACATACATACACCTATATGTTATATATACCAAAGCTATACCCAAGGGTCTTTGAGAGAAAGAGCAATGAAGTAGGCTGCCAAAAGTTAAGTTTATGTCATTTCTGTGAACTAATCTGTGAATGATTGAAGTTAACACAACAGCATCGTGGATGCAATAATGAGAAACAATATCTGATGCAGATTCACGCTTTGAGTTGAGTTGGATCATCTTTTCTTTGGTTAGGGTAATATAAATCATTTGGCAGGTTATTGATTATTTAATTATTCAATCTATTTGTCTAACAATTTGAGGAAAACATAAACATTGTTATATAACATAAGTTTTGTTATGTAAGTACTAAATAAACTTTGTCTCAGATTAAATTGATAAAAAAAAGTGACATCAGGAAGCTAATGAAATCTTACATTACAAGAAAAACAAATGAGTGAGCAATGTTATGCTTTTTGGTCAAGAATAATGCCAATTTTACAGGCTGGAAATCAGTGTTATATCAATGGGAGAGTGTCCTAGCTCAGAAAGAATAACCCTTGAGGAACTAAATATGATGAGAAACAAAAAAGGCCAGGGGTAACCATTTTTGTGACACATGCCCCTTGTCTGGCCAATTTTAAAATCTTGCTAACCCAGTGTATAAATCGATAAAGAAAATAAAGTAACATAACTTGATATCTAAAGAAATAATTTGAGGATTCAAACAAGATATAGAAATTACATGAAAAACAAACATAGCATTCCTCAGAAAACATCTTGGGACATATTGTTGGCTTGTTTTGTGAAATAAAATCATCACTAAAATTGTATGCCTTTAATATTTCCAGGCATTAAAGTCACTTGTTTTAATTAAAAATCTCCATCTTTTGGACATACTTGCCAAATCAACAATGATGAGCTAAAAAAAATACAATCACTAACCCATTGACTTGCAGAGCAACACTTTCTGAGCTGCTTGCCTGGAAGGCAGTTTCCAATGGTTGTCCAGGTGGTAATTTGCCTTGTTGTTGAAGTTGACAGATGGCCAAAGCAAGCTGGCTACTCAAAGTTTCTCTGACTAATCTCAGACGATGTACTTCATATTCGAGCATTTCAATTCGCTTTGCTTGCACTTTAATCATCTTGTCTTTTCCTCTCAAAATTTCCGAAAAGTATTCAGGCAACGATCCGCTAGATCCGCTGGTTGTGTGACAACTATTTTCCGACGCCATGGTCGGGGGAGTCATAAGAGACTAACTCTATAAATTGACAATTTTGTCAAGAATTCTTTCTTGCCTTTAAATTTTCATAAATTAAAACAATCGGTTCATAGATAAGGATTGTTTTAAAAGAAAACAAGCAAAACAAACGATTGAAATATTGGAAGTTTCAGAAGACCCTCCTCTAAATTCCTACAAAACACCAACAACCCTACACCGACACAGAGCGAAACGAAACACCCGCTAGTGCTAATATGAGAAATGCCAAGAGAGTAAACAGTTTTAAATCTTGAGCATATTATGCGCAGCATAATACAATGCCCATGCTTATATTGCTAATATTACTCTGAAATTATTTTTTTCATTTTCAGAGGCGTTTATTAGTTGATTTATTAATTGAAAAAGTTTTGCAATTCTTGACCTGTAAAAGTCTGAAGGTACTAATTACATTAAATGAAAAATAGATATGTTTCAATGATACCGCAAATTTTATTTATAATATTTTTGTAATCATAACATTTAATTAAAAATTGAAGCTTAAATGCCCAAAATAAAACCTAAATTAAATTAATGTTCCTAATCTAGTAAAATGAAATTCACTTTTGTCCTTATTTTAAAGCAAACAATTTTAACAAATATTTCATCTTTTACCAGTGCAAGTTAAAGAATTAAGATTTAAGTTAAGAGAAAATCTATTGTTATCGCAACTGTTTATGAGTAAATTCTGTTCAAATTTACGCTACGTAGACTTTATGAAAGTTAACATTTTTTTAATTCTGCACTAAATTTAGAATTTCAGTCTAATTTTTATCAATGGACAAGTAAATACTCATTATGAAATTACGTAATGTTTCAGGTATTCGTGCGCAGTCTGCTATTTGATAACTTATATTATTATTAGCACCATTATTACTAAACTAAACTTTGAGTAAGAAGAAAGACAAATTACCATAAAGACTGAAATAGCTTCAATAGCCAAAGTGATCTCCATAGTTGTATGATGTCATGAAACTATTTGTTAAGGCGTAAGAAAGTTGGGGATTATAATTAGATCCATTCACTAAAATATTCTGTCGTAGTCCACAGAGGCGTGCCGGCGCTTCGATTCATTCTTGACGATAACTTATTAATCGTTCAATATCTTTCCGCTGTAATCAGTTTTTAGTTATCGAGATTAAACAAATATATTATATTTTTGGTGGAATTAAAACTTCTTGACTCGGGGATTGACTCGCTTACACAAACAGGCTTAGATCATTGTTTTGATGAGCAAGGAAACAATTTAGTTTTGATTAAAGAATAGAGGTGAGTTCATTAATCGTTTCATTAGATTCGCAATTTTATTTTACTCATGTGAGGTTGACAATTTTACTGTGATTTGTTCACTTGTTTTTTTTTATTGGCCCCTACTTAATATTATGGATTAATGTTCGCAGATATATATACATATATATCAAAGACATGCCAGCAAGTAAATATGGAAATTTTCCAGAAGTATTGACAGCTTCTAGCCAATTCCCAGAGAAGTCTCTCATCACCCACAAACAGCTGAAAGATGTTATGGAAAACATGATAAATTTTGGAGGAGAAATTAAATTATCTGAAGTCTCAAGTAGATCTCTTGGTGGGATTTCAATCTTTCCAATTTGTTTGGGACAATCTGCTGAAAACACGTCTCCGTCGTGCCAAGAAATTTCAAAAGTAAATCAAAACGAAGTACCATTACCACATGTCCTATCCAAATATGATTCATCAAGTTTTGAATTAAATACCTGTAAACATCACCGGACCCCATCAAATCTCACAGGTTCTCAACGCATAATAAATGGTGCTACAAATTCATTTTTCAATGAAATGATTGGGGTCTCTTCTCCATCTGTTGGCAACAATATGACAAGCAAAAGCTTCAGTTTTGATAATGTTTTACATGACAACATGGTTGACTCTGGACCAATAACCTTTGATACCTCAATGACAAATATCCCAGCAAAATTAGTTTCTGATGACAAAATTGAAACTGATGGTGAATTTCTTACAGACATCTTGATTTTGGATTGTAGATCTTTTTTATCTTATAATGTCAGTCACATAAAGACTGCACAAAATGTTCATTTTCCAAACATTTTACAGAGAAGATGTAAAAAGAAAATGACTGAAAAAGTCATAAATTGTGTCAGCATATCCAATAAGCATAATGATGAGGCAATAAGTACAAAAATTGGCAAAACATTTTCAGAAGGCAAAATTAATGATAGTCAGAGGATGTTTAATGACAATAGTGATTCCACTGAAAGCCAAACTTCAAAGGGCTTTTTGGATCCTTCTCAGCATTCCCTCCCATGTCCTCTTTCTCCATTGCCAGATCCAAACCAACGGATAAGGCTGGAGAGCATAGTGACCTGTGACAGGCGGAGAAAGAGACTGTTATCGGGAGATTTCAGTCTCGTTGTGATCTATGACGATCACTTTGAGGATAGTCAGACACATCTAACTAAAAATCAGGAGGTTGCATTTTCAGAAAAGTTGATTTTGGTTGTGAATGCATTATCTTCATTGCTGCCTCAGAAGCAGTTGTCCAAATTGAGGTGCCTTCAGGGTGAGTTTATCTTAAAGATTTCATTAATGACCAGTACTTGATGCTAACTTGAGTACCACCACTGATTGAAATAATCAATTTATATTTCAGGGGGTTATTCCACCTTTGCTCGTCATTATCCCGAGTTAATTGAAAAGCAGGAATTCGGTTTGGAACAGCTTTCTCCATCACCGCTGCTGAGTGGTTCAGGAATTGCTTCTCCTGAGAAGGATCGGGTCAAATGGACTGCACACAGTGACAAGGTAAAATATTTTTGAATTTTGATGTCTCTATTTATGCTTATTTTTATTACTTTTGATAAAAAGGATAATTCATTTTAAATTGAAGGGGGATCCCACAGAAATCTTGCCTTGGCTTTTCTTGGGAAATGCCTACCATGCTGGTCAGACAAATAGACTGCTTGATCTTGGGATAACAGCCTTGCTGAATGTGGCTTCAAATGAAGTCAATGAATCTCTTATCAAGCGAGGTTCATTTCCATCTCCTGCTGTAGAAGACTTGACATTCCAACAAGCCTGCATTCCAATGGTTGACAGCCTAACTTCTGAAATTAGTTGCCTTCTTTGGTCAGCAATAGAATTTATAGGTAACCACTACATCATTCCATGTTTTTTTTATATTTGTGTATTGGACTATAGTAATTAATTTTTTGTATATCCTGAATAATTTTGATTTTTGATAATTTTATTTCAGAGAAGGTTCGACAAAACAATGGCAGAGTCCTGGTACATTGCTCTGCAGGTGTTAGCAGATCACCAGCTGTTTGTTTGGCTTATCTTATCAGTGCACACAACTATTCTCTTGAAGATGCTTATGAGTTTCTGAGATCTAAGAGAACCTGCATAGCTCCAAACCTAAATTTTATGCAACAGCTTCAAGAATTTGAGAAGAGCCACAGAAACAAATGTAATGTTTCTAATCCACCTATAAATGAAAGAGTTGTGGCTAGGAATCAAGTGTGTCTTATGAAGCCCAAATACTCATCAAATTCATCATTTTCTTATTCTGCCAAAAATCAGGCTTTAGGTCTTGGGGAGATTAGAACTGATTCTTTGATGAAGTTTGTGGGACTATTTAAACAAATTCAGCATAGGAAGAAAAACAAGCATATGGACCCTCTTTACATGAAACATTTTATGAGAGATGGTAGTTTAAAGGTAATCAAGTTAAAAATTAACATGATACTCCAAACCTTTAAAAACCATGGCAATGAAGGCCCATTGTCAAGAAAATGTGCATTGGGTTTGTTATCATTGTTAACTTCAACACAAATTAGGCCAATGCTGCCAGTCATTCTCAAGGACCATCATCTCTTGAAGATTTTCCTGTCAGAAGTTTTTTCAATGGAAGATGTTGAACATCCTGTTATGAGTTCTTTGTTTGGGGTAAAAGTCAAAAAGAGATCTGGCAGAAGGACCATCCTGCTGCTCAGAGATGATAAAAGAACTTGCATCAGAGATAAGAAAGATAGTGTCCAAGGAAATGGTGAAGATGAATTGTCTGATGAATTTGCCCTACAGAAAAATAAAAGAAAAGTAGAAAAATCTTTTATTGGTGACCAAAGCCTAGCAATGGTTCATGTAAATCCAGTGCTAACAAATGTTATTGTGAATGGGGATTTATCTTTAAGTACTGCTTGTGTCCCATCTGCAACAAGACTTGTTAGTAATAGCGGCAATGAAGAAAAGGGATCGAATCATAATCTCGCACGCATCGAGAACGACATGTCTCCTGCTAAAAAACTGCGTCCGTCATCACTGAGCAATTGTCATAATTCAAGAGTAGCTTTTGGTAAACCATTTCAGCACAATTCTTGGCAGCACAATTCCTGCAGGACTCTCCCAGCATTTTCACCATTTGCCTTCAGTACAGCATCTTCCCTTCCTCAGTCTCCTGAATGTGCACAACCTCTGAAGCTTTCGGTCTTGACGACACCATCATCATCGTCCTTAGGATCCTTACAACAACCTCACTCGACTAGCATTTTTCCCATGTTGCTGACTTCACCTTTAGAGGCAGCATCTCATACATCGTCACTGCTATCACTATCGTCTCAAGGTCTTGGCAATCATGTGCAAGGCAAGAGAAAGATATTGATCTCATTTCTCACCCCAAACTGCAATCAAGAGGCTGCCTTCTCTTTTGACCATCCTCAGACATCCTCCTCTGTTGGGAACCTGTTACCATCCCCCACCGTCTGCCATAGTCCCGTATTATCACCCAGCTGATTAAAATACTGTAACTTATATAATGTCTATGAACTCAATAAGGCAAATCTGGATGCTATGAGATTTGAATTAATGATACAAGAGTTTGTAACATAACAAACATTTTGACAAGTTTGTATTTATTTCTGATGGTTAGGTCATGTTTTGATGTGCAGAATTTTTATATTTGTAGTGACTACATACATACATGCAGTTTTGCACTTGTTAAATGATGTTGGTTTTAAATTAGTTGATTAATGACTTAAATAATAATATTGGAAAAACCTGTTGGCAATCCTTCAAATTCATTTAAATTACTTTTGATTTGGAAAGTGATTTTGATAATAAATTTGGTTATGTTAATGCAGGGTGGGTGTTCGTTCTGATTGTACTACTTTTTTGCTCAAGTTCTTGGCAGTTCATATGACTACCTCAGTCTTCATCCTATTCATTCATCAATTCATCCTAATTGAATATTTCTACTTTTTAATTTGTTTGGTTTCATAGCATGCCTGCATTTAAAAATTATATTTTCACGATGTTGCTGGTGCACGCAAATCGTTAAGAGTGTATTAACATTGATCAATACAGTCGCGTGCTATCCTTGAGGTGGCGAAAGGTTGTTGTTTATTAACATAATAAATAAATATTACAAAACGCGTTTCACCTATTGCGCCTATTTGTTTCATAGGTCGGGCAACCAGAAGCTGTTGACAAAAAGCTGCAATTGAGAGTTGGGTTCACTATGTTGCCTCTGATGACACCATAAAAAGCGTTCATACAGAGTAAAGATCTATTTTAGGACCTGAATGCAGAAAATATCACTAGGGAATGCGCTGATAAGCCAGAGTTTGACAGAAAATTAAACCGAGACAAGCAGCTAGAAAAACAGCAACAACGTTGCATTTTTGGAGTCTTTTGCCCGATATGGATAGAGCTGCAGATAATTAGATTTGGTGTCTCAGCAGAACAATCCGTACATTAAATGTAACAAAGCATTAAGAAGCTTACCAAACAAATATAATGCTATAAGGTAAATACATTCATGAAAGCATGTAAAAATTGAAAATAGTTAATTACAAATCACAAAATGTCTCAAACTAAATGAATATTCTTTTTATGATATTAAAAGTTCAAATTTTGATGAGCAATATTTCGACAACTAAATTTATTTTGAATGAAATTATATCTGCGTTTGAAGCAATATAATCTTTTTAGCATAGAATATTTAATGTCAGCGATGTTCGAAGTTATTGATTTTTAGGCCAAAGCGTTGCAAGACGTCTGCTTGAGTTTGCACAGTAGTAAAACTTAAAAGTGATTAGATCAAAGTGAAATTAAAGATGAACTGTATGTTCTAATTTGTGATAATAAGGGATGAAATAATCATACGAAAAGGTTAGAATACAAATAGGTTTAATCAATAAATAAACAAGGCTAAATGAAGGTGAAGTCAAGAACGTCCTAATTGAAAAATATATTTAGTCAAATCGAGCTTTGTGCACAGTACAATGATGAAGAACTGTTGATGCAACCAAGCTGCAGCCACCTCAGAATGACTTTTGACCCTACAGCTTTCAATATCATGATTAATTGAGAAATATTTTCCCATAAAGTCATACTCTAAAATGATATACAATTGGATCAGATAAATTATTTCATACTTTTCTTGAAATTTTTTTAGGTGCTTAACAATTGCTTCAGAATATATGCCAATTTATTACTAATATTTGGTCCCAAATGCACATCATAAGTTCAGAGTTTTAGCCACTGCCTAGGCCTATGCATTTTACTCAAATATCAACCCTACTTGTTGCAGTTGTGCCAAGAAAAATCTGGGGAAGGTCATAGACCAGTTGTTTCAAGAGATATCAGGCACTTAACAATGCAGCAATCATGATTGATTTGACTTGATCAGGGGCAATCATATTCTAAAGAGGTATCTAATAAAGAATTGTACAGGCAATGGTTTCATTAATGTCAAAGTTTGTTGCAACTGTAAGCTCGATTGGATTAAAATTTCCAGGATGAAGAAGGAAGGCATGGGCTTTGGGTGCCTAATGACACCCTCTGATGGCTCTGATGGCATCACCAATACTGCTAGAATACTCTGAGTAAGATGTGTGATTTTTTTACTGTTTAACTGCTATCAGGTTTTGTTTGCAAATGTGAGATTTTAAATTTAAAAAAAATGGGTATGGGCCTCAGGACACATGATAATGTCATGTCTTCTTAGATGAATAGACTTTTAATTAATTTTTATTTTTTTGGAAATTCAACCAAGATTTTAAAATAAATAGATCAACGTAATCAAATTAATTTTAAGTGGAAAATATTTCTAACCCCGATTACTCGATATATTAACACAAATTTAACATTTAATGAAAGCATCTTCCATTGCACATCTTATCAACACCATATCAAGTAGGATCTGAGTGTCATGCTAAAAAAAAACTTGAAGCATTTCTGAAAAAGCTATGATGATAAAGCAAGTTTACATTAGCTCTGTGATTAATATTTCAATCAGTTTGGTAAACAAGCTAACTAAATAATAAAAAGGCAAGTAATGGTGGAGCATAGCACCTTGAAAGTCTGCTTTTCAGAGAAGCTTTAACGCCATATTTGATCTAATCGAAAACAGGCAATTAGGAAACTAAGATGCAGTTTAGTCTCAACAGAAAATATTTACTTAGAAACAGATAGATATGAAAATTGATGCTTATTTACAACAGTCCTTTTCTAGAATGTTCAGCTAGAGCCATGAATTTTTTGTACAGCTCCTTCTTTTCGTTTTCGGAAAGAGGTCTCTTCTCGATGTTCGGACCCACTAGAAGATCGTACAGCCTTTTCCTTTCCTGGGTCACCGACAGGTCAACTTCGATGACCCTGATCAGAAGCACAGAGGAGGTCTTGTACATGTCCTGGCTGTTGTAGATGGGCACCGTCTTCTCGCAAAGGATTTCCGACGTCATCGTCACCTTTCCGCCATCAATGTTCATGGAAATTTCCTCTGCAACCTGGAAAGTAATGTCATTATAACTTATCATCATTAAGGCAATTCTCACCGTCATCATCATCATCATCAATAGCAATAAGAATGACCTGCTGTGGACATTGTGGTTTATTAGCTGAAGAAATTTTGATTAAGGATTTTGGAAATAGATTTGAGAAATTAATGTTCACTTACCATTTTTAAATTGTAAATTAATTATTTAAAATATTGATTGTAACACAAATAATAATTATTAATTGTAAAATAATAACAAAATTAATTTAAATAGGGATAAAATATAAAATTTGTGAAATATTGTGGTAAATTTGAATTTTACAATCCTATCAGCTTTCATAGAATATTTGAAATTACTTTTTCTGAATGATTCAGTATATGTATGAATGGCACTTATTATTATTTAGCAATATTGATGAACATAAATAACATTAATAGTGTTTTAAAGCAATGTGGCAATAAACAAACATTAAATAATGATATTAAAATCAGTATCTGCCGGTTCAAGGTCAAGTCATCATCAGGGCATGAATCACCTTATCATTCTCAGATGGAGGAAGTTTATCTCTTGCCAGGAGAAGTTTCAAATCCTCAGATATTCGTGGGCCGTTGGTGATTTTGTCACCCAATCTTTTTATGTCGATCCTCTGCTTCACAGAATCTGCAGCTGCTCCTCTCAGAAGGGTCTGCAAATCAAACTTATTGATCTGTTCCATCCTCCTTACGTAACCGGTCTCGACGGATGTTCCGCTTCCTTCGTGTCTTCTGTAGCCGTTCCTTTCTGTGAGTTCCATTCCATTTGACCTTCTAAAAGTGCTTTGATAACCTAGTTTAAGTTAATGTACTTGAGACACTTTTGTTCTGAATGCATTAATGAATGTTTATTCTATTGATTTCGTTGCAGAGTAAATTATAGCAGTTAAAAGCATAAAGAAAGATCTGCCATACTTTTGTTGATCTCAATGTCTTTATCAAACTGGCCGTATTCGTCCAAAGACTTCAGTGGATTCTGAAAAGAAATTGTTCGATAAATATCATCAACATCTTGAGAATAGTTAGAGCTGCACACAAGATTTAGAGGGGCCAGCCATTTAACCAAGCACCAAAACAACGAACTTTGTGGCTAGTGGTTAGAAAGCGCTCTCCAGTCGTCTCTGACGTCTCTTTTGTGCCTCCATTTTGACTTCTGTAGCCTGGATCAGTTTTCCACTCAGGAGCCTCATCGGTGACCACAAGCTGGGGAATGTTTTGAGGAGCGCTTCTCTTTTCTTTGGTAGGAATGCTGACAGCATCTGGAAAACTTCTTTTGGCCTCTTGAGACACCTTCGTTCGAGGTACATCGAGTGCAGAATGAGGTATTTCTGGGCGACTTGACGATTGCACTCCATCTCCAGGTATTTCTCTCGGTCCTGATCTACTGAATTGCACTTCATTTCTAGGCTCACGCTTTTTATCTGGAATTATTTTTTTAGTGGAAGGTCCTTGGGAACACATCCCGTTCCTCGGTACTTGGTTTTTCGCATTTGCATTTTTCCGATTTGATCTAACGTTATCTGTTACGTCACTCGGCTTCGACCATGCAGCAGCTTTTCCATCAACGTATTCTTCGATGTTTCGCCCGGAAAATGTGCTTCTTGAGGTGCTATTCACGTTTGAAACTATTAAACTGGAAACATTCTTAGCACGAGACTCAACGCCTTGCAAAGAAAGATCAAAGGCAACGTCACTTTGTGTCGGCATTTGTTTATTGTTTCTCGATGTCCCATTAAGTGAGACCACAACTGTTCCAGATCCAGAGCCTCTATCTTGCTCACGGGATTGATTTGTGATAGGGACGGAGTGAAAGAACTGCGTATTTTGAACAGGTGGACTGAAAACACTCGGCGTGACACTCCTCAGAGTTCCGTTAGTGTAATGAGTGTTGTAGGCCTCAGATGAAATGTTGCTGTTATGACGGGATATCAGATTGGGTTGAGAGATAAACGAGGATGGTGAAAATGGAGGAGAAGTAAAATTTGTGTTTGGAAGGGCACTAGCAGGTCTCGATGGGACCAACAAAGATGGAGTGAGGTTCATTGTGATCTTGTAGGTGCTTCCAGTTTTCTTGGCATCTTTTAGCTCCGGTTCGATGCCCAGTTCTATCTCGACAAGAGGAGTCGTAGCCATTCTCTCGACGTGGTGTTCAGTCAATCCTTCGTGTCGAAGAAATGAATGGGAGGGCAGTGGAGTGACAGTTCGAGCGTCAAAAGTTGACATACTTCTGCCATCATAAGAACTGAGATTATTTTTAGCTACCACCTCAACAGTACCTTCTTTACGAGAGGGAACTCTAATTGGCTGCTGATCTATTTCTTTATTTACGTTAATGAATCCAGAAACTACGTTACTTTCTAAAGTCTTGACGGGCTTGTCCTTCTTAGCTGTGATAGTTCCGACGACTCTGTTGTTTTCAGTTTCCCGACGTTTACCATCTTCCTGAGCAATTGTCACTATCCCAGATGGAATGGTTTGTTTGATTTGTCTAGTGATGGTTTTGATAATGGTTTTGATCGTTGTCTCTTCTTCGTCATCGTCGTGTGCACCATCAGCGCTGTCGTAGTCATCGTACTCGTCGTCAATATCCGTCATCCTTGGAGGAGGTGATGGTGCGCCGTCCGAATGCTCTTCCTCCCCCTCTTCATACCATATTTGACCGTAGTTGGGTCCAGTTCCCCTCGGTTTCTTCAAAAGTTTCCCTTTGCCTATGGTACTCTCATTTGTTTCGATTATTTCGTCGTAAATGTCGCTACCGTTAGGCTCGTATGCATCAAAACTTGAAGCCATCTTAGAGTCCGATTTGCCCGATCCAATTGGCTGAGAAATTGGTGAATAAGCGGGAGAATTCTAAAAAAAAAAAGAAGAAAAGAATTGCGCTGTGAATCGATAACTGCTCAATATAAAATATTCTTTATTGTAACAGTAAGCGTTCACTGCATTAAATTCTTACCGTGTTCAGAGACTTCTGAGGAAGGAGATCATTTCTGTTGTCTTCTTCAATCATCCTCTGGATCGCAGAATCAGAAGGAACTTCTGATTTACCATATCTCGGCTGTATTTCATATTCACCGACTGAATCCCGGTCGTCACTTGGAGCGTCACTCATTGGACTCAAGTCCCTGTTGATGTCAAGATTTCTTTGTGCCGATCTTGCCGCTCTACCTTGAATGTAATTCTCTTTCAATCCACCATTTGTGTCCCTGTATCGGCTGAGTGCGGACCAATTCTTGTCGTTTTGATACAAGTGCGCGTTCGGCTGAAGATAGTCGTTTTCTCCATTTTCATTAAAATTTCCGACAATGTGATATCTCCCGTAGATACCATTCTGTTTTCCACTTTTTTCCGTATGCACAGAATATAAGTGTCTCAAAGACCTGTTAGAATAACGATCTTCAGTTTCACCGTCGTCTGGCATGTCTTGGCGAGCAATTTTTCTTCTATTTGCTTCTGTTCTGCCTCTGAGATTTCTGTAGGATTGATCTCTTTCATTGTCTTGAAAATATTCATAATGCTTCGGCTTTTCTGTTCTGTTAGACGCATGATAATCTCTGGTAACAGATTCAGAATTCTGTTTTCTGCTAAGCGAACTAAAGAATTCTTTTCTTTCGCTGACTTTGCCTTTCAGGCTAGGATCATTCTGGTGTTTATGAACTTTCTCAGCTGAAACGAATTCGTCAGGTGATAAATTATCTTTCGCAAGCCATGAATCACTTGTTTTGAAGTTAGAGTCAATTGCTGCATGGCTAGTCCCA
Source organism: Hirudinaria manillensis (assembly GCA_034509925.1). Lineage (NCBI taxonomy): Eukaryota > Metazoa > Annelida > Clitellata > Hirudinida > Hirudinidae > Hirudinaria > Hirudinaria manillensis. The sequence goes on along the minus strand of CM067528.1, from coordinate 12,184,845 downwards.
TTTTGATAGCTCTCACGCTCTATCTTGCTTTGCGGTGATTTTTGCCTGATTCCTTGTAAATCCACACCTTTATCATTTGACTCTGATTCTCCAGTTTGTCCATCCTTTGAATAAAGAGCTACTTTCACATTTTCAGACCATTGCTCGTAAATAGGTGGAGATTTTTTCATTTCTAATGCTTTCTTCGGTCTAGAAACAGATTCGTCTGAGTTGCGGACATGGTTTGTCGTCATTTCTTTCGCGAAACCAACGTGGTTCAACTGCTCTTTGATTTGTTTGACCGACTTCTGCTGAAAATCTGCCTCACCATTCGACTTGTTGAGAAATTGTGAAGAATCTGGTCCTATTGAGTATGTCCCAGGCGAAGTCTTGCTTTGAGACTTCAAATCATACTGGCCCCGACTGATTTCTTTAATTTCGGAATTTTTTGGTTTGATGTTATTTGAAATTTTCTGTTTTGCTTGTTCTTTTTCTTGGATGGACAGCTCTTTCATTCTTTCAGAATTCTCATGAACGACGCTGCTAGAAACATTTTCTCTGTTTTTCATCAGATTCGATTCTTTGAGTCTTGAATCGGATTTCATTTCATTATCAATGGCATCGGTCCTCTTCAGTTCGGGAATTTTCTTTATATGTTCTTCTTCCAATTTAGCCTTGAAGTTTTCAGTAGCAGATCGGCTTTCATTGCTTCTTGTTTTCTCATTGCTCTCGCTCTCAAGCATTGTGGACAACTTCAGATTTTCGATGGCTGACGATTCAGATGACGAATCGTTCAGATGATGATGACCATTCAGTGTCTTTCCGTCGACAAAACCGTCGTCTTCTTCAGTTTTCTCCTTTTCCAAGCGACGAGTTTGTATCTTTTCATCAGTACTCTTGGAGGTGGGGATGTTCTTGCTCTTCTTTCTCAAACCGGTGTTGCTTTCGAAGTTGGTGTCGTACATATCCATGGTCATCTCCTCTGTGAGGGGAAGGTCTTTTGAGCTCAGTGCAGGATTTTTAAAGCACGATAATGATCTCGTCGATCCTTCCCTATTACCAATTTTGACGAGACTCTTTTTAGTGGCCAATCCGTTTTTAGGTTTTGAGCTTTCTTCAACATTTTTATTATTGACTTCACTCAATCTGCCTGTTGTGACTTGAGCAGTCTGATCAATTGAGACACTCATTCAATCCGTTCTTCTGAAACTGATCGTGAGAAACTTGCACAAGAAATATCAATCGACAATGGATTGCAAAGGTGATTACATTATCATCCGCGATGATAAGGAAATATTCTTAAGTCCGGTCTGAAATTATGTTCAAATTAAGATTAAAGCACCATAAAATTAAATTCAATTTCTAAAGTGCACATTTCTATGCACTCGTTCGCATGAAAATCTTTTCTTATTTCATGATTAATTACAGAAAATTCAACCTAGGAAATTTTCAAAAGAGAGTCGTTGTGATTGCGTCTTAAGCGGAAGAGTTGTCGAGTGCTAGTTGGCTGACATGACATGGAAATTAATGTTTTTCAAGTTTCACAACTTGTTTTTTTTAAGTCTCAGAAAGACTCAGAAGAATTTGAACCGCAATCATGCGGTCTCTTCTCATAATGAATAATGATTACATTCATTGTTTCAGCTCGTGGTGTATGCAGATCTTAATGTAGGTCTTCGTACATTTACTTGAGTCTTTGACGGAATTATCCGTGCAAGTCAAGCTAAATCTTTCCATTCCACTTTGCAGTGAATTCTTTCTTTTTCGCATTTTGCAGCTCTTTTATTTTATTTATTTATATTAATATTTCCAATATTTCATTATTCATTTAATTTAAATTCACTCTACAACTTTTACAACTACCATTGACAATAACGAAGCTAAATACAAATACGCATATCAAATCATTCTTAGTACTTATGCTTTCATATGTAGATTTAGACTTTTCTACACGAACTTTATGCGCATTTGGACTTACTTTCATATCGGGAAGTGATTAACAAGATGGTGACGTGGTGAGTGAACATAAAATATTAAACCATTACTCACCTCTTCAATTTAACCGAATGGCAAACTTTATTCGGAGAAAAAGTAGCAGAAACTGTTGAAAAAGCCTCGAATTACGCAGAAACTTTGGTCACAAAATGCAGCTCTCGAAGAATCCAAGTCCATTGTTATACTACTTTAAGAAAACTATTGACAACAGGCCTTACCATTCTCTCCACTGCTCTACACCTCCCATTGTTAAATTCACTAATTTCTTTATTTCGTTATGCTTGCCCAATTATGATTTTATTATTATTGCTTTCGGCATCATTACTTCTGATATACCCATCGAGAGTTTGCATTCTTAAAATATCCCGCCATTAGAGCAGGGAGTGGGTGGAAGTGACGATACCGAATGCCATTAGCGAGTGCCAGGAAGTCGTTTTGAGACGTGGACGAAAACAATAAGGAATAGACAGAGATGGAGAAAGATGTATTGTAGTAATGTGACAGGTATTTTTAAATAAAATTTCAGTATTTATTATTACTTTAGGTAATGCTTCACACCTGCCATACTAAACTGATAAAAAAACTTATTCAAGATGTTTCTTGTTTATGTAATAATGAAACCAACTTTAAAATTTCACTATTTCTATCGTAGCAAAAGAAATCGTTATAATGTCAACAGACATTCTGAGGAACAGGCGTAAACTTGATTGGAGTTTAAAGTGGTGCGGTGCGTTCAGAAATGAAGAGTGAGGCCTTCGACAAAGAATGGAAGTAGTACCATCGCAGCCGTTTCTGAGTTACAACCTAATTCGTAAACGATAGATTTTAATTATCCTAAACGATAATTTTGAATCTCACATTTTGAATTAACCTTTTCACAAAAAAAAATTAAAATTCTCCTGCCAATTCTATTCAAAATAAAAAACAGACGGAACTTAAAACAATATACTTTATTTATACAATATAATTCCCCGGCTTAAATTAGTCGTTTCAGAATTTCAGACATTTCTAGGAATATAAATTTTTGTCTCCCTTTAAAGATTTCACTTAAATCTGGAAACGATTGACCGGTCTAAAAATAGACGCGTTGCGCGCAGTCGCCCGAGCGTGAAGACTAAAATCTCCACTTGTTGACTTCGGGTTATGAAAATTAACATGAATAAACCGGATCGACTTAGCGACCGAATTTTTATTCCTTTACTCTTTTATTAGCTCCTCAGCTCGTATTGAACAGCTTAGATCCGACCTCAATTCTTACCTCGTGTCAACCTCGGCTTTGCCAAGATTAACACAAAAGAGCTATTTATAAATAAATAAACTATTGAAAACAGCGTGTAGTTAGTTAAAATTAGTTGACTGTGTGGGACTAAAAATGTGATCAATCATTTAATATTATCTTCGCTAAGCTAACAAAAGTACCATAATTTCTAATGGAATTTCAAATCATTCACAAACTTTACGGAGACATGCTAATTTTTGGATGTCAAAAAAATATATGTAGAGCTTGCTGTGGAATCTCGTACGGAACTCAATTTTTAAGCATTAACTCATAAATGTCTTAATTTTCCTAAAATGACATAAAAGACTTTTCAACAACTTTCAAAGAACGTGCGCTTATTAATTTCCTAATTAAGTCTTAAAAATACCCTCACGACACTTTGCTAGTGAATTCTTGGAAAACCCTTGCAAGTTTGTCCATCTTAAGTCTTTCTGACTTCCTTTCTTCATCCCTCTGTAGCAGCAAATCTCTCATCTCCTCCTCCACATCCTTTACTCTTCTCTCAGCCATTCTCAAACGCACCTGTGCATCCGTTTCCATGGAGACCAGTTGCCTCCTGTGCTCATCCTGGAGTTTTTGAATTTCCTGCTCATGTTTGCCTACCATGGATTGTCTCATTTCTTCAAGATGTTGCTCATTTTCCTTTTTCAAATCTGAAGCCCTCATTACCTGGAAAACAAAAAGGGACAAGCTTTCTTTAGTATCCCTCAAGCAAATCTTAGCATTTACATGACCTCTATTAAGAATTGAAATATCATAACCATGTATTTCAAGAGTTGATCTCATCATCATAATTAATAACTAAAAGACACAGACAATACTAGTATTGATTGACTGCTATTGAAATAAAATGATTCACCTTTTTTTCAACAGCTTCAATTTCTTCATTCATTCTTCTCCATTCTTCTTTCATTCTGCTGCATTCCTTCTCCTTCTCTTCTAACTTCTTGTTGGAAGCATTCAATTTAACCTTTAATTCATCATTTCGACTGCAACACCTTTCCAATTCCTCCATCAGTTCAGTGAACTCTCCACTCGCCTTTTCCTCTTGCTTTCCTAGCAATGTTTGTAACTCTGCCAGCTTCTTATCGCTGCCTTTGATTTGTTCGTCCTTTTCCAACAATTGCTCTTTCAGTTTTCTCAAAGAGTCAGACTGATTGTCGATGACTTTTGAACTGACCTTATTTTGCTCAGATTCTTTTGCAAGTTGTTTTTGCAGATTCATCATTTCACCTTGGAGGAATTCAATCCTGGATTCCAGTTTACCCTTTTCTTGAGCTAGCGAAGAACTCTGAAGATCAGAAGATCAAATAGTTATCTTGGTAGACTTATAAGATCTTATTATAATTCCAAATAACAATTTGTTCTAAACTTCTATTCACCAACAGTTATGCCTAACAAATCAAATAATTATTATTTGTGTATTAGTATTATCAACTAACATCATTTAACATTTTAATAAGAGTTTCCATAAGTAAATAACTCCTATCTGAGATGCACCAAAGCAAAAGCCATAAGGGATCCTTCTGTACAAAACATCTACAAGGGGGGGAGAAATAGCATGCGATAAACATCTTGTGGAACAGGTTATATTTGTTTTGAAAACTTTATATCTCAATTATTATTATTATTACCTCATTGGTATAAGTAGCCAAATGTGGACTGGTATGAGAAATGGGAGGGTGTTTGAAATGAGCAATTTTGCAGACCATTTTTACCAAAGATCCCTAACCACTCTGCCATTTAAAACAGATGAAGCCCTTCCTTTTGCTCTGGTGACAACTCCGGATGTATTTATCAATGAGAGGCACATAAATTCCTGCAAACCTGTTGAGCTAACTCCTCTCCCCACACCCTCTTCTCACTTTTGAGACCCATCACCAGGGATTCGAGGGATTCGATCCTCGCCCTGAGGATCGACCTTTCTTGCCGAAGTTGCTTCCCTTCTTCGAGGTCATTCTGTGCATCTTTGAGGTCTTTCTCGAGTGTCTTGATGCGTAACTTCAATTCTGAAGTCTGGGTTTGTTTTCCTTGTGCCAGTTCATACAGCCTTCCTATTTGAAGATTTAATGATAAATAATATTATTTCATATCATTAATGTTATTATATATCATTATAAATAATGACAATAAAGATTAAATGAAAGTTTATTAAACAATTCTGTTTGAAAAATTGTATTTTAATTACAAAATACATCATTGTTCAACAGAATCCAATTCCATTTTTTTAAACATGTTATCATTTGAAAGTGTTACACTTATTCTATGTATACCCTGCTGATAACAAAATATAAATAGTTATAATTTAATTAACCTTTCTGTTCTTTAACAAGTGCATTCAATTCAGCCAGGATTTTCATCTTTTTTTGATCTGCCTCTTTAATCTCTTCATTTTCCTTTTTGTATTCTTTCAATGTCTTTTCTGAACTCAAAAAAGCCTCCTTGACCTTCTCAAACCTGGCAAACTCTGATTTCAACGCTTCTCTAAACTCATCTTCAAGTTCAGCATAAGACTTCTCTAAGTCAGATATTTTGAGTTGCAATGGGCTGTTAACAGAATCAATTCTCATTTGGATGTAGTTCTCAAGTTCTTGACTGTCTTTGGAAGTCTTTCCCTCAATTTCTTTTTCTTTCATTAAGAGGAGAGCCTGAAGCTCTGATACCTGAATTTAATCCTATCATTTAATGATATGTAATTTGTATTCTCAAAAACATGTTTCAAACTTTTGTTAGTCAAAAATTATTTTCAAAAAGTTCATTTGCATGTATTTGTTCTATGTGTTACTTACTATCAAGCAATAGGAATCTTACTTTTTTCTTTTGAGTTCCATTCTTTTGTTTCCAGATTTCCAATTCTTTTTTTAAGGCCATTGCCACTGTTAAGTGTTCTTGAGTACTCACCTTCAACAACTTTTCCAAATCCATCCTTTCCTTCTGCAAATTAAGAGAATTTTCTTCCTCTTTCTTCAAGCTATCTTCCAATTGCTTTCTGGCCATTTCTGATTCATTCAGTTTCGACTGAAGATCAGAAAATTGTTTTTCACTATGCAGAACCCTCTCCTGCAAGAATTTATTGTTTTGTTTTTCGACCTCCAGATCACTCATTAACACTTTCATTTCACTTAATTTTGAACTTGGGTTTATTGCTGCCTCAGACTTCTTAAAAAATTCAATTTTTCTCAGAAGTTCATTCTTTTCCTCAGTTTCTTCCCTCAACTGCCGTTTCAACTCAGAAACAGATCTCTCTGCCTTCCATCGTGACTCCTTCTCCTGGTTCACACTCTCCATCAGTCTTGAAAAGTTGGCTGCAACTGTTTCCATGGTCTTGTCTGCAAACATCGTCTCTTGAATATTCTTTGGAGATATGAATTTCTTCAGATTTTTCTTTAAATTGTGATCAGGTTCAAAATGCTCACCGAACATTTCGCTATCTTCACTGTGGGTTTCGTCGTGAAATTCATTATCGTAGATGACATGATCACTTCTTGCATGCCTCAGTTTTCTTTCTCTTGTGGTTTTCTTCTTAATATTTGAGATATGGAGGCCTAAACTCTCCTGGGAACCTTTATTCAATTTCTTTAGCACAGGTATCTTGGATGGCAGCTTTTTCGTCGAAGGAACTTTCACCAAATTTCTACTCAATTTTTCATCAATGATTTTTAGGAATCGTTCTCCTAAATTTTCAGCAATATTCTTCAATGCCTTCTCTTGTAATAAATGGTTATTTGACAAGTCTGTCAATCTTTGTCCATTTACTGAGATCAAGGAATGTTGCATTCCTTGCAATTCTTTCCCAGTTTGTGTGCCTGTTTGGGTATTTGTAATGTTGGTGCTAGGGAGAATTTTTGAGAGGAATTTTTCCAAATCACTTGATTCTGAGTTTGAGAAATGTACTTGAAAGTCATCTTTTTGATTTACATTATAGTTATCTAAACTTATTTCAATGATCTCTCCATTCCTATTTCTACCATCTAGAGAAACTAAATTAATGAGTGAGTTGAAAATTGAATATCTTAAACCAGGAAGAAAGCATACTGGATTGTTAGAAGATTTTGATTTAGAGTCCTTGCTCACAAATGATTCATCAGTAGAAGTAAATAAAAGGCTTTTCTCACTATCTGGTTTAACTGTCAACATCAAATGATGCAACGACCTACATGACTTAAGGCTGCTTAATAAGTGGTCTAGCGAACCAATTAAATTGCCTCTGATATCCAGTACTTTCAGTTTGCAATTCTGACCTTTGAGCTCTTTGAAGCCACTCATACTCTTAATTTTGTTAAAAGACAAATTGCAGATAATTAAGCACTGGAGATCGCTAATGTTCTCCACTATTTCTATCCGATTGAATGACAAATTCAACACTTCAAGCTCTTTTAACGATTCTAAGCCAGTAATTTTGGTGATAGCATTCATGGAAAGATCCAGACTTTTGAGGCGAACGCAATTCTGAAGATTCGTTATTTTAGCAATCTTGTTTCCACGAAGGCTCAATGTGACAAGATTCGCATGTGTGCGAATCTGGCCCATGTCGACCAAACCATGGTTCACAAGAAACAATTTATCTTCTTCCGATCCGCTCATTCTGCTCCAACGCATAATAAATGCAAGCTCAAACGCATCCCACCACGGTCACATTAAGAAGCAAAACAATACATAATCATATCTACAATTTGTGCTGGATAATCAAAAGTAATGTTTTGTGAGGTTATGACGAATACAATTTTATTTAATCAAGTTACCCACATATTTCCTTAAAAAATATTTCACAGTACGATAGCATTTCTCTCCGTTTTTGATTGTCTTGTAGCAGAAAGTCGAGGACCAAGGGGCGGAACCGGAACTTTTATGGTGGGAGAGGGTGGTTGATTTCTTTTATGATTATTTTTTATGCCATTTTCAAAATTTAGATTATTTAAACTTTAGATCCAATATAACCATATCGTAATTCCCCCATTAACTAAAACAATTTGATTGTCTCTAGTGTGAGTAGAAAAATTAGTAATAAAATGAGTCAAAAAATGATTAAAGTTTTACTGATTACTGAAATAGATGCAATCTAAAGCCGATAAAACAGAGAGTAAAAAAGGGGAAGGAAACTGAAAAAAATTATAAAGACCGATGTGGCCATTACCAGATTTACATAATTGCTTCAAGGGTCATGTGTCAAAAATGAAATTCAGTCTTAGCGTGCTGAAAATATTTAAAATGCTGTCAGTAATAATATTATAAATATTCTGCAATGTACGTAAGTAAAGTCAAATTTACATAACACATTATAATGCGTAAATTTTTTAATTCGAAAGTTAAGAAATTTCAATGATTTATTTCTGCTTCATATGAAATTGAATAAATCTTTTTTTAATGAGAAGAATATTACTGTATAAGATAGTGAATAGTACACAGAAAACCTGGAAAAGAAAGAATGAGTCTATAATTAACATTAAAAGTTATGTTGTGACATAAAATTTACAAAGGGGAAATTTTAAAATATAGAATTATTAGGGAAAGATGAAAATAAATTATCTCTAATCAGGAAGAAATTATCACAGCATTATATTAAAGAGGAAGTACTCAAACCAGGAAGATGAGATGTTCCTAAACATACGCATTAAACTCTCTTTGTCAAATTTCGATTGCCTAGCATCAACTCCGATCATATTATAAACCCTCAAATGCCATCAATACTGTAGCATAACTTTCGCAAAGAAAATCACCAAATGGTCCTAGTGCGACGGGATGAACAATTTTTAAGAAAAAGTATGTTAAAAGCGAGTTTTAGCCTGGAGAACGTAATAAATTTCCAAAACACAACTGCTCATCTATCGAAACTTTCTCATATTTCTGTGGTTGATGCAAATTTATCTCTTTTTAATAATAATTCACCAGAAATAACCAACTAATCAAATGCTTACTATTGCACCATAACTTACAGATGCACACACACCTTGGATAAACTCCATCTGATATTTAAGACATGAGTGGGATATTATCTTCCGATAGTTTCTGAAAATCGAAATTTTTAAATTCACCAAGAAACCGACATGCTATTTCTGTGTTATAATTGTCTTTAACTTCATCATTACATTGTCAATTGGACACGAAAGCTTCTGCGGAGAGGAAAGAGTAATTAAAAGGTCCCTTATATTAGAATTGTTGGCTTATGACAAAGACGAGAAATTTCTTCGTTGCTTCAGTTTCTTAAATCTTAATCCATTTTTAAACCTTCCTGAATTGTTTAATTCATTAGAAAGATGAATTATTTTCATTTCTACTTGCTTTTGGCTGCAACCTTCATGAAAACCGGTAAGACTCTAGCCCAGACATTTCCATCAATTGATTCGTAATTCGACATTAATTGGGAATTGTTTTCTTATTATCTATTATTTCAATTAAGTTTTGTGCATCATATTATTTCATTTCTTCTTTAATTTGTTTACTTATTTTCAAATGACGACTTTTAAGAATACATTTATGGAATTAAATAAAAACTACTGCAATTTAATTTAGAAAAATAATTATAAAAATATAATTACTTAATCTAATTACGCAATTTCAAGCCTCATCCAAATCGGGCGCCATAGTGGATGTAATTGAAGATTGTTATGAGACGCCTATAGAAAATGGAAGAATTATATCCTTTTCTGACGAGACCAAAAGTGGTAAAGTCATTTGCGATGATGGATTCAAGCCAACGGTCGGAAGCATTCCATGTGTCGAAGGAAATTGGAAAGTTTTTGCGACTGATGTACTTTGTATGAGCAGCAGAAGATCTTTAATAAAGTACCGTGAATCGCGTGAGGTATGGGCTATTAAAATAATTCAATCAATAGTTTGTTTCTCGATCAGTAACTTCATTTAGAAACACCAAAACATAAAAGTTCATGTGCGTTGTGACTTCTTAAATTGCTTCTAAGCATCCTTCCTAATGCACCTAATTGGCAAAAAACATCGTTGACTAATTGGAATAGAAATTTCAGATTTATTTTGATAAAAGACTAGACGATTTATCTTATACAAGTATACAAGTACATCACGGTTAAAACGAATTTTTAAGCGTGAATTTGAAGACACTGTTAGAGCTACATTGACAAAAAGCAAAAAAGGATCACCCAATTTCCATTTTATTGCAATTGCATCTTTAGGATAATTCGGCAGCACGAAATATAAGCTAACGAAATGATGTATGCGGCAAAACAAGATTACAGTCAAAAATGATACCCGTTTACAGGCGATAATTTGTTATGTTCAATCGTATGAAACTAAAATCACACAAATCTAAGTTATGTTAATTTCACGATTTTGTATTATCGCAGAATTTCTAATTTCTTAGAATATACGCATTTATAAGTCAATCTTTGCGCCAAAAAAAATGATGAAATTGTGATTAGAAAAGAGACGCTGATGAAAGTTTGGACCAGACAAGCAATCCGCCAGTGGAAAACATAGAAGGCAATACCAGTTCAATAAATGAAACTGGTGTATTATCGTCATCAATAAATATACCCACAACTCCAGCCTCAGCTCCGACCCCAGCTCCAACCCCATCTCCAACAACAGCAACAACGACGACGACGACGACAACCACCAAAAGAACAACCATAAAAACTATCCCTGGAACCAGGGTACCTTCAAATGAAAAAGAAATTGGTAGTAATGAGTTTTATTTTTAAAAGAATTTTTTTTATATTTCAAAGTTTCTAATTAATGCAAGTGATTATAACGATTTCATTATAAGACTTACTCGATTCTTAGAGTTTTACGTCTCTGAAGCATTTTCTCACAACTCTAGCAGGCTGTCCAAACCAATGTACACAAGACACCGAAAAAGAGGGCGGCAACATGATATTGATTCTTTCTCTCTGCATGGTCGGTCTCATGCTTCTTGTCATCATTCTGGTCATCTGCATAGCTAAAGATCGTAGACGAAGAACTGGACAAGGAGTTGCAAGGATTCAGGATAACAAGAAAGAGGACAAGAAGCCAGAAAATGTGGTTCTTGTAGATATAACTCAGGTTGATGGAAAAACAGAAAGCGTACCCCAAGCTGCTGAAACGAAAGCAAACGAAATTCCACCTAAAACCGATGATTCGAGTCCTAAAGAGGTTGTTGCACCATCAAATAACAGCGAAAATCCAGTACCAGCAGATGACAAGAAAGAACCTTTGCTTCAAACTGCTCAAACCGAATCTAAGTCATCCGAGCCTCTACAGATCACCACTGCTGCCAATGAAGTTCCTGTCGCTGCCGATAACATCAACAAAACTGAAACTTCTGTCGAGCCAACTGCCCAACCAAATGCCGGCGAAGCAGCACTCGAAACTCCAGGTGAACTCGATGATCAGCCATTACCACCTCCACCAGCGATCCAAGTCCAAGTTTCGGGCGTTCCAGAAGTTAAGGAAAATCCAGTCGATCCAGCAGATAGTCAAGTGAAAGTCGGTGACTCTGCCCTTCAAGACATCTTAAAGGAAGCTTTCGGAGACGGGAACATATGATTGATAAAAGAATCAGTGAATCGGTCAATTCACACAAGCGTTAGCTTTGGATGGAAAGCAATTATGATATGTTATTGACATATTAATGATGAAATAGTTGCAATACATTAATTCTCAGCAGATTAATGTGAATGTAATTCTTTCAAACATTCAGCTGCATCATTCTGTTGAGCCAATAGATGGATAAGCCTGTGTTTCGTATCTTTAAGATAGCTCATAGTGTAGCTCCAATTATAATACCAAACGATTATTAGTAATACTTTGTATTAGCAATTATTACTACCGTCATTAGCGCCACTTGAAAATCCTTCAAAAAATTATTGTAACTAATTTTCTCCTAATTTCAGATTGAATTCATATTTCTTAGTTCTGTCATTTGTTCTTTTCATTTTGCTTTATTTTTTGGGCAATAAAATTGTTGACTGTCATCTTCAACTAAGATCCTTCTAAAAGCAATTTCACTTCATCTTTCCGACAAGTTCACTTTCAGAGCTGGCGTACTTTGTTTGAACGTAATGACTTAATGTGGAAATAGAAAATATTCGCGAGTGCAAATATTATAAACTTAATAATGGAGTAAATTTATATTTATTAAATATCTTTTTTTTGTACAATGAACAGTTCTGAGTTACAAATTGCCTCATTTTAAAAGCACATTAACTGCTATAAATTGGCAACAATTAATATCATCCAATTAGTACAGCAATTAGTGGCAAACAAGCCTATTAACAAAAATACGTTTAGAAAAATACTGAAAGTTAAACAAAAAACTTGATAAATTTGCTTCTAAAACTTGAGACAAGAAATCTTTTGAAGCTTAATCGTGTCAAATGCGGCCATAATTGTAGCAATTGTTTCCCTCATCATCAAAGGAAATGGAAATTACCGCTTTCTGTCGTTCAGTCGTAGCTTCTGCATCTTCCATCTTTTCTCTAAACAAAGAATATTTGTATCTGTTTATTGGTCTCTTTATTATGTTATTCGCCGTCTGACTGGAATGGTTTATATCATTTCGTCCAGTAGCGGATTCATCGTGTTTATTCATCTGCAAGATATGGAGAAAGTGCCACAATTATAGCGCTCTCGCAAGTCCTAGCACGATCATACTGGTACCAGCAGTTTGCTGCTGACAAAAACAGGAGCAATAACACTAATAATAATGACGTTAGATAATAGCAGCTCTCCTAATAATCTAAACAATAATAACAATCATCTCCAGCTCCTTTTGGATATTATTCAGCCTGGGATACTTAATCGAACAGCAGAGGTGACTGGCTTTCAGACTGGCGAAGAAAGAATTTTTGGACTATAACGTGGAATTCGTGACATTTTGAGCGAAACGACGTTATCGTAGCATTTCAAGCAAATCTTAAATATGAGAATTATAAAAAATATGATTAAATATTTAAATATTACTATTAAATATGAAATAAAAAATTAATTTTGAGCAAAATTGTCAGATGTAATGGCTCCGATATTTTTCTTTGTTCTCGTGTTTCTTCTGGTCTCATCTTCATCGTCTTCGTCGTCATCATCATCTTCATCCTTCATTCCGGATTCCTTTTTATCAACAAAACCTTCCATATCGGCTGACATCAATTTCACGATACCAAGCGATCTTCAGAGGAACAAAAGACAAGGTGAGAATTACATATTAATATGAAATATTAAATTAAGCATTAACTAAAATATTTCTTGGAATTTAATGCTAGTAAATAAATAATGATAAAAAGTAGAAGAAATTTAAATATAAAAAACCAAGTGAATGTCAAAATACTTTTGGAGGTCTAAGGGAAACACACAGTCTCTCCAGCATCCACCCCGTTCAGACAAGTTCTTTTCATTCGAAAGAAGTCCGCTTTCTACGGCATGCGACATCTGGCGATGGAAGAAATCCAGAAAGTCAAAACTTGATACGCAACAACAAAGGAAGATTCCAAGAGTATGGACAACATGGGAAAAAACATGGGAGAAGAAATATTAGTCAGAAAAATGAATTAATAATCGGCAATAAATCCTCAAAAAGCATGAAGTCTGCACTAGAGAGCGATTCACCAAACAACGACGGTTACACAACGGTTTCAACGGACGTATTACGCCCAACCACAAGCCACACTGTAAGTTCAATCATCAACCCTACTTTCCCTGAGGCCATCAATGAGATGGTGAAGATGAAAGATAAAGAAACTGAACGCAATCCACCACTAGTTCTGGCTGTGACCATCCTATCTTTGAACAGGATCGAATTTTCCTGGAAATATAACTCCATCCATCCAGATAATTCGGCAGACGAAGAAAGAATGAAATATTTCCTTCTCGGTCCTACAAGTATCCTCAGCAAAGCAAAAAGTCTTTTCATTTCGGAGGATTTGAAAAAATCAAAGAAAAATGAAATAAAACCAACAGAGGATTGCGCAATACTTCCAAATCAAGTTGGTAATTAAAATAATTTTAAAATAAATGTCTTAAAACGTAGGAGAATTTATTAAATTTATGAATTAATTAAAAATTACTTAAATTGCGTTGCTTAAATTAAGTTAAGTTATACCAAATACATTCTTTTTGATACGTTAGCAAATTACATAAAAGTGAAATGATAAGGTCAACTTCTTAAAAGAAGGGGTCGTCCAATAATATTTGATAGAAAAGATTTTTTAAACATTGAATTGTTATTATTGCAAAAATAATGTAAATAATAATTTATTTAGTAAATGTGAATAATCATTATTTATTTATTTATAAAATATGACATTTAATTTATAATTTATTTTATTATAATTATAGAATTTAAGAATAAAGTAATCAGTTAATTTTAACTCTTTGTTAGCTTTTCAATATTCGATCCATTTAATGAAGTGATAAATGACACTGTTTTACCAATTATCCATTTTGCAAACTCCTGATAACGACTTGACATTATATTGACGTTATAATGACTCAAAAGTATGAAAACCTCAATAAAATTGAAACGGTTTAAATTGAATTCATATTTTCTCGCATCGAAATTCACGAAACTATGAAACGAACGACCGCCATGTCTAATCGCAACGACCGCAACTGCTTCACAGAGATGCACCATGTGGCTCAAAGGAGAGGGACCCTACAGATTCGGCATCTTCGCCATCATAGACGTTGGTGGTGGCATTCGTGATGAAGATGATGAGGACCACGAAAATGGAGATAAGAAGACCGTCGGCGATTTAAACGAGTTGGTCAAAATTGAAGAATTCTTCGTTAATCCTCAAAGTGAGTTGAACAGAAATTGCAGAAATTTGGATGGATTATCTGAAATGTGTATCAGTTTTGCGTTTCTTTCATAAGTCAGTGTTCTTACTAGCGCTTCGATAGACTCGATAATTCATTTGTTTTTTAATAAAATAACTTATTTCCAAGTTACTTATTTTTAAGCTTGTCAGAAGTCAGCCGCTTCAGTCCGAGTAGCGTTTTGTTTGAAAACGATTTGTTTACTTGCTCATGTGCTTTCTATTTTCGAATGAATTTCCAACAAATTTTAATGAATCCCAACGTTATTCATTATTTTCAAATGATTCAAGAAATAGAATTGTTATCAAGCATTTATTTAAAGTACCCTAAATGATGAACTATACAGCGATCATTTTGCGTTTGCATCGGTTTCAGTTTAGGTTCAAATTCACGACGGAATTCACAAGTCTTGTTTCTTTTATGACGTTATTTTAGAGGTTATGTAATTCTTTATATTACCTTATTATATAACAACAGAACGAGAAGCTCCATCTTTGATTGGTTGCCAATGGTCAGAGTATCACCGGGATGAAACTATGGACGTTTCGGGAACCACGAAATTGATCTTTTCTGCCAGAGATTCTTTCTCTGTCGAGTGTCAAGTTGTAGGAGAACCGCGTCCAAAGTACATGAATTCAGTAAATTGTAATATTAGTTATTAATATAGGATTAATATTAATATTAGAATATATTTTAATGAAGTAGGATTTACAAGTATTTGAAATTGGATAAGGTTAAGACATCGGATACAACGAATCAACAATCGAGAGAGTAATTTGAATTGAAAATTTCATTTTAAAGAGTATTTAAGGGTTAAGATGGTTGAAAATAAAATATAATATAATTATAATAGTTTAAGTATTTAAGAAATCACTTAAATTGATCTGCTCGTTCTGAAAGCATCACTTTTCAGAGCCCCTGTAGCTCACGCTCACGGCGCTATATAAATGACGCATTTTTATTATTATTATTAATTATTATTATTATTATTATTATTATTATTGTCGATTGTCATTTAATATTATCCCTATTACTGGTAAGTTACATCATAATTAGTAACGCCTTAAATTGCTTAATAGGTAATAAGATATAAGTTAATTTAATCACATTTAATAATAATATTTATAAAAAAAAAATAATAATAATAACAAATGGCTTAATTAATTCACAGTGTAGTGTGGTGTCGGCAGAAACCTAAAAAATCAACTTCAGACGACGGCATTTACAAAACAGAAACAGAAGAAAAAGAAGAAGATCATCATCATGATGATCATGATGGTGACAATCATCATCAACACCATCGAAGGGAATCATCATCGTCATCATCATCATCATCAGCAGCAACAACAACCTGTATTAGTTGGAACTCCACCAAAGTGGAACTCATTTATTCCACCTTGTCCAGCAACCAATTTCCTTCAACTTCTTCAATTCCAGCAACAACAACAACAACAACGACATCAACGACATCGTCATCATCACCGCCTTCAACGATTTCGTCTGTCAGCTTAATAGTGATTGAAAATCGTATTATTTTATCCATAAAAGACATCTCCAAATCGGAACACGATGGAGTCTGGAGTCTAAAAATAACCAACCAATGGGGAAGCCTCGAACTGGAACCGTTTGAAATTGATGTTGCAGGTATAATTCTTATTCTTAAATACTTATTGCTTGTTTAGATATATTTTTATAATAAATCGTTATAATTGATAATAAATCATTACAATTTATGATTAAACCATCCTACGGCCATTTGCAATTCATCGAAAATGTGAATAATTTTAGAGTTGCCACCCTTTCATCACAAGGATGATTGGGGCTTGCAGGTCGAAAATGGCCAATCGGCCAGACTCCTGTGTCGCTACGTGGGTGTGGACTCGAATCGATTGGTCTACGATTGGAGGAGAACTTCGGGTCAGGACGACCAAAATCCTCAGCCGGTTGATCACAACGAACGAATTATACTGAGCCATGATGGTCTGTATTGTTCAAATAATCATTCTTTGTATGAAAATTGTTGAAAATTAAACAGTTCCTTTGCTTCTCCATAGCTTGAATGTTCGTGGCAGTCAATATAGTGAATAATTCTTTCAGGATCACTTATTTTTGTGCACACAACTCCGGAAGACGATGGATACTACATGTGCGGAGTAAAAAGCGCCCACGTGGACTCCGGAACTCAGTTTGGAAGTCTGTGCAAATTGACCATCACAGGTTTTAAACATTCCTCTTTGATATTTTAGGAATAGGTCTTTTAGAAACCCTGGGAAACTCGACAGCTAAGCAAATTTATTTTCAGGGGCCAATTACGAAGGTCATCCTAGCGGCCCCAAACTTGTCCACCACTCTCCCTTGACTGAACTCGTTTTTTCCGGTCAATCCATCACACTGCAATGTGTCTTTTCTGGAAAGTAAGGACAAATGATTAATATAAATTTAAATTCATTGAAAATTATTATTCTTAAATTATCGAATGTATTATAATTTAATACATTTTAATAATTAGCTAAAATATAATAATAATTAGCTAAACAACAGATTGATCTGAAATCACCAGCTTTGACAATTATTGCATGGCAGACCTATTCCTAAAATCCATTGGTTCGGACCTACTGGCCAAGCGATAAAGAACACTGCTAAGTCGAGTGAAACTTCTCTGAAGTTGAACAATGTGACATTGAACCAGGAAGGGTCTTACAAATGTCGAGCAGAAAACGAGGATGGGAGGTCAGATGGCGTTGAGTTCAAGGTCATGGTGAGAGGTAGGAGGTCAAGGGTTACAGTCTTCTGCTTTTGTAATCAACATTCACAACTCGAACTGTCTAACGACTTTGTTCTAAATGTTCAGACAATAATTAAATAAAAAAAAATTGCAATAGAAAATTAAAATTTAGATTATATTAAAAGCAATTAATTAAATTAAAAGCATTAATATTTTAAAAGAATTAAATGCGCCCTCAGAACGTCCAAGATTCATCGTGAGGCCTCTCTCCGCAAATGCCACGGTCGGTCAAAACGTGTCCTTCACTGCAACCATCGTCGGTCAATCATTTCAGAGAATCCGTTGGTTCAAGAATGGCCAACCAATGATCAACCAATCCCGAGAGACAAGTACAGCATTTGTACTTAATGACTCGCTAGATTGATAATGATGAATATCAGGATGGAAAGAATGATAATGATAAAGCTAACTTTGTCATTTTTTTAATAACGACGATTCATTCATTCATTCATTCATTCATTCATCCTCGGCAATTCATCTTCATCCTCGTTTTCCTCATCACTTTTTGAAACAACACATACATGCAGTTCCCCTTCTCATGAATAGTATAATTTAATTGTAATTATATATTAATATAAATTATCGATATATAATATAATGTAATATAACTCGTAAACTTCGAATAGAAAAACATTGATGTATGCCTAATGTGCACCCATTTTCTCAATCATTATTATTATTTATATTAGCAGCAATTATATTATTTATATTATGTCATTGTCTTTCAGACTCAGGTGTAGAAATCACATCCCAGGTGACAATATGGAACGTATCATTGAAAGATGTCTCAACATTGTCGTGTCGTCTCCAACATTCCGAGGGTCAAGTAGTTGCCTGGTCTCAATTGAATGTCTTTGGTAAATGTTTGTTTAATGCTTATTTCGATTATTAATTCGATTATAAGGCTATTATTATACGGATCTTTAAAAATATTTTTTGCATCAATTCTTATATTTCTTTAGATTCGAAATTTAATTTTAATCGTAGAGCCTTTGCGCTTGACAAAATCTCCCGAGGATCTTCACTTGTCACACAACGTAGCCTCCGATGAAGACCAGGAATCTATAGTTGGATTTCGTTGCGACGTTGTTTCTGATCAATCGCTGCCTGTCCGACTGCGTTGGGTCAGAGGTATTAAGCTGGCCCAGCACGAAGTTCCCCGTCTGGAAGGTCGTACGTACGTCACTGACGGAGGCACGCTGACCTTGAACTTGACCTCATTCCTGGGAAAGTTGAGCAAGTTCTACTCGAGGGCAGGAGGGTCAGACGTTGAACATTTCAATCAAGCCCAGGATGAGCCGCCAAACGTTCCGACCGACCACGAAGCAAACGACGAAGACGACGGCAGTTACTACCCGTACTACGACGCCGACGACATCAGAGCGGCAGCGTCCGTGTCGTACACTTGTAAAATTAACGACAGCCTTCACTTCGTCGAATCTTCCGTGAGATTGCGCCTGATTCCACCGACCAAAGTTCACATTTCCAAATCCTCAGCCATGGGCAGAACGGATGCTACTGATGCTCTTAAAGACATCGATGATGATGTCATGACTCAGGAGGTAAGGGCCTATGCGGAGAACCAATCAGAAACTCAGACCATCAAATCAAAAATCTTAGCATGGGCGAAGAACTTAATTGGAGGTAACCAATTTTATATTTAATTAATTTTAAATTGTGGTCGAAGTAATACTGAAACGTTCTAATGTAAGATAAAAAACAAAGCATCTGCCAAGAATTATTATTATATACTTGCATTAACTTTTAAAAAATAAACTATATCAATTTCAGTAGCTCTAAATAGTGACCAGCAAATCCTTTTTCCGTCGTCCAGATACTACTATATTAGGCATCGCTGGCGGAGTTGTATGCTTTACGGTGCTGATATCCACTACCATTTGCTTGGTGAAAAGAAAAAGGTTGAAGCGAAAATCGAGACCAAAAATGCGGGATGGAAGTTTCATTTTGAGAAACTCCGATCCTTTCCCTCCAATCGAACAAATTGAATCAGGTGAGTATTACCCATTTTGAGGATAAAAATTATGATGATGGTTTATGATATTGTAATAACCCGGGGTCCTCAAACTAATTATAGAATGTCAGGTTTATTGAAAGTGTTCGGATGGCTTGGAAGATGTACAATGCTCGAATGTCTAAGTCTTGAAATCTGCTGTTTCTCTAACTCTCGCTCCCATTTTCGAGATAACTCTATTTGTCGAGATTCATAACCAAAGACTTTAACCAATCATCAAATTATATTGCCAATAAATTAATTAATTACTAAATTAATTAATCCGCAATATAATTTTAATTATTCTTCAATTATCTGGATCTAGGGATCCAACAATATGATGGAAATTCTTTGTTAAATAGCTGGAGGGAATAGCGAAAGATCTAAGAAATGGGTGAAACCTTCAAGATTTGGTATCTCTCCAGATGCCCGGATGTGTCGCCATCTTGGAAACATGGCAGAGGCAGGACTTTACGATGACTTGCAGGAAATGTTTGTTCCGAGGTCGAGAATTAAGTTAGGCGAATGTGTCGGAATAGGTAATTAATCTGATTAATTGAATTATCATTGTCATAACATAATGCACGATCCTTCATTTTTCATGATTCTTTCACCTGTACATTATTAGAATTACCGTTTAAATTGCTCTAAAAAATGCAAAAACAAAATTCATTTTCTGTTGTCCAACCCTCGAAAAACTATTAAGTTATGTTTCAGGTCAATTCGGAAGAGTATTCAGCGCCTTTCTGTGCCACGAGCGGCTGAAAATCGAAGAAAGAGTTGCCGTAAAGACTATGAAATGTCAGCACGCTTTATCCTATTTCGTTTTTATTTAACAAAGCTAAAAAAAAAGCATTATTGTTATTATTTAAATTTAATTCATAATTTAACATTCAACTGCACGTCTGATGTCAGATAAGCCTGAAGAGACGGAAATGGCGGAACTGTTTCTGAGAGAAGCGGTGCTCATGAGGGGTTTCAAGCACCCGCACGTCCTCGGAGTCATCGGTGTGACCTTTGACCCCGACGGAAGCCCGATGGTCGTCCTGCCTTTCATGGCCAATGGAGACATGAGGACCTACATAATGAACTCCAAATTGGTACGTGCCTATTTTATTTGTTTAACTGATCCTTTTGCTGTACTTTTGCTCTAGAAACGACACTAAATCCAGTTACTTTTAATTCATAAAACTTGATGATAATATGAAAAGTCCCAAACATTTAACAATTCACGTACATGTTTAACATCATTTAATATCCCCTTAAAGAGTAATATGGGTTAAGAACGTACCATAATGTTATAGGCTTATTTATTGGCTTATTATTATTATTATTAGACATATTATTAGTAATAATTGTTTATCACTTCAGAAAATTGACTGATTTTACAGTTCATAACAGTCTTGGAGCTGTTGAAGATGAGTCTCCAAATTGCTTACGGAATGATTTACTTGTCCAGCATCAGATTTGTCCACCGAGATCTTGCCGCCAGAAACTGCATGTAATTTTATTTTACATCTTGTAATGACCAAATAAATTACTTTGGTGTTGTTGCTGCTGCTGTTGTTGTTGTTAACAATCATCACAACGATCATCACAACTTGAAGTTAAATATTAATAATGTTCTCTGAATGTTCAGAAATTTTCAGATGGATTTATGTCATTCAGATGATTTTTATAAAGCGAATGTTTTTCTAAATGTTGTTTAACGTTTATTTAATTTATTTATAAATAGTTTTTTTATAAATTAAGTTAAGTAATAATACAAAGTAACACATCGATATCAAATTACAGGGTGGACGACAGAGGGCTGGTTAAAGTGGCCGATTTTGGCCTGTCAAGAGAATTGATGGTGCGAGATTATTACAGACTTTGCCATAACAAGACTCCAGTGCCGGTTAGGTGGATGGCCCTGGAATGCTTGGAGGCCAACGTGTTCACCACCATGAGTGACGTGGTTTGTACTTGATTTCCCTGAACAGCGACATTTCCGAACATGAAATACAACACTTCCTGCTTTTTATGTACTCAGTTCCGATAATTACTATATTCTTTTTCAAATACACCATTATAAATCACCTTCACCAACCGACCAACGGTATGTTAAACCGATTGGTGACTAAGTGCATCGATAATCAGTATTCGGATTACTTTGATATTCAATAACTTTGCTAATGAATTTATATTTTAATCGGCTTATTTGTCAATTATTTGACATCTTAACCAGTGGTCTTACGGAATTCTTCTCTGGGAGTTACTGACACGTGGCAGTGTTCCATACGCTGACCTAGAAAACTGGGAGGTCATTGGACACGTCCAAAAGGGTCTGCGTCCCTCACAACCCGCCTATTGTCCTGACAGCGTGCAAGTTTCAATTCAATTCTTTTTTTTTTTATTAGAAATTTTATTTATAATAATATAATGATTTTTTCTGGGCCGAATGCAACTTAACAGATTTATCATTTAGAAACGCTACGGCACGTGGTAACGCGCGGTAATTTCGCCAGCAGTTATCAAATGATGCAAAGCTGTTGGAATCCCGATCCTAACGAACGACCTACATTTCAACAACTGGCCCAAGACATCGAACTCATCATAGAATCGGCCAATGCCCTCGAAAGATGCGTCCAGTCGACCTCTTCTGGCATTGAAAAGGTCATCCAATCGGCCACCTGTTCAACCGGAACGGGGGCTTCCTGCCGCTCCCCGATTTATAACGGTTCAGACAGCAGTACCTTGTCTTCTCAATTCAACACGTTTGGTAAAAAAAGAAATCTCAGCAGAGATGAGCTGGAACTGAATCTGCTGCCAGAATGAGAATTAACTTTATTAAATAATAAACGTTAATTAATTATTATGATAATTAATGTTAATATAATAATTATTATTATTGTTATTATATATTATATTAATATTATTTCTAATTTTATTAGCAGCAATTATCGTTAATAATAATAAGTATGACCATCTCTGAGTGCCATGATGCTGCTAAAAGCAATTTCGGAGCTGAATTAGCTGAACATAATAACAAACCCTTTGGAAGTCAGAATTCACTTTTGAGGAAAATATGTAAATTTATCCATACATATAATACATACATACATAAATCTCACGGATTTTTTTATTGAACTATCTCAATAAACAATCACACTGTTTGTTTACATATGCGGAACAAAACATTTACCGCATTAAATCAAATATTTATTATAAATTAATTAATTAATTATTAAATAATTATGAATTATTTGAATAAACTTTGCCTCGAGTTAAAAAGGAACTCCCATTTCGGATTTCGTGAAGTAGCCATCGTCCCGCATAGCGTCGTGATTGGATTTGTTTTTCAATTTCGTGAAATTATTTATCGGAAGTTTATCAGAACTCGATGAAGCTATTGAAGAAATCGTTTCGATAGGAAATGAGGTTTGTCCCAAGGACGATTTGAGGTCGTTCGGAGAATTTTTTCCTTTCTGTCCTTTCTCTGATTCGAGAGAGTTAGCGGCAAAATGGCCACCTGCTTTGGCCGGGGCACAAGTCGAATTGACGTGATGTTTTGACGTGGTTACCGACGAGTATGGAGAGCCTGCATTTTTCTCAACTTGCGTGACGTTGGTGGGTTTGCTGAGGACAAATGCTTTGACGGCTTCTTTGGCGGAAGTTCCCATGATTGGGCGGGTCCTTTTACTTTGATTGATATCGCTTCTTCTGTCGGTGTCTTGGACTGGATGCAGGTGCGAAGACGACGTAGAGCGGGAGGACAATGATTCTCCTTCGATGGGAATTCTGTGGTGACTTTCATCAGATCTTGAGGTCATGTAAGGGGATATTTGCGGTGGGGATGATATGACGTAATTGTCGAGGTAAAATGGCATCATTTCTGAGTTGTAGTTGTTGTCTTTTATGACGTCCAGGTAAAGTTTTTCATGCTTTATTTCTGTTAATAGAAATAAAAACTTAGTTTGTCGTCAGATGTCGTAACAGCCGACAATGAAACAGCAAAATAAAAACCTTTTCAGTGCTGTGGATATCGTGGCTTGTAAGCCACTTGCTATAAAGAATTAAAATTGAGAAACTACGGCTATTTCAAAATAGCTTGGATAGAGATATTTTTTCTACTTGCATATACAATACATACCTAAATAACATGTGGAGGGCTCCAATGGCCTATATACTTTGTTTTTATATTTTTTGCTTTTATATTTATTTTGAATAGTAAATAAGATGAGTACAAAATTAATTTACTGCTATAAAATTTCAATTTTATTGCAAAAGATCTTTTTTAAGTTAAAATTGGTTTTTAAATAAAATATAATAGTTAACGGTCTTTCATATTCAATGACCGAGATATTTTTAAATGCAAAGTTTAGCAAAGATATTTCATCTTTAAAAAAAACTAATTTGCTAAAGAAATGGATAGCGCAGAAATCACGACAGGAAACGAATCGGACCAAAGTGGGAATGAGCCAGACGTACAGGGACAAGAAGGCAAATCAGATTCTAAATCTGCATTCATATACTGCATGTCAGAATATTGCAAAGGAAATCCTATAGAAGCGGAGACTAAAGAATTTAATAGCGAAATGGAGTGTCCGGTTTGCTATTCATCGCTTGCTTCAACCAGGTTCTGCCAATTCAGTAAATGCGGTCACGTAATGTGTCCACAATGTGTAGCGAGTTGCGGCAAATTGTAAGTATCCCAGAACTGTTTATTTAATTAACCGTTTATTTTTTATTGATAAAATATACTATATTGTGATTTTCAGTAAAAATGGATGCCCGGTCTGCAGGCGAAAAGTTGAAATGGTATTAATTTTGAACGTGCCTCTTAAGAAATTCGATAACATCACGCATGGATCTCATGATTTATGCCTTCTTAATAATCCCTCAATCAAAAAATATTACGAGAACCTCAACGATCACTGGAAGGGACTTGTCGACTTCGTTTTTAGAACGAAAAATCCATACTCAGGCGAAAATTATTTGGGAATTAAAGGAATGGAACATTTGGATTTGAGCCGATACGAAAAACAGGGTAAATTAATCAAGAAAACCGAATGTTTTGCAGTGATAAAAGAATATGCAGGAAATGAAAGTGTTATAGTTGCCTGTTTGCTACCTAATCTCTCTATGAGGATTGTCTTTTCAACATATGAGGACAAGAATATTGAAGTGGAAAACAGTTATGCCGATGAAATTGCAGAATGTTTGAGCGTTCAATTAGGTACATGCTGGAGGATCTTGCCTCGGCTTATTCCTAGGACCAAGGATGTGAGTCATCTTTTCGTTCGCAAGTTTGGACAATTCACAGTCTCGTTGCTGTTGACTGGACGCGATGATAATATAATCCCTATAGTGCATAAAACACCTATGAAGAAGCAATTAGAGAGCATGAAGAGATGCAATTTCGATGAAAAGTTCTTTGGAAGATTGAGAAAACTATTTCCAGACTTAAATTTATTTGAGTCTAGGACTCCTCCTGGATATGACGTTAAAGCTTGCAAATGTCACTTATAGAAGGTTCTTATTGCTGGATTAAATAAAGTTTATTGCCTATTTCATTCTATTTTGACTAATAAATTTATACATTTGAATAACATTTCAATAATATTTCAATGAGGTTCCTAATGTTATGGTTATCTTATTCTCATTTTACCCAAATTAATGCTTAAACTATTATTTATCACCGGACACTTCCAAAATAACGTGCATCTCGAAGACATGTTTTTCTGAACATCCCAAGTCATTATTCAGAACTTCATTATTCTATCCTTGATCTCAATATTAAGCGATTCTCTTCAAGAGATCATTTAGCCCATTTTGCAGAGGAAAACAACATCGTTCTATAGAGATACACTTGTTACTAATATAATATACCAAAGTATATTAACATATCGACTTCGATATTGGTGATCACTCTTCTCTTTTAAAACTAAAATTAAATATTTTATTTTTTGAATTAGGAAGCAAATTTATTTTACTATTTTTAATACTATTGATGTTTACATTGTTTACTAGATGAACATCATGTGCATACAACGTAATACGCGCATCGCATACAAAATTTCCTTCGCCACTCCCCTAAACTTACATTGATACCCGATTATTATTGAATAGTTGTTTTGCTTTCAGCCAATAAACAAAAGCAAATTCGTTATTTTTTAATTTCTCAATCCACTAAAATAATCCTCTCTGAAAAAAATCTACCTTTAATGAGTTTTCTGATGGAAGGCTGTTTGGTTGTTCTGTGATGGGCGTTGCAATACTCTGTCCATTGTTCTGTGGAACAGCCATCTATGCCGACTGCAATGCTGAACATAAGTCCCATGTCCTCGCTGACAAGGAATGGTGAGTAACCGAGAAGATCTGAGGTTAACATGTGGATGTAGTTTTAAATGTGAACTTCTATTTTATAAATCACCGTTAATTCGATTATAAATCTCTTTAAAATTTTTTTTTGCATCAATTCTTATATTCCTTTAGATTCGAAGTTTAATTTTAATCTTAGAACCTTTGCGCTTGACAAAATCCCCCGAGGATCTCCACTTGTCACACAAAGTAGCCTCCGATGAAGACCAGGAGTCTATAGTTGGATTTCGTTGCGACGTTGTTTCTGATCAATCGCTGCCTGTCCGACTGCGTTGGGTCAGAGGTATTAAGCTGGCCCAGCACGAAGTTCCCGTCTGGAAGGTCGTACGTATGTCACTGACGGAGGCACGCTGACCTTGAACTTGACCTCATTCCTGGGAAAGTTGAGCAAGTTCTACTCTAGAGCAGGAGGAACAGACGTTGAACATTTCAATCAAGCCCAGGATGAGCCGCCAAACGATCCGACCGACCACGACGCAAACGACGAAGACGACGGCAGTTACTACCCGTACTACGACGCCGACGACATCAGAGCGGCAGCGTCGGTGTCGTACACTTGTAAAATAAACGACAGCCTTCACTTCGTCGAATCTTCCGTGAGACTGCGCCTGATTCCACCGACCAAAGTTCATGTTTCCAAATCCTCAGCCATGGGCAGAACGGATGCTACTGATGCTCTTAAAGACATCGATCATGACGTCATGACTCAGGAGGTAAGGGCCTATCGGAAGCCCGATGGTCGTCCTGCCTTTCATGACCAACGGAGACATGAGGACCTACATAATGAACTCTAAATTGGTACGTGCCTATTTTATTTGTTTGACTGATCCTTTTGCTGTACTTTTTGCTGTAGAAACGACACTAAATCCAGTTACTTTTAATTCATAAAACTTGATGATAATACGAAAAGTCCCAAACATTTAACAATTCATGCACATGTTTAACATCATTTAATATCCCCTTAAAGAGTAATATGGGTTAAGAACGTACCATGATGTTATAGGCTTATTTATTGCTTAATAATAATTGTTTACCACTTCAGAAAATTGATTGATTTTACAGTTCATAACAGTCCTGGAGCTGTTGAAGATGAGTCTCCAAATTGCTTACGGAATGATTTATTTGTCCAGCATCAGATTTGTCCGCCGAGATCTTGCCGCCAAAAACTGCATGTAATTTTAGTTGACATCTTGTAACGACTAAATAAATTACTTTGCTGTTGTTGTTGTTGTTGTTAACAATCATCACAACGATCATCACAATTTGAAGTCAAATATTAATAATGTTCTCTGAATGTTCAGAAATTTTCAGATGGATTCTTGTCATTCAGATGATTTTTTACAAAGCGAATGTTTTTTTAAATGTTGTTTAACGTTTATTTAATTTATTTATAAATAGTTTTTTTTATAAATTAAGTTAAGTAATAATACAAAGTAACACAACGATATCAAATTACAGGGTGGACGACAGAGGGCTGGTTAAAGTGGCCGATTTTGGCCTGTCAAGAGAATTGATGGTGCGAGATTATTACAGACTTTGCCATAACAAGACTCCAGTGCCTGTTAGGTGGTTGGCCCTGGAATGCTTGGAGGCCAACGTGTTCACCACCATGAGTGACGTGGTTTGTACTTGATTTCCCTGAACACCGACATTTTTGACGATGAAATGCAACACTTCCTGCTTTTTTTTTTGTACTCAGTTCCGATAATTACTCTATTCTTTTTCAAATACACAATTATAAGTCACCTTCGCAAACGATATGTTAAACTGAAAGGTGGCTAAGTGCATCGATATACACATCATCAATATTCGGATTAATTTGATATTCAATAATTTTGCCGATGAATTTATATTGTTAGATCCCTAGATAATATGAAGAATAATTAAAATTATATTGCCGATTAATTAATCTAGTAATTTATTAATTTATTGGCAATATAATTTGATGATTGATTAAAGTCTTTGGTTATGAACCTCGACAAACAGATTTATCTCGGAAAGTTGAGCGAGAGTTAGAGAAACAACAGATTTCAAGACTTAATCAATTAAGCATTGTACATCTTCCAAGGCATCTGACAACTTTCAATAAACCTGACTTTCTATAATTAGTTTGAGGACCCCGGGTTATTACAATATTTTAATCGGCTTATTTGTCAATTATTTGACATCTTAACCAGTGGTCTTACGGAATTCTTCTCTGGGAGTTACTGACACGTGGCAGTGTTCCATACGCTGACCTAGAAAACTGGGAGGTCATTGGACACGTCCAAAAGGGTCTGCGTCCCTCACAACCCGCCTATTGTTCTGACAGCGTGCAAGTTTCAATTTATTTCTTTTTTTTTATTAGAAATTTTATTTATAATAATATAATGATTTTTTTTCTGGGCCGAATGCAAATTGACAGATTTAACATTTAGAATCGCTACGGCACGTGGTAACGAGCGGTAATTATTCGCCAGCAGTTATCAAATGATGCAAAGCTGTTGGAATCCTGATCCTAACGAACGACCTACATTTCAACAACTGGCCCAAGACATCGAACTCATCATAGAATCGGCCGATGCCCTCGAAAGGTGCGTCCAGTCGACCTCTTCTGGCATCCAATCGGCCACCTGTTCAACCGGAACCGGGGCTTCCTGTCGCTCCCCGATTTATAACGGTTCAGACAGCAGTACTTTGTCTTCGCAATTCAACACGTTTGGTAAAAAAAGAAATCTCAGCAGAGATGAGCTGGAACTGAATCTGCTGCCAGAATGAGAATTAACTTTATTAAATAATAAACGTTAATTAATTATTATTATGATTATTAATGTTAATATAATAATAATTATTAATATATTAATATTATTTCTACTGTTATTAGCAGCAATTATCGTTAATAATAATAAGCATGACCATCTCTGAGTGCCATGATGCTGCTAAAAGCAATCTGAGTTAGCTGAACATAATAACAACCCCCTTGGAAGTCAGAATTCACTTTTGAGGGATCGGTATGTAAATTTATACATACATATTATACATACATACATACATACATACATACATAATACATACATAAATCTCACGGGTTTTTTTTATTGAACTA
Source organism: Hirudinaria manillensis (assembly GCA_034509925.1). Taxonomy (NCBI): domain Eukaryota; kingdom Metazoa; phylum Annelida; class Clitellata; order Hirudinida; family Hirudinidae; genus Hirudinaria; species Hirudinaria manillensis. Next base: position 12,155,585 of record CM067528.1, on the reverse strand, counting down.
TCTCAATAAACAATCACACTGTTTGTTTACATATGCGGAACAAAACATTTACCGCATTAAATCAAATATTTATTATAAATTAATTAATTAATTATTAAATAATTATGAATTATTTGAATAAACTTTGCCTCGAGTTAAAAAGGAACGCCCATTTCGGATTTCGTGAAGTAGCCATCGTCCCGCATAACGTCGAGATTGGATTTGTTTTTCAATTTCGTGAAATTATTTATCGGAAGTTTATCAGAACTCGATGAAGCTATTGAAGAAATCGTTTCGATAGGAAATGAGGTTTGCCCCACGGACGATTTGAGGTCGTTCGGAGAATTTTTTCCTTTCTGTCCTTTCTCTGATTCGAGAGAGTTAGCGGCAAAATGGCCACCTGCTTTGGCCGGGGCACAAGTCGAATTGACGTGATGTTTTGATGTGGTTACCGATGAGTATGAAGAGCCTGCATTTTTCTCAACTTGCGCGACGTTGGTGGGTTTGCTGAGGACAAATGCTTTGACGGCTTCTTTGGCGGAAGTTCCCATGATTGGGCGGGTCCTTTTACTTTGATTGATATCGCTTCTTCTGTCAGTGTCTTGAACTGGATGCAGGTTCGAAGACGACGTAGAGCGGGAGGACAATGATTCTCCCTCGATGGGAATTCTGTGGTGACTTTCATCAGATCTTGAGGTCATGTAAGGAGATATTTGCGGTGGGGATGATATGACGTAATTGTCGAGGTAAAATGGCATCATTTCTGAGTTGTAGTTGTTGTCTTTTATGACGTCCAGGTAAAGTTTTTCATGCTTTATTTCTATTGATAGAAATAAAAACTTAGTTTGTCGTCAGATGTCGTAATGAAACAGCCGACAATGAAACAGCAAAATAAAAACCTTTTCACTGCTGTGAATATCGTGGCTTGTAAGCCACTTGCTATAAAGAATTAAAATTGAGAAACTACGGCTATTTCAAAATAGCTTGGATAGACATCTTTTTTCCATTTGCAAATAGAATACATACCTAAATAATATATGGAGGGCTCCAATGGCCTATATACTTTGTTTTTATATTTTTTGCTTTTATATTTATTTTTAATAATAAATAAGATGAGTACAAAATTAATTTACTGCTATAAAATTTCAATTTTATTGTAAAAGATCTTTTTTAAGTTAAAATTGGTTTTAAAAATAAAATATAATAGTTAACGGTCTTTCATATTCAATGACCGAGATATTTTTAAATGCAAAGTTTAGCAAAGATATTTCATCTTAAAACGAAACTAAATTGCTTAAGAAATGAATAATGCAGAAATCACGAAAGGAAACGAATCGGACCAAAGTGGGAATGAGCCAGACGTGTAGGGACAATAAGGCAAATATAGATTCTAAATCTGCATTCATATACTGCATGTCAGAATATTGCAAAGGAAATCCTATAGAAGCGGAGACTAAAGAATTTAATAGCGAAATGGAATGTCCGATTTGCTATTCATCGCTTGCTTCAACCAAGTTCTGCCAATTCAGTAAATGTGGTCATGTAATGTGTCCATCATGTGTAGCGAGCTGCGACAAATTGTAAGTATCCTAGAATTGTTTATTTAATTAACCGTTTATTTTTTATTGATGAAATATACTATATTGTGATTTTCAGTAAAAATGGATGCCCGGTCTGCAGGCGAAAAGTTGAAATGGTATTAATTTTGAACGTGCCTCTTAAGAAATTCGATAACATCACGCATGGATCTCATGATTTATGCCTTCTTAATAATCCCTCAATCAAAAAATATTACGAGAACCTCAACGATCACTGGAAGGGACTTGTCGACTTCGTTTTTAGAACGAAAAATCCATACTCAGGCGAAAATTATTTGGGAATTAAAGGAATGGAACATTTGGATTTGAGCCGATACGAAAAACAGGGTAAATTAATAAAGAAAACCGAATGTTTTGCAGTGATAAAAGAATATGCAGGAAATGAAAGTGTTATAGTTGCCTGTTTGCTACCTAATCTCTCTATGAGGATTGTCTTTTCAACATATGAGGACAATAATATTGAAGTGGAAAACAGTTATGCCGATGAAATTGCAGAATGTTTGAGCGTTCAATTAGGTACATGCTGGAGGATCTTGCCACGGCTTATTCCTAGGACCAAGGATGTGAGCCATCTTTTCGTTCGCAAGTTTGGACAATTCACAGTCTCGTTGCTGTTGACTGGACGCGATGATATTATAATCCCTATAGTGCATAAAACACCTATGAAGAAGCAACTAGAGAGCATGAAGAGATGCAATTTCGATGAAAAGTTCTTTGGAAGATTGAGAAAACTATTTCCAGACTTAAATTTATTTGAGTCGAGGACTCCTCCTGGATATGACGTTAAAGCTTGCAAATGTCACTTATAGAATGTTCTTATTGCTGGATTAAATAAAGTTTACTGCCTATTTCATTCTATTTTGACTAATAAATTTATACATTTGAATAACATTTCAATAATATTTCAATGAGGTTCCTAATGTTATGGTTATCTTATTCTCATTTTACCCCAATTAATGCTTAAACTATTATTTATCACCGGACACTTTCCAAAATAGCGTGCATCTCGAAGACATGTTTTTCTGAACATCCCAAGTCATTATTCAGAACTTCATTATTCTATCCTTGATCTCAATATTAAGCGATTCTCTTCAAGAGATCATTTAGCCCATTTTGCAGAGGAAAACAACATCGTTCTATAGAGATACACTTGTTACTAATATAATATACCAAAGTATATTAACATATCGACTTCGATATTGGTGATCACTCTTCTCTTCTCATTTAAAACTAAAATTAAATATTTTATTTGTTGAATTAAGAAGCAAATTTATTTTAATATTTTTAATAATATTGATGTTTACATTGTTTACTAGATGAACATCATGTGCATACAACGTAATACGCGCATCGCATACCAAATTTCTTTCGCCACTCCTCTAAACTTACGTTGATACCCGATTATTATTGAATTGTTGTTTTGCTTTCAGCCAATAAACAAAAGCAAATTCGTTATTTTTAATTTCTCAATCCACTAAAATAATCCTCTCTGAAAAATTCTACCTTTGATGAGTTTTCTGATGGAAGGCTGTTTGGTTGTTCTGTGGTGGGCGTTGCAATACTCTGTCCATTGCTCTGTGGAACAGCCATCTATGCCGACTGCAATGCTGAACATAAGTCCCATGTCCTCGCTGACAAGGAATGGTGAGTAACCGAGAAGATCTGAGGTAAACATGTGGTTGTGGTTTTAAATGTGAACTTCTATTTTATAAATCGCTGTTGTTAACAAACTATTTTCAAACTTTTCCAGTTTCAATTAAGTCAACGAATAGTTTTAAATAAGAAATTGTTTACAATTGTTTTTTTTTTAAATATCAATGTTTAGCAATCTAAAATGAAATCAATATAAGCACTCGGTAAATATTATCCCGGTCATCAAGTTTTAGGAAAGTATTATTGGCAACAAAAGTAGGTCTACAATTACATGACCTACCAAGTAGCCATTTGTAATTTCGAGAACTGTTACACGAATGAATGTGATTATGAATGAATGAACTAAAATACAGGCAAAGTTCAAGCACAGCCAAGTGTCACTCGCGAAAGATGTCACCGATTGATTGTCAATGTATGTCAAGCCTCGTTCCCAGGTGACCAATCACAACCTCAGGTTTTCTAAAGACTGCACCTGAAATGGTTTTAGTCAATGCAGGTCGGTTACTGCTGATTTCAGTCGAATAACTTTCTGAGACTTCGATCGGTCTTAAAAGAAGGCAGCCATTCTTCGAAGGCATTGTTTTCTTCTGCCTTCAGCTCACTTTTGCTAATACTTTTGGATGATAGCTAAATTTTTGTTGAATTGTTGCTAATTTAACATTTTATTAGATTTATTGAAAATCACTTCATATTTAAATAATCATAATCTAAGGTTAAATAATTATTTTAATGCGTGTTCATCTCATGATGTCAAGAAATAAACAAATGTACCAGTGTGCCAGTGCCGAATAACACCGCATATTTGGTGCTTGCCCTTGAATTTTTCACCAAGATGGATTACTAAGATTTGTTAAAGTCTCAAATCATTCTCGATGACATACCATGAGCATTTACAATACATGACTTTGTACATAACTATGTACAGCCTCACGTCGCAAAAAAAAGCAATGCTGCCAATAAAGCGATTGATATTCTAACGCCAAGCAGACTAAATAAATACCAAAGGCATTCTTTTCCTCTTTCTTACTTTCTCACTATCTCACATTAATCGTGTTGGTATGTTCTCACGGATAATGATGTAAATCCATGTTCTGGGAAACAATAAACCAGAAAACAATCGTCAGGTTTTGACATGTATCTCAACCCGGCTTCAATTTAGCTCGACTTCAATTGGCTTCGATTCCAAAGTTGTTAGTGAGAGAGGAATTTCTGCGTTTTACGTTATTTAAATGCTATTTAAATGTTTACAATCCATAAACACACATCAAAAGGGTCTTTCAAAAGAATATTATGAATGTCAAAATACCTTAAAAGATCATCTTAGCATAAATATGGATTTATGAATAATACTCGGATTTCTAACCAAACCATCTTAGACTGACGTGAAGAGTCAATAAATTGGCACGTTAAGCATTCGACTTTTAGAGCTATTCAATTTAGTCATGATCAGCCAAGCGTGAAAGTTACACCAGGTTACTTAAAGGTTTATACTTTAACATTTGTTGGCCTGCCTAGATATACTATAGATGTATATCGTGTATATAACATACAAGCAAAATGATTTTGTATTGTGCCAATTCTACATTCGCTAGAAAGTGCTGTCACCTTAGAAATATATCATCATGTCTTGAAGCCACTGTCAAAGTGAAGTCTTATCGTCTGCTTTCCCTTGCAAGATAACTTCATATCTTCGGTATTGTTAAATGTTCATGTTACACCATGTATCATTAAACCATTCTCACGAGAGAATCCATCCCTTAAATCAGTAAATAAATTGATGCGAAATTAGTTTTGCCAAACTGTTATATCCTTGGTAACGCCTAATTAAGAGGTGCTTGTTGGTATATCAAGAATATAAATTTATAATAATATTTATTATAATTCGGGCCCATAACACAAACTGGATTTTGTTTTATTACACGTTCAAACGATTAATTGGCAAGCATTTTATGTACGATGGAGGTCAGTGCCGTGCATTGTCGAGATTCCATGCGAAGGGATAAGACTTGAGGTCAAAATCAAAATAAGCGATTTTAACTCAGTCCTTGTTAATCTTCAGACGATAGTCATTCATATTTGTTTAATTAAATTCGTGATCGTTTTATGAATCAACTTAAAAATGGCAAATATAGGTTCATTCACTCACCGTTCTTCATGCCGATGACGATGATAAACTTGGACGAATATTTGGCACCTCTTTTCCTGTCTTTGAGTTTGTTTATCGTGTCATTCCTTTCTTCGCGAGCCACGTTTTCGTTCTCCGCCTGAAACCAGGCCATGCGGTGAGGCTGAACAGATCTTCTCCAGTGATTCATGATTGAATGATTGGTTGGCTCTTCCGGTTGACATTCCGACAGATGCCTCTTTTCGCAACAGATCGTGTAGCATCTTCCGGAATCCTGTTCCTCACAAGTTCTTCTCGTTTCCACGCCATGGGTGAAAGCCAATATTTTCTAAAAGAATATATGGTGGAAGTGGTAATGATATCACAGTGACAGAGACAGAAGGTTCTTGTGTGGATGATTACGATCTGGAGAAAGGTTTGAATCGGAACAGAAATATATATAAATTCTAACCTTAGATATAAGAAGATTTTAGACATTTTAGTATATTATTCCATTTAAGTACTACAGAAGTATTTCAGAATGTTTAAGCGCGGAGTTTAATAAATTACTAAGAATTCAATTGAAATATGTTAAAAAAGCATATTAGATTATGTTTCAAAGTAGTAGTATTGTGTTAATTTTGAAGTTTTGACTCACATCGTGCTTATCCAATTTGAGAAGAGGACTTCCTCCCACAACTTTAAGAATCGCTGGCAGACCACACTCGTCCAAGTAATCACAAACATCGGAGACTTTCAAAAGTGAGTCGCTTTTCCACAAAAACACAGGCCCTGGTGAAGGATGGATGTTTGAAATGATTTTCAATTCCACTTCTTCTCCACTTTTTATCAAATCCTTCTTTTTGTTATAACCCGACTCAAGTCTTTCAAAAACTCCATATTTGTTGTCAACTGTTTTAGTTTTATCCACTGGTTTATAAATGAAGTCGTCCGTTATTTTAGACATTGGCGATGGTCCCTTACGAAATCTTCCTTCGCAAAATTACTTAAGAGTACAAAATCCAGACCTTGAAGAAACTCAATTATCTAATGGTTAACGAATCTGAAACAGCAGTGTTACAGATTCGTTAAGAACGATTTTTAATCTTTAATTCATATGTGCTGAGTAAACATAAGTTTCAATGAATAGGAACTACTATGAAATTTTACGAGAGGCTAAACAATGCCTTGAATTGAAAGAATTTTCCAATTGATTGATCACCTGACGAAAAACAGTTACGCTGCGGAGTAATGAGTAACAGATATTGCGAAATTTATAATTTATAATTGATATAAAAGTTTTTTTTTTAAAGAACTTTGAAATATTTCGTCAGCCAAAAATTCTCTCAACTCACGGCCCTGAGACTTGCAAAGTTCACTTATTTAGGCCGTATTTTTTAGATAGCCTACTTTCTTTGTTATTGTTTTACGATTCAATAAATCATTTTTTATTGTTGTTATATTTACCCCGATGAAAATTAATTTTCAGAAGTTTGGCAGGTTATGCTATGCTTCATTAAATTTATTCCACTCTGTTTTATGCCAAATCATGACAAATCGAAGTAAATTTATAAATTCAACAAAATGTGTAAAACTTTATTGATAAAATAATAATGTTTTTTTATGATGTTGTATAAGCACAATATTTATTCAGGTAAGAAAATCCCAGATATCGACTTTAGTGTGACACATACGGATTGTTTAAGTACATTTCGATATCAAATCAGTTTAAACGTCGATATATTTATGAACAAAAGCAGTTAACTAATTAGTCGTGAATATACGTGACGATTAATGTTCGACAAATCGCATTTAATTTACATTAGCATACGCTAACAGTGAAAGAAAATTATTTCTGCTTTCAATCGATTTCTTTTATCTGGATACAACAATGTCATCGGGGAAAAGGTGATATTTTTTTCTAACATGCAAATATTTTAAGAATTTCCAATTCGGTGTTAACCATCGATAAACATAAATACGGTCGAGAACCATTAATGAAAAGCAGTTAAAGGGGTTAAAGCAGTGCTTATTTGAATTGCAAGTGAAGAATAATCGAGCCAATTTATTAATTTAATATGAATACCTACAAATATGCGTGCTCTTAATTCTAAAATTCTGGCATGATGAAATATTCACACGACTTTCGCATCGAATAAGTCACAATTGAGGAGTTTGAAGTTCACTTTGTTTCTATTCTTGACTCTAGGGTAGGTATTTTTTTATTGTCGTTTGGTTTATTTACGTGATGTCTCTTTCGGAGTAGTTAGCCGGCGATAATAGTCTGTTTAAAATTATTTAGAACTGGTTTCTTATGAATCGAAACGAAGTTAGGAATTTATTAGAATTTTGAAATAAGTTTTTTTTTTACTGTTTCTCAAGAACCACTTCTCGGAAGAAAGTGAGAATGTCATCCGTAAATATGAGCGACACGAAGAGTAATGCATTTACTGCGGATTCTAGCGATGAATCAAACGGGTCTGAAAAGAATACACATAGCAAGAATCTAACAGAAGAAGCCAATTCATCGGATCAAAGTGGATTGAGACAAAGAAAGAACTGTACGTTAAGAACCGTTAAACGAACATACAGTTACAGCTCTAGCGTTTATGACGAAGAAAACAGAAAGAAATTACTGAATGGAGAAGATCGACCAGATTTGCCGTAAGTTAAACGTATGGATGTGATTTAAAGCAATTTTTGGTACCACGCATTCCAAATTATAGGTTTTTTTTATCCTTTAGTAATAAATAATTTAAAACTAAATGACCACAATTTGATTAGAGCTTAGACATCTCTTCGAATTGGTGCAAAGATTTATTGAGATTTAGCAACTAAAATCAGCCTTTTGTCACAGATGCCACCATGCATGTGACTCCCCGTTCAGCAGTTCAAGTGGTTTCCACAACTTCAGAGGTCTGCTCAATTGGTGCATACTCATGCTGGTGAGTCTTTTGGAAAAAGAGAATGGTCACAAGGATTGCTTTGTGGCGTTGTTTGTAACTTTTCTATTAGTGTAATTGTAATTAATTAATTCTGGTTTAAGAATGATTAATGAATTTAAAACTTTAAATTAATACTGCAATTGATTTGAGATGAATTCCTAACAAATATTGCAGGTGTTCACAACAGGGAGAGCTGCATTGGAGAACCTTATGAAGTGGGTTGAAACTTATATCGTTTTCAGTTTTTGCACATTCTTGTTGTTTAGCAGTGATTTTATTTATTAATTTAATCTTGATATAATCTCTGAATTGCATCACTTAAACTTTAAAAAACTGTGGGTTTAAGAGGAGCCTTAAGGAGCCTCAAAACAAAAATGTTGGTCTTATGCCAATGTTTGTCTGGATGTGACACTCAAGCAACTAAAGACCTCTGATTCAAATTCATCTGTTTGTTTTCCAGCAATACTTCATATTTGTTTTACCCATTTTTAAAAATATTTTGAACCATATTGAAGCAAAAATGTTCGACAGGAATTAAGTAAGTAATTAAAAATATAATCGTTTCCAGGTATGGCATCCTGATTGATCCCATAAATTGGTACAGAATCATTGTTCATTCACCAACGAATTTCCCTGCACTATGGATTGTTTTAGGTGAATCATTTATCACTGTTGTCATTTTTTCTTTTTTTTTTACAAAATTCTGACTAATTCCTTAAATTATACGTTTATTAACATAATTTTAAAATATTTAACAATAATTGTGTTCATAATATTTTCTCGGTTTTAAATGCACAATTTAAAAAAGAAAAACAATTAGTATTTAATTAATTGAGATTAACAACCACGTCGAGTAGGGTTTCGTGCTGATACTTTATTTTGGGATAATTTAAGGTGGGGTTTCTTGACCTTTGACCCTGTCAACTTTGAGTGGGAGGGGTTTCTTGACCTTTGACCTTGTCAACTTTGAGTGGGAGAAGACAATAAATAAAAAAATAAGATGTAGAAGTGTTTATAGATAAGCAATTGATGCCTACCATACATCAATCTCGTGAAGTGCGATCTTGTGAAGATGTCTGGTTGTTTAAAAATAGTGCTCGTCAGGCACACATGTGCTGTAAATGACTCGGGCCTGTTGTCTGTCAGTCATGCCATTAAGTGTATGACCGAGACCTTGGTTGTCTCAAGCATTTGGTGCATTATTTTAGTTTTCCTAATAATAATAATAATAATAATAATAACGACTTATTGAGTTAATCTTTTTTTTAGAGACTATTTTTATTTTCAACAGATAGCCATTAGACTAGTCTGAGATAATGGCTTTGTTATCAACCCTCATCCGCTTGCTTTAACAGCATGATTTAGATAATTGATCTAGCCTGAAGCCATCTGAATCAATCATTGCAATGATTTATTCATAATTCTCTCATTCATCATAATCATGTTCATGTTGTTTTGTTTGTTTGTTTTTTTTAAATATTATATTAAATTATTATTAATATATTATTATTTTAAATATATTTAGAGACTGTTTTGTGTTTAAAAATTTAATATTTTTCTTCATTAAAAAAATATATAATGGCTTTCTGTTGATGCTTTGCAGGCCTCGGACTATTTGTGAGCATAACCTTCCTAGTGGAGAAGATGGCAGCCTCTGTGAGCATAAACATAAATTTATTTTGAGTTTATAACATAAATTTATTTTTAAGTTTATAATATAAGTTTATTCTAAGTTTATAACATAAATTTATTTTATGTTTACAACGTCAATTGATGTGATTTAAAGATGTTTAAGTTTAAATTGTTATTTAAATTCAGACAAATTGTCCTGAATCTGTCATCACAGTGCTCCATTCTCTGAACCTCCTCACTGAAATCACTTTGCCTGCGGTTCTCGTCTATCACTTCCACCCTCATCCGTGTGGGTTTCTTCAAAAAATAATTAATTAATTTTTATTAATTAATTTGTTAATTGTTAATTAAACGCCTGTCTTAAGATATCAAACATTTTATTTAAACTGGTTCACTGTTGAATGATTGCTACTTTAAACTTGAATCTGACCAAAGTTTAAAGCTCTAGTCTGTTAAGTCTGGTAACTCAAGTTTCACAAAAAAATACATGGTTTTGCAGTGGTGCATGCAATCACATATTGTGGCTATATCCATTATTAGGATAGTTTAATAAATAATTTTAATTATCATCATTTTATCATCGCATTGTGGTGATAAGTTGCCATTAGAGACACAAGCGATCGTCATAAAATTTTGTTCCAAATTCCAGTCCTGTCTGCACCTCTCCTTGGTTTCTGCGTCACAGTCTTCCTGAAGTTGACTTCCTATGTTCAGGTGAACAAGTGGTGCAGACAACACCTGAGGAAGAAACAAACGAACGGAAAATTTAGAGGATTCTCTTTGAAGACCATCGAACTGCTGCAACACTGCGTGGGCTCTCGTTGCGTTTCTGGTGGCGTCAAGTCCTCCGTACAGAACGCTCCCGGAGAGTCAAAAGAATCTGCAAAGACAGGTTGCAACTGTGGATCTCAAGGTCAGAGGTCAATGTCGCTGAGGCACGACAAATCTCTCCGGATGCTGAACTCTGTGGATGATCACGGTTTGCATCTTTAATGTTGTTCTCTTAATCTCGTTTTCTTAAAGAGAAATATCTTTACAACTGAGTGATTATTATTATATTTATTACATAGTCACCTTATTATATGACTTGTCATGTAATGTTCCTTTACAATGTTGCAGCTTAAGTGACATTTTTCTTGTAATGGAAGGATGTAGACAAAAAAAATCACAGTTTATGATGTTGACAGGTTTGGATGTGCCAAAGAAGTTGGTTGACTCCATCGATCCAAAGAGATACATGGTGAACATTGAGCATCAACAGTATCCTCACAATCTAAATATCAGAGGTGATGATTATACAAATTGTTTCATTGATAATTATTGATAACATTATACTGAAGATTATATCTTGATAACTCCATTTCATAGATTTGTGTTACTTCCTGCTGGCTCCTACAGTCTGCTATGAATTAAATTTCCCCAGAACAACCAGAATAAGGAAGAGATTCCTTATGAGCAGAGCAGTGGAATCGGTTTGTTTTCATATGTTTTCTTTTTCTTTTAATTTTACACTTGCAACAAATGTTTGATATTTGAGTGTTTGTAATGACGCATTAATATGAAAGTCGCTTGGACATCATTTTATAATTGAAACTAATTATGTTGTGATCATCCATTTTTGTTTCAGCTTTTTCTTTGGGGACTCATGCTCAGCTTAATACAACAGGTATGCTATGCATTTATCACCTTTATTGTACCTTTGAAACTTTGGACTTTTAAAACTTTATTATATCGGGACCATCTCGTAAAAAGATATCATAAATTTAAATTAGTTGTGTTATTTACCAGAAATGATTGTCTTTATTCAAGTGCTTTGAAACTGTTGCCATAATCTATTGAACCAATACATATTGATACTAATACTAGTAATTTACCATTTCATATTGTGGGGTGTTTTTAAAATAAAATCATTTGTTGACATTTCAAATGCTTGCAGTGGATTTATCCGACCGTTGAAAATTCTATGGAGATGTTCCAGCAGATGAATTATCCAATGATGGTCGACAGAATTCTCAAGCTTGCTGTAAGTTTATTTTTGTGGAACATTTAGTCTTATTTAAAATAAAAAAAACTAAAACCAGCCAGGCATTCAGACTGCATGCTTTAAGATTGAGTAGCTATTTATTAGTAATTTGTACCAAATTATGACTTGATCATCATCATAATCATCATTTGAAAGATTCCAAATCATCTAATATGGCTGATGGCATTCTATTGGTATTTCCATTCCTGCTGCAACCTCATTGCTGAACTTATGAGATTTGGGGACAGAATGTTCTACAAGGACTGGTGGTGAGTATTTGTACCAAATAGTAATAATTTTAAGTTTTATAAATGTTATAAAATACCTTATTATTAGTAGTAGTAGTAGTATCGTTATTATTATGGAGTTTATATAATTATTAAGTCATTATAACTCTTTTCATTGTAATTGATGAAACAAGAAATGTGCAAGAATTAAGCAAACGTGTGTTTTTTTAAGGAATGCTGAGAACCTACAGCAGTTCTGGTCCATGTGGAACATACCAATCCACAGATTTGCACTAAGGTTTTTAATTTTATTAAATTACTCCTTAATCGTATCATTAGTCCTTGTTCGTTAACCATGTGCTGTGATTCAATTGTTATTATATTGCTGTAACCCTTGATTATAAAAATATGCATTCATATCAAAATCATCACAATTATAAAGATTTCATTGCCAAAATTTTATAAAGCATGGAAAGTTAGTAATACCTGACTTTTCAAACATCTATTTTTTTAGACATGTATACAAACCCCTTTTGTCGAGAGGCATATCAAAGACCACGGCAAACATGATTGTTTTTCTTATCTCTGCCTTCTTTCATGAGGTGAGCTTTTGCCATATATATATATATATTTATGTAATAATAATAATAATTTTTTAGATTAGTAGTTCATTATATTTTATTAGGTTAAAAAATATTTTAACATCTGATGATAATGCTAATTGTTTTATTGCACAAACATTCATTTTTATCCGGAGACTAGTAATGTTTAAATTTGAATTTTTCAGTATTTATGCAGTATACCACTGAAGATGTTCAGACCTTGGTTCTTTGTCTCATTTGCTCTTCAGGTTTGTAGATTTTTTTCAAAGGAGTTCATTTGGATCTTAAGGAACCGTGTTTCAACTTTACTTATCTATTTTTCAATGTACATTTTGATAACTATACTGTATCATTTAATTTTAATCCAGGTACCACTGGTTGTCATGTCTTCTCGACTCACAGGAAAACTGGGCAACATTCTCATGTGGATGATGCTGATTCTCGGACAGCCGGTTGCCTTGCTGATGTATTTCCATGACTATTACATTGCCCACAGGGCATAGAATTTCCTTAACCACTTTATTTCAAAATGCCTTCAGACTGCAAACCATTTCCTTTAAGTCCACGATCCACGCGTCGAGAGCCATTGTTGTGCCGTAACGTTTCCGACTGTGATTTTTCATTCATTACCTCGTTCTAGTTCTCGCCTAATCAAATTAATTAAGTAAGTAATCGACTCTACGGACAGAGGTTTTGGAGTTTATTCGTAGGATCGTAGGTGTTTTTACGAGACAGTTCTATTTCTAGTATTTCCTGCTTGTGAGTCACGTTTCGAAGATCATGATTTTTATATGAATAGCATTTAATTCTGTATCAGAGTATTAAGTTTCGATTTTGTACAGCCAATCAACATGTCAACCAATTTTGAGCTATAAGCCAGCAGGAGTGCTGATATACCTGTTTTGTTTTTCATAATCATAAGTTTCAACATCTGGACATCTGCCATAGTGTGGTCAATAATAATTCACATAATGGGCCTGTCTGTCTGGGTAGAACAGATATTTTATAAGCCTGCAAAAATTGTCTGCTAGGCTTTAAAAAAAAAGCATGTGATTACCCTGGTGAAGTGCTATTGTATTCACTCAGACCACTTGTTGTTATGGGTTATTTCTGAAAATATGACGACTAAGGAAACCTGGATTTTTTATGGCTTAAGGCAATGGTTCTTAACTTTGGGTGTCACAAAAGATTTTAAATAAAATGATGACATTTAGTTTTGAGAAAAGCTGTTATCTTTCTTCAAGAAAAGCAACAAATTCTGCAGGCAATTATTGATGCTTGTATATTTTTTGAACAACTCAAAAGTTTAACAAGCTGAACCACAAAATCATTAGCTTTGCAGTGAAATATTTATTTCAGATGGGTAAGGAGATATGAGTGCCATTGGTGTCACCAAATTTTTGGAGTACAGGTCTGTTGGAACTGTGAACATGAATGCATATTTGTTTTTTGTTCCAAGTCAAAACCTCGTGAAACTTTGGACCCAAACAATCAGATTGTTTAAGTGAAAATTAGTCATGCATTATTTACTGTGATATAGCTCCAGCTGGATCGTATCATACAATTAAACAGGACATTCAGAACATGCAAATCATTCTTGTTCAAATTGCTTGGTAACTGTCACTGACAAAACCAAGTCAAATTTGAGAAGAATTTGGGCCACAGTACACCCAATTTCAGGACCCCTGCACTTTCATCACCATGTCCGACATAGATCGCCTACTTCCTTGGTTCACATCGAAATCTGAGCTACAAGATTTCATACAATTGATAGTAACGCCATCTAAAGCTAGTTAAGTAGACATTAATTGACATCAAGTTGCGACACTCAGAACATGCAAATCGCCCTAGCCTTGATATTCTGGATGTCATCACTGATAACTTCCAAGTTATATCTTAGCGGGACACGAGCCACAGAACACTCGTTTTCAGGACCCCTGCACTACTCATCACGGACGGCAACATAAGAGCTAAGAATAATATCTAGAAACTACCTAAGTATACATTAAGCTTTAGCAAAACCCAGAAGCCCGCAGAACACTCACAGCCCAACCACAAACACACCGAAGGAAGGAGCAAGATGGACTTCACTTAACAAAAGAAATAAATGCATATTATTTTAAGTTTTAATTTCGTTTTAAATTTATTATATTTTATTTGAATTTAGATGTTTTGTTTAAAAGTTTTATTTATTCCTAAAAAACTTAGACAAAAACATAAAATGTACCCATCACTACCTCTCTAAGTTCCGGATATATCTGCTATCCGCACGTTATTGTGATCAATCGTGGGGCAGGTTGGTCTGGTTGCGATTGCTTGTTGTTTAATAGTACTGTAATTGGTTATTACCCTTTTTGCCAGTGCGATGACTATTGAGAACATTTTACGGAACAATCCATTCGCCAGCCCATTTAACCGTGCGGCTTGCGATGGCATGAAAATCAACCAAGATAGATCAGTTGCCCTTCTTTCTGCCAGCGCTGCTAAAGGTTAGGAACATAAAAATGTATTTTGTTGTTATTAAACGTCTCAAATGGTACTTTTTCATTCATTTTTGTTATGGGGTTTCAAGGTCAATTCTGCTAGGTGACATTCGATAAACCGTTTTCATAATTTATGTCAGATTTCATTAAAAAAATTATTGGTAACCAACTTTTAAGGTGAAATTTAAAGGTCATGGTGAATTTTGCAATATTTATTATCCTTGCTTTGCCCTTGTTCAGTGTGAGGGCACTATGGTTCACATAATTCATTAGCACAATAGCAGTAGGAGTGAAGTCTGATTTAATAAATAGTTTGGATATTTACTTATTATATTCATATATTATTGGTACCTAATTCCACCTAAACACCTTACTTTTTCAAGTTGATTAATTTAATATGCTTGATTTAATTGGTATTCCCTTCATTATCCCATATCCATTATCAATTCAAATGGAATTTTATTTTATCAGATTCGGAAGAATACAGCTGTGAATATGCTTCCAACAAGTTCTTTGCCCTCTGTGGTCTAGGAGGTATTCTTAGCTGTGGTTTGACCCACACCATGATTGTCCCACTTGACCTTGTAAAATGCAGGATCCAAGTAAATACATTATTTTTTTCACTTCTTTTATATTGTACTTTTCAAAGTCAACCTTGTTGTAAATTTTGACTCATCTAGGTTGACAAAGCCAAGTATGGAAATATCCTGAATGGATTTAAGGTCACATTGAAAGAATCTGGCTTTAGAGAATTAGGCAAAGGTTGGGCACCAACCTTTTACGGATATTCCATGCAAGGAATGTTCAAGTTTGGACTTTATGAGGTTTTCAAGCATATTTATGCTGATGTGGTTGGAGAGGTTCGTGAGGATTTTTAAAACATTTTGATTGGCTTGGGCACGTGCATTGAAGTCGTCTATTTCTGTAGGAGAAGGCCTTCCTGTACAGGACGACTCTTTACTTGGCTGCTTCAGCTTCGGCAGAATTTTTCGCCGATATTGCCCTCTGCCCTATGGAAGCCGTCAAGGTCAGAATCCAGACGCAACCCGGATTTGCTGGAACTCTCAGAGAAGGGTTACCTAAGTTCATCAAGGAGGAAGGTGTTATGGGGTATGGTTACAATTTTAAGATTTTTTGTGTTTATCATTTATTTTAATTTGTTTATTTCATTTCAGGCTCTACAAGGGTCTTGTACCACTGTGGGGTAGGCAGATCCCATACACCATGATGAAGTTTGCCTGCTTTGAGAGGACTGTTGAGGCCCTTTATAAGTTTGTTGTACCAAAGCCCAGGTCTGACTGCACCAAGGGCGAGCAGTTGCTCGTCACCTTCTGTGCTGGCTACATTGCTGGAGTTTTCTGTGCTGTGGTCTCTCACCCAGCCGACACCATCGTCTCTATCCTGAATAAGCAGAAGGGTAGCACCTTCCTCCAGGTTGCCAAGAATCTTGGATTCAAAGGTTTGCAGATTTGTTGGACATTTTGTAATTGGATATGATGCTTCAATATATATATACTCTAATTTCAGCCATGTGGAGTGGCCTCTTCCCAAGGATCATTATGATCGGTACATTGACTGCACTGCAGTGGTTCATCTATGACTCTGTCAAGGTCTACTTCAAGATGCCAAGACCACCACCCCCTGAGATGCCAGAATCTCTCAAGAAGAAGCTTGGTCTGCAGTCTGAGAAAGCAGAATAAGTGAATTTTCAGTAGGGCAAAATTGACTTTAACTAATTATGACATAATAAAGGCTTTCCTTTGTTCATTTTGATATGTCATGAATTTTTGTGAGTTTTTATGGTAATTGCTAGTAGTTATATTTATTTCACATTAGTGAATGCTTGTGGCAGTGCATTAGCTCCTGACAATGAAATTCCTTCACTGAGTTGATGTCTAAAAATGATATTTGTTATGTTCAGGGGTGTGATTTTGCAGTTTTTGGCGCATTGACCTCATCTGGGGATAACTTTCGTAAAAAGTCGTCTACTGATTCACTGGCCGGCTTTACTGTCAAGAAATTTGTAGTTGGGTTTTTGTCGCTTTGGAATTTCGGTTTTGAGGAAGCGCGAAAAATGGGTTTGTAGGAATATTTGCGGATATTACGAAGCTTCCGTTACGACTCAAAGGTCAAACCATTGTGCAGTCCTCCATCTGCAATTTTCTGAAAGGCTTGCTTATATCCTTCGATACTGTTACTGTCGATGAACTTACCGATCACAATTCTGCGTGATGAAATTATGGGAATATATAAAGTATAGGAAATTTAATTAAGATTTGTGTGGCTGCTCTATTTCCATCGTCCTAATTTTGAGTTCAGTTTCACAAATTAAAGGCGCGGCAATTCAAGCCGTTGCGTCTCGTTTTTTTGTAATAACCGTCAAAAGTTGTTGCGATGGAGGGAGTCTTGAACCTCGATTGGCCGTCTGTTCAAGAGGCTAAAGAATACGTGGAAAAGCACCACCTCGAACAACTATTTAAGAATTTGACGGCGCTTTTGATCCTGAAGCAGCCTAGTTAGTCAAATATTTTTCTTTTAAATTTTTTTAATGATATAATTCATAAAACGCGAAGTTTTATGATTTTGGACTATTCGCCAAAAATTTATATTTTAGAAATACAGTTATTTAACGTAAACGTGAAAAATAAAACGCGCAGCTTTAATATAATGACAGTAGAGTGGAAGCTTTTTCGGAGATTGTAACTAGGAACGATGTTGATGAAGATGTCAATTGTCAAATCATTCCTTAATTCTCTGACGTACATTAATAATAAATGTGATTCACTTTGCGGTGCGTGTTTTCAATATAGCTAAATGTTTGCAGGGGATCCTTTTGAGTATGTGAGAAGGCAGCTAATGAAAATGACAAAATATACGTTCTTCGAAGAACATGATCTTGAGATTTTATATGATGTCTTAGACACAGAGAAAACTGGGTGCTTGACTAAAGAGAAGTGTGCCATCGGTAAATTAACCTGACCACTTTCCACTAAAACTAATCAGGGACTTTGCCGAGCAAATATTGTAGCTGGACAACGTAACTGCAATAAAATCTTTAAATAGCAATTTTTGCTGCAATGCTCATGACTCACTCCCACCCACTCCTTTCCAGCTTTGAAGACTCTGGGATTAGGAGAGACATCCATGGAGTTCAGCACAAACTGTGTTCCAAAAGCCTCGTTCATCATTGATTGGTAAATTCACAGCCATGCTATTTTTTCAGACATTTGTATCTAGTTTCACATAAGAGAATACTGAAGAACATCTTAAAGTGTAGAACCCCATGGTCCACGCAATGGGTTATCAACAAAGAGTTATAATCATAGTAAAAGAAGTAGAAGAGTTTCACCTAAAGTATAACTATTGTTGAAAAATTACATACTATGTGGGACAGGCTTCAAACAAATTAACATTTTAAGTCACAAATAGAAATAAAGCTAACTCGACATATGTACAAAATGGATCACAACTTTACAAGGCACAGCAATTATGTGGAATTCTTAGCAAGTAATAAACACATTTGCCCTTGAGTTACACTTCTTATTTTGACAGTCAAATAGCCTTGCAAGACAAATGGGATCTCTTTGTGACTGGCAGGAGGAATTGAATACAAAGACTCGTTTGGAATTAACCTGCCAACTGCAAGCATGACAGAAGCATAAAAGACAGATTAAATAAAAAATTTTTAATATTTTTTGTCTGTTATTATATGGTTGTAACATTTTTAATTAAGTTATTTGGACATTAAGTTATTAGAAGACACCCTAATATAGTTTGTTCAATGGTTTAAGTGCCCAAAGTGCCATTTTGAAATAATAAGTGTAAATTGTAAAAATTTTAAAGTGATTTAAAAAAAATATATGTATATGCCCCTGTTTCAAAATTGCATTTTAATGCCAGACAATTACATATTACATCTGTTACTTAATTTGCCAGTTTCAGGCATCAAAGAACACAAATCATAACCACATGCATGCGAAGAAAGACTTTTTAGATGCAAATCATGGAAAGTTGCCATTACAAATGAACACATAGGAGCATGGTGCAGAGAGTCATAACTCAGTGCTTCTTATAGAACAGTGCTTTATAGAGAGCAGAGGAGATGATTTGTGGGATAGAGGGTCGCCAGAAAATTGGCTATTATATCCTACTACAATCTCAGAGCACCAGAGAGTAATAGTGTAGAAATGCATTTGATAACTTCAATAGTTTGACCGACAGAAATACTGAACGATGATTATGGTGAAGACGACATATTTTAGTGGCAAAACAAATTCAAAGTTTTGGTGACTGTCGACTGGTCCTTGACGTCCCTCTACCACATTGGCCATTAGCATCACCAACTGGAAGGTGGAATTCGCTGAGTCATAGCATCACCTCGGTCGTAATGGCTCCCGGAGTTTCGGCACCTTTCAGGATCGAAGGAGAATTTTCTGCGACTGACGGTTCGTCTGAAGTGTCAGAAGGGCCATTCTCGATTTTACCCATCACATCTAGTTGGTCACATCTGCATTTGCACCCAGACACTGGACACTGATTCCTGGTCCTAAGGATAGATAACAGATTTGTATTTGAACCGTAAAAAACATCCTAAATTGTATGACGATACAAT
Source organism: Hirudinaria manillensis (assembly GCA_034509925.1). Lineage (NCBI taxonomy): Eukaryota > Metazoa > Annelida > Clitellata > Hirudinida > Hirudinidae > Hirudinaria > Hirudinaria manillensis. The sequence goes on along the minus strand of CM067528.1, from coordinate 12,135,727 downwards.
TTATGATCATATGCTTATTTGTGATCAAATATGTCTTTTCCTTAAAACACATAAGAGCGACGGTGACCATAAAGTTGTGAATGGCTCTCTAAACAACAACAATGTAAGATGGACTCACTTGAACCAGCCGATCATGTGATCAACATGGCCCCCGTGTAGGCAAGTCTGGCACCACGTGAACCATTCAGAGATCCGAGACAATTTCCTGTCTTTGTTGAGATTGGCTGCGATTAAAATTTAAAAATAATTTAAAAAAACTATTTAAAGACAAAAAGAGGTAAAAAAAAATCTCCTTAAAATCTCAAGTTGAAAGATTGTCTTCAATCACTTTTCTTTCTTACCTTTGGTACTTTTAGGACAGCCTATGCCAGAAGCAGTACCCATGTACAACATGCAGATGGCACATCTTGCAAGAGGTTTTCTGCAGTGAGGACAACTCTGAATCTATAAATATTCACAGTTAATAAGCACAATTTGTTATGCTCTTAATGCATTAAATGCTATTGTTAATTAAATATTTGTGATTTGTTATGCAAGAAATTAGGCATTTTTTAAAATCATTTAATTTTTTTTACACATTATATTGTTTTAATTATATGTAGATGAAAGGATGTTGATTGTTCAAGGAATAAAAAGTCTTGAAATTGTATCAATTGAGAGACAAATTAATAGGCTTCCATTTTAAACGACTCACCCTGGGCTTCATGTATGTGCCAACGAGTGCATTACCCTTGGCTTTCGTGACTTTGGGGTCAGTGACGATCGCTTTGCTGCAGTAAGTGCAACTCAGGTGAGTTTGCCGGAACGTTTCCGTGACTTTCTCGAACTTTCGATAGAAGACGTCAAACTCGGCCCTGCGATTAGCGTCGACGTTCTTAGAGATTTTAATTACTTAATCGGCACAAACACGACGTAAATGCCCTGACCTCTCTGTCCAGAGTCTCATGTTGTCGAGGAGGTTCCTGTAGGCTTCGATCCATTCCTTGACTCTGGCGTTCTTGCTGAGATCGAGATCGGGCTGCCCTTGGATGATTATGGCGACGGCGCTCTGCACGTCGCCGGTCAAATCGACGTAGTTGCTCAGAAGTTGCACTCCATTCTCTGTCAGACCTGAAAGCAAATGATGCAAAGATGATTGATTGAATAATCCATTATTATTATTATTATTATTATTATTGTTATTATTATTATTAAAGCAAATGATGCAAAGATGATTGATTGAATAATCCATTATTATTATTATTATTATTATTAATATTACTATTATTATTATTCGACACAGAATCACTTCAGAAATACCTGTCAGCAGCAACCCTTGTGGATCTCCTTCCTCAATGTACTTGGTCGACTGCCTCTCCAAAAAGCTCAACAACTAATTGCATTAAAAATGAGCATATTAACATTAAGGCCATTATAATTAATAGCTTTTATTAGCTATAATTATAGCTATTTAATTAGCTATTAATATATTATATTATATATAAATTAAGTAATTTAGTAAATAAATAACAGTTAAACATGATAAAAAATCTAAATCTCAATTATTATATAAATATATTAAACAATATATTGCAATAGATGCAATGACTTCATTATTTTTAGCTCCGATAATTTAAAAGCCCTTCAATGATTCAATTCAATTCATTCAGAAAATATTTAAAGTGCCTTTTTTATCCCAAGTCCTAGGGATGTTAAGGCTTACATTGATGTATACAATATACACTAATATGAACAAAGAGGTATTGCTGTACAACCTTTTTATCTTGCAAGTGTAGACAGGCAAAAGCAACTCTGTCACTGAGCTCAAGTTGAGAGTCACTCTGAAGAAGAGGTTACAAATGGATTATGAGTGCCACATAAATTGAAAGCATCCCTGGAATGCTAAGAAAATGGTAGGACCTATGAAAATCGACCATGAATACAAAATATGAAAACTGAATTGATAAATAATCCCTAAATAATTGCATAATAATTGCTGAACTTGATCTAAGTAATTTCTTAACCTATACCGATCAACCACGCGTCTTTCCTTGCATGCATCGAACAAACATTGAAGGTGTTAGTGACCCTTCAGTTTGGGTTTTGAAAATAATAAATAAATAAATAAATAAATAAATAAATAAATAAATAAATAAATAAATAAATAAATAAATAAATATTTAAATAAATAATTTGAATAAATAATTTGACATACTACAATGGCTTCGTATCCAATATCTTCAGAAGTAAGAAATTGGAAAAGAGCCTTCAGGTAGGGATTCTTGAGAGTGGCTGTCAGCTCAGAACACATGCTCGTCCACAGTCCGCCCTCCTTGCCCGTGTAACCCGAAAGAGCCATCGCCACCATGTTAAGGTCACCCTCTGATTCTGTCGATGGTAATGATACCAGTTATTATGTATTTTATTATAATGAATCATTTTTGTATATCTAAATGGTATTGTGGTGGATCAGGTTCTAGCTTGCTAAAAATGACGACGCAAACATATTTTTCAATTTAATATTGAAATTTTATTACCTAAATACATCATCGTCATCATCATCACCAGCACCATCATCATCATCACCATCATCACCATCAAACAAATCATAGATTAGAGAGAAGTTAAGACAAGAAGATCATTAAATCAAGAGTGTTTAAGGACAAAAAACCTGAATTAGGTGTTTCATCGGACTTGTTCTGAGCTCCTTTTATAAGAAGTTCGATGGCCCTCATCATCCTCACGGTGAAGACCGAAAGGGCTGCTGCTCTTACATACTGATGCTTAGATTCAAGTCTGAATATCAATGATTAAGTTTATCGATTAAACATTAAATCAAATTAAATCAAACTGTTTTGTAAAGAATAATAAAATTATAACACTATGATGTCGCAACGATAACAATCCGATAATGAGGAGAATTCATCAGAACTAACTTGTCAATTAGGGGCATGCTCAGAGACTCGTGACCAAATTCCCAACCGCAAAGTTCGATCGCTCTAATTCTAAAGGAATTAATATTAATAATTAACATTAATATTTAATAATTTAACATTAATGCATGACGTTTGAAAAAAAATGTTTAAAAACGTTACTCACAGTTTCCAAATATTAATTTTAATATTAATATTTTAATTATTAATTTTAAAAATTATCTCTGAATTATTTAAAAAAAAGTTAACCTCTGAGAACTTTTAAAGACTTGAACTCTATGTCGAATGGCATTGGATGGGGGATTGGGATTGGAGGAGGTGGCCATAAGCCAATCAAAAGCCACCATTTCACTGACCTGCTTTTGAATCTGGGAAGGTTTTGGAAAGATTGACATGACCCCAGCCAATGAGGACGAAGTCGTAGTCGAAGGAGAAACGGGCCACGATCCGGGGGATTGCTCGGAGGGAGACAACAAAATGTTTGAAGAGTTAGATGTGGTCTGGAAGTTACTAATCAATTGTTGTTGTTGTTGATGTTGTTGCTGCTGCTGATGTTGGTAACCATTGTGGTAGAGGGAGACGTGGGGTGCTGTCGGAGAAATGGGAAGAGAGGCCGGAGGCATGTGGAAGGGCGCGCTGTTGCCGATGTCGACGGACAGCCTAGTCGAGCTGTAACTGCTGTTCCTCATGGCCAGCGAAGAGGTCACGAGCCCTCCACCGGGCGGAACGTTTCCGGAAGAAGAGAAGAAGGAGTCGGAGAAGGCAAAATGTTTTGCTTCGTTGAATTTGTGCTCAATCTTAACAGGTGAGACAAGTCAAGGAAAAAAAAAGAAAACTACAAAATAAATCACTCATCACGTAGCGTTATAAGTACGTTAAAAGCCACATTTAAGACGTCAAAATCATTATAATGATGCTCAAGAATGCAAATCTGTACTATTTCAATAATTATTACATCATCAAATGTAAAAATAGAATTTGTATGTCACCATTGAAAAGTCAATTCAAAAGGATATAAGACATCCAACTCCACAATTTGTACAAATTTTTATCTTCTGTCAAAAGAGGAAGATTTTCAGCCAGTTTTGTCTGTTTCCAGAAAATCAACAATACTTGTTAAATTGTCCCATAATTGCATAATGTACGTAACAAATGCAGGCAAATTGAAAGATACATGCAAGCAATATGGGTTTGATGAAATGGCTAGTCCTAAGTAGTACATCCTGCAACTATCTATAGTTTATAAATGTTTTTACCTTGATACCATAGCCATTGCAAGCCCTGTTCCTCATCTTGATAGAAACATCTTCAAGGGCTCCTGTGCACAATTTGGCACTGGAGCAGGTATTGAAGGAAGTTCCATGAGCAAAAGTTAAATTGAGATCAGGAGACCAAGCCTATAGATTAAGGCCAACATCAGGAAATCAGAGAAGATGATGATGATGATGACAGCTTATGTTAAATTAATAAAGAACTAGCATATATTTGGAACAGGTTATTGGAATGTCTGCCATTCATACCATTGGCAATCTATCGCAGGCATAGAAATCAGACACGTGACCAGACGGAGTGACTGAGAGCAGACGATATCGTTGCTTTGGATGCCATGCAAAAGAAGAAATGAAATCCTCATTGGGACTGGGTAGGGAGAATGCAGATGAAGCTAAAATTTAAATTTCACGGGGACAATTAATGAGGCAAAAGTATCGGAATATCAATGCACTTACTCTAATATTATATATCTTTATATTATAACATTTATAATACATTTGGTACAAAACTAAAAAAAAACAATTGTTACCATAAAGTTTGACAGAGTACTAAAGTACAAAATAACTTAATATGCTCAAATACACCAAGTCGTAACTAGAACAATGATTTGGCTGATGAAAATAAATAATAAATAATAATAATCATCATCATCATCATAACATAACAAGGAAAAAAAAATAAGCCGACTTTGCAGAGTCAACTGCTAACTAACGTTTCAAATATCGTTCAACGGGTACACTTTCTCCATTGTCTTTAGAAACTAAAATCACAAAAAAAAAAACAAATAGAAATTAAAGCCGTCTACTGAATTACTGAATATCTATTCCTCACTATTACTGAATATAACTACACCATAACTGAATATCACTACACTATTAATGAATATAACTATATCTGAATATCACTACACTATTAATGAATATAAAACAATCCAAAAGAAACTATTAATCTGTCATGACATATAAAGAGACATTTAGGAACAAACAACTACCAAATCATCTTGTGAAATTAAAGACCATGTCATCAGAAGTTCAACATATTTAATTAAAAAACTGTTCAGAACATCATGGTTCTGATTGAAAATATCAGCAAAAAAATGAAATGAATGAATTTATTGAACACAAACTGATATGATGATGTATCACATCAATCATCCTTGGAAATAAAAGAAAAGATATTTTGAGATAACAAACCAAGAGAGAGGAACTATTCATTTCAAACGAATTATAAATCTCTCAATAGTATTAACAATCAAATTATTAATATTTATAACTATAATATATAATGTTATAATTTAAAGCTTAACTTACTGGATGACATGTAAAAGTCAAACAGCTTCAGTGAAGATGATTCCTGGTGTGAACAGGCCAGAAGACCACTTCTGCAATGAAGGATTTTAGTTATATGGCTGTCAAGCTTTGAGAAAAGAAAATTAAGAACTTCGTGGTGAATTAAGATTTAAATTTAAGTCAAATTAAACAAATCCAATTTTGCTAGAATAAAAACATTTCACATTAATAAAAATCCTTAGATAAACTGAGTAATGGATAATACGATAATTAATTATTAATAATAATAATATATATTCCTGGCTTCACAAGACATTCTAAAGTTGTCTATAATTTATTTTGTTGAACTTAATTATTCCAATTTCAATGATTATAATTAGAATAATTAATTTTCATAAACACCAGTTTCTTAAAAATAATAATATACCAAAAAATATTAAATATCATTAATATAATAAAATATTGAATATCATTGAGATTCTCAACAAAAACATCAGGAAAGACAAACAACCTTGTTGGACACCAAACTATTCTGGAATAGTTGAGTTTGTCTTGAATGACAGTAATGTGTGTGTCTGTCAAGGAAGATGCATTATCTGTGCTTATTAAATCTACCATGTCTCCTTAACAAGTGATTATCAACATACATTGAAATGAGGCAATTTATTATCTCATATATATCTCATGTAATGCGTCTTAGGAAGGTGCAAATGAAAGGAACTATGTTCCTAAACATGAGTTGCTAACGGATCATCAGAAAGATCATTGTCCTACATTTGTGGAAAATTAATAATATGAAAAAAATGTTTTTAAAAAAGGATATAGGTTCTGTGAATTTTCTTGTATCCCAAATGCACAGTTGATTCTAAAATTAAGTTGCAATAAAACAAATGAATTCAGATTTTAAAATAATATAATCCAGAATTAAACACTTAAATATTATAATAACACGGCACTGAGCTCAATAATAACACTTAACATCTGAATGATTCATGTAAATCATTCAAAACATTGTATAAATTGTAAACGTTATCGTTAAATCTATTTTTAAACCCGATCACCTGACCTCAACAAAGGAGGCAACTCTGTGCTGAGAAATTTTGTCTATAGTCAGTGAATGGACTGCTTTTGTAGCTACAGAAGACTGGCATCTGACAGAATCTGTAGGAGCTAATAATAATAATAATAATAATAATAATAATAATAATAATAATAATAATAATAATAATAATTCATAATAATAAACAACAATGCAGGCTTAGAGCCAACTCGTTCTGCCCTGCGGCACAGCACAGCGCATGTCCCAAACAATCTCATCCATATTTAATGAATTAGATATTTATAGCTAGCTGTTATGACAAAGTATAAGCTTGCATTCACACAAAATAAACCAAACCAAAATAAAAAGAATTGGACCAATACTTTAAGTAGGCTGGAATAATTTGCAGACAGAGTCTTTGAAAAAGATTATTCTAAAATTATTATGAAATCTGACCTCGAACGTCGTAGATCCTCAAGGACTTTCCATTCATTCCGCAGATGAAAGTTCTTAGAGTTGAGGTGAACCAAGACAAGCAAGAACATGATTCGTTTGTGCCTGATGGAGGAATGATGGGAGGAGACAATGGAATGTTATATAAAGACTAAATTTTTAACTCTAAATTATACAATCTTAAAGACAATGATGATGATGTTGGTGGTGACAATGATGGTGGTGGTGATGGTGACAGTGATGATGATGATAAAAAAAATGCTCTCAGCAAGTGATCCACACAAACATTCCCAAAAATTAAAGTAACTGTCAAGTAATAATCAAATGTAGTATAAGAACATAATGACAACTATTAGATGATGACGGGACCACACATTGCGTCCACGATTGAAATCCTTAAATAGCAACAACGGCAATGTTTTGTATGTCGTGTTTTGTATTTGAAACAAAATGTTTGAGGCGAGCGAGTACAAACACTCGGAATAAAAAGATTACATCAGAAGGAGGATTTTAAATAATGAAAAGCTTTTGTATGTTTAACATACATAATGATTTATTTTAAGTTTGGTTTATCCTAGTTGCAATGATTTATGATGATACTTGACCTTTGTGTCTGAAGCAAAATGTTTGATGCACTGAGTGCAAACACAAAGGAATAAAAAAGTATGCATAGGAAGGATTGAATGATGACAAGATTTTATATAAAATATAATAAATATAAAAATTTATATTTTTCAATATAAACAATAAGTCATGACATCATGACAAACATACGACTATCGGATTGTTATTCAGGTTATTAATAGAACAGCTGCTTTGATTATTCAAGTTTATAATTTATAACTGTTCTTTAACAAAACAAGAAATATAATAATATTATATATAATAATATATATAATATAATATAATATATAATAATATATATAATATAATATATAATAATATATATAATATAATATATAATATTATATATAATTATTTTTATATTTTTATTTATTATAATTATATAATATTATATATAATATATTTTTTAATAAAATAGTACAATAACAGACATCATTAATCACAATTAGTTGATCTTTATAAAGTGCCTTTTATAATTTAACAGAATGTCTAGTCACATCTTATTCAATCTACAATTTGCATAGCACGAGTATTTGAGAGCAATCCAGGATTATCCAGATCTTGGTTTCAAACATTGTGCATAACAACCAATGCTGTGCTGCCACACATGCATGAATGCTAACCATTTTGGTCAGGTTGTCTAGTAAATAGATAAAATACAATACAATACAATACAATATAATACAAGGTAAGGGAGACCAACCGAGTTCCAGTATCGGTCGAGAATCAGAGAGGCCCTGGAAAATCGATTGCTTTCTGTCTCCAGGGATCAGGGCAGTGCTCAGATTGGTGGCCTGTCCAGAAAACCTGATGTCCCATAGCAGGATGCAAGGGTCACTTTTATGCCTTTCTGTTACTTCTGCCAGCTAATTGCAGTTCAATGTTAATGAAATTCTAATTCAATCCTAGAGATAAAAGCATAACATTTTTATTTAGCTTAATAGCTTGTTATGAGCTTTAAAATTCTGAGTAATAAATAAATAAATATTTAATTTTATATTTAATAATTTTAATTTTAAATAATCTCACAGACCAAGTGGGTCTCACAAGGATTCCAATCCAGCTGCAGGCACAATCGAGGATGTCTCAGGGCTGCAATAAATGACAATTAATACTTAAATATTTATTTAAAATTGTATTTAAATTATATGACAAGTAAGCATGTAGGATACTCATTATTCCATGCTTTCATAAGATTCAATATGCTGTGAAATAATAAATATTTCTATTACATTACATATTTGAAGACAAAGCTGTGTTTTTTATAGATCATGTTCATGCTATGTTTTTTAATATAAACAATCTTGATGCTCATTGAACAATAAAATACGTCTTTCTTCAGAATTATTTCTTAATTTGTATGATAATGTTCTTCTGGAAATGAACATGTATTAAAAATGTGGGACAAGCTTTGCTAGGACTGTTAATTTAGAGGTTAATTTATGTCTAATTACCTTGCAGTGATTCAAAGTCCTGTTATTAAACATCACCTCCCCTCTCCAAAATTACATCAGACATAAAATTCTAACAACTCACAAAATTCTTTGCCAATCAGGTTGTTAGCATCAATCGATCCACCTTTGCCAAAACTGTATTGAAATGAAAAACAATGATATTCAATACCAATGAAATTAGTGGCTTTACAAATAGAAACTAGAGAAACACCACATACATATGCATGAGACATTTGCATAGAAAATTATTCAGATCATGAATGAATGAACGTTATATCAATGTTATGGTTACCTGGATAAAACAACTTTTCCAGAGCTCAAACCAAAGGCAAGCAGGTGATCGGGGTTAGAATCGGGTCGCCAAGCTACACACTGTCACGTTGCATAATTCTTTACATATTATATCACGTTATTACATCATCCAATCTTCCAATCTACACTATCACATTACATTATTATTTACATATTACAGTGGTCTGCATGCCTTCCATTAAATTTGCATAAATAAACTTTTTTTATTGTTGGAATTTGTTGAATAACAATTCATTGACGAGCTTTGCAAAATAGTGCAAAATATGAAACGCCATTTTGTAATGCAGAATTAACAACAACAACAACAAAAACAAATTCAATAATGAAACCTGACCTTGAACTGAGGATCAGTTTTTGTGCACATCAAACTGGCCTTGGTGTTGTCAGAGGTGAGAATAACTTAACAAATCAAATCAAAGCAATATATTTTTAACCCACTCAAGCAATAATTAACATATCAACATATTCTGATAAATAATCAAAGAAATTATAAACGATCGCTTGACCAAAAACTTTCCAACAAAATGTCTACCTTTATCATGAACTTCCTTTGTTGTCAGGGTTTCACAAGAAATTTCTGATATTCTATACAAAGTGAGGTTTGTCCCAAACAAATAAAACTTGTCCTCATGATTAGGTGACCAGCAAACTTCCATATTTAATTGTGAGTTTGCCAGACTAGACAGTTCTGAAAAGTATATATTAAACATCTAAATCAAGTTTCAATTAAATCAAGATTTTGTCAAATGTTATCGTGAAAAAACAGGTCTTAAGCTTGAAAAGACCGTTGATGAATTTGACCAGTGCTCAAGTGAGATCAGACCAATCATTTCAGATGATGGTGTAGCATAAGAGAATTCTTTGTTGACAAAGAATAACCTAGATATGGGTTGGTACAAAAAACACTCAAAAGATGCTCAGGTATCTGGCACCATTGACCAAAATACAAAAAAGTTTTGAATTCAATTCTAAAAAAAGATGCCACAGAGATGGAAAATCAGTTCTGTCGCTTGTGGCACTCAGAGTTATTGAAACCTAGATTGAAGATGAGCTTATCAAAGCTGTTGATGCTTAGGGATGAATTAAATGAACAGTTATTATAAACTTGGTCCTATCAATCTATCATTCTGAGAACTTGATTCAATAAATTTCTCTAATATGTTAGTATCACAATTTTAAACAATAAATTTAAAAGAATGTCAAATACTAAGCCTCAATTATTGATTCCTGGAGTTGCTGCAATTACCATCAAATTGAAAATAAGTGCCTGGAATGTAACTGAAAAGCAAAACATGATTGCAATTTTGTCTAGCATCATCATGCTTTAAGTAACTTATTTGAAACAAATAATATTAGAAATGTTCACATATTCGTTTAATTTATAGCTGCAGCTTTACGCAGTAACGTAAATGATATTTAGGAAATCTGTAAATGGCCGAGTTTTGAGAACCTTAAATATCAACGTAATATATGAAGGCACATCTTAAGCAATGTTCCATTATCTGAGGGAATACTCTAGCGATGCTTGCTTGCATATAACGGTTATTAAAGTTGTTTGCAGAAATGCAAACCATTCGGCACACCTGCACGTCAGAATTAATATAAAATGTACTGGGAACAACGTTAAAGAGCGCATTAAATTAGTTATAATACATTTTCCCGAGAACAACTATTGTTTAATACTCAAGCCACCTCTAGTAACCTTTCTCAAATAGTATGACAGTTCACAAAATGAACACTAACAAAACCACTGAGGCCAAATTTGAAGCAGAACACTTACGGCCCAATAATAGTTTAAGTAATTCGTGAATTGTGCTGGAAAAAACTTGGGACTTAAAAACACATGCATAAAATTCAACCTAAATGTGAAATGATAAGCCCGAATAAAATTTATAGACAATAATTAAATAATTTAATATTTTAAATCATCACTTTTTTAAATTTTTGTTATTAGTCGTAAAAGATTATGTTGTGCTTTGAGGTGTTTTTTTTTAATATAATGAAAAAAATTAAGAAATAACAATTTAACATTTTAATAAGTATATTACGCATAAAAAAATTACTAAAACTTATAGTATCTAAATTATTTGATATTGCTATTAAAGAACTCGATTGCAATCGCATTTTCACATATTTATTTACGTCATTAATTTTCTAACTTTAATTTACAAAAATTTAATAAGGCACGTATTATGCGCCTTATTAACTGTCGCTAATACTACGGCCAATATCAAACGTAATATAGGAGTTTTGTATCTCACGTTCCGAGGGTTTGGTTTTTAGGTAATTTAAAATTTAGTCGATTGTTTAAAACATCACATACGAACAGGATGAGTATCTAAATGCGAAGTAAACATCTTATGTTGAAATTGTGACTTGATCTTTTGCATTGAAAAGTTAGTATTGCGAGGAATGTTACTGATCGATAAATATTCACCACTGATTGATTTTGTAGACACGAATTTTTAATCTTACGTAATTGATCATAAGTAGTGCTCGGCTTTATGTTTCAGACGCACGAATGTAAACCTGCTCAGAAACTGCGATCTAATGTCTAGCTACGTACATTTTTTTAAATTTGAGATAGGCTATTTTATTCGCTGAGTCATAGTAAAACATTATACCATTTAAGATATACCCTCATTTTTATAAGGCTATGAACGTTTAAGACATTTAATTCAGTTTATGTTATCAAGTTTACATTACTCAGAAAATCAAAGTTCTCAAAAAGTTGTAAGACATGATGCTATGCTAGTTTGTTATGTTTTCCAGGCTAGCAATGGTCATATGCTTAATTTGGAATTACATTGATGTAATTTTACTGAATGTTGACAAACCAATAATTATTATTAATAATTCAGCACCGCCCCTAAGGTGATTTTAAAATAGTTCTACATGTGTTTTGACCCAAAACATTAAGGATAAAGAAATTCCACAAGTCTTATTTTGACCTTTTGCATAGAAGCCATGAACTTATAGAATTTTTATGACCTTGTGGGGCATGCTTTTAATCATAATTAGTGAGTAGCCATGTGACTTGGAAAATGAAAAAATATGGCTTCTGATTTGATCTTTTCACACCACTGAGTATTAAGCAGAGTGATTATGATTGGCAATAATTATGATTGGGTTCACTTAGCTTTGATTATATATGATAAGTGACCTGTTTGGATACTTATACATTTCTAACTCGCAGTAATGTAAGAACTCTCTATTTTCAATGGTTAATTCAGTCTTTAATAAACTATTCCTTCTGTCAGTACTGTACTGACCACCTGATTTCTTTATAAAGCATTTGTCTTAATAAAGCTTGTTTCATAAACATGTTTTATTACTGTTTGTTAGAATTTTTAATTAAAAAAATTTCTGTAAATTCCTTGATATTTACTTCCAAAATTAAACCTGACTTATTAAATCAAATGTGGAATTTAGAGCTTAATTGCTTTGGCTTAATTTATTACCCTCATGTAATGAAGCATTTGTTTTATAATTCAGTGGCTGAAGAAATTTCGAACACTGTGATGGAAATGCTGCCCAATGGCCAAAATAACCTAATTGGAGATGAGTCAATTACTTGGAACGAAGATATGGATGATGCTGAGGTCAGGGAGTTGACTACAGAAGATGAGCTCCAAGACGACACTCAGATATCGTTTTCAAACTGTAATGCAAACACCAACGGTCCAGCTAATATTAACATGTACCTCAAGGATGCCATTCAGGACGAGCAGGCCCGAAAGGTCATTTCAAACAGGTCAAAGGGCAAACTCAGCACGGTGGCTTCGGTCACGTCCTGCGATTCGTCGCCAGTCAAGAAATCTACTTCGTATGTGTTGGCCACCTCCCCTGTGGTTTTGGGCTCCATTATGAATAAAGAGGACAGTGAGTTTTACTCTTGTCATTCTAGATGATTGGTTTTCAGTCTTTATTATTGGTTATTTATTTATTACTAAGACAATAATCTCGAAATAATTTGTCTACCAAATAATTTAACATTAAAAGCTTCAGAACACAGTTGGACGATTTAAATGTTTAGAATTCATAATTTATTATTACCATTCAGTGACTTTTTTTCAAGTTCATTAGGCTTTAGTTTGGAGTTTCAGTGAAGTATCAAATTCTAATGGATGACCTTCCAAGTTGCATTTTAACAGTTTCTTTAGAATTATCAAATGCTAAAAAAATAATCAAATCATTATTAGTTATGAAAGATCACTTCACTGCTCAAGCAAATGATAAAGATCTGGTGATCGGGCAAGCATTTTATTAAACCGACTCATTTGACTTGTAAATCCAGGTCCTGCCAAGGGTCGAGAGAGAGACGAGAAGATTCGAATGCTCAGAGAGAGAAAGTTGGAAGAGCAGAAAAAGAAGGAAGAGGAGCTGAGGGAGTCGATCGCCAGAGCCGAGGAGGTGAGGAAGCGACAGGAAGAGGAACGAAAGAAGAGGATGGAAGAGCAGAGGAGGAGAGAAGAGGAACATCGAGCGCTCGTCGAGGAAAGAAGGAAGAGACTCTGGGATGAAGAATTCGTTAGCAACTTTTAGTCAATCGTTTGGTTTATTTGTAATTTATATTCTTTCAGAGGTTCTTGGGGCTTTGCAACAGACCTTTAATAAATTTAGTTTCATAAATTCTTTTTTTTTGGTAGGAGAGAAGACAAGCCATTATCAAAAGAACTGCAGAGAGAGAGGCTAGGATTGATTTTAAGAAGCCATATAAATCAGGTTAGTTAATTCATGGTTAAAAATACTTTTAATTCTAATTTTAACCGTATGTTATAGTAATATTATAATATTAGGGTTAAGGACATAATAAATGATTGGTATATTAATGAATTTTTTTTATTAAATTTGATATTTTAGTTTATCATAGTTAAATAGTGATTTAATATAATAAAAGAACAAGTTATACGAGGCATACTTTCAATTCCTATTTTCATTGCCTATTGCTTCTTATAGATTTTCAAGTTTTAAATAGATTATTTTTATTAATGCTTTGATTCTGTTAATGGCTTTGAACTAGTTTGCATCACAAATTGCTTTAGTTGCATGGTCAGATCTGATTATTGTGCATGCCTTTGATCAAGCATGGGACTGTCCATTAAATGATTCGTTTGTAATTGTTAAGGTTTCATGCATAACCTCCTAGTTTGACTTTTGCCTCACAATGGAATGATTTCACAAATAATTCTCAATATGCTTAAGTCCGACTAGGAATAAAAGTGCTTAATTTTATTTATTGGTATTGAAGTTATGTGTTGTATATGTTATATTTGTTTTAATTACAAGTAATCGTGAAACAGTTGGGAAACAACGAGCAAAATGGTCTTGCTTCTGATAATATAATAAAGTAATAGGTAGACATATTGCTTATGAGGAATCAAGCATAAAATTCATTTAAGAAATGCCTTTTTAGGAATTTAAAATGTTAAACACCAAGTTATTATCCACATAATTGGATGACTATGATTGACAACTGCTGATGTTATTATGATGCAAAATAAAAAAATTATTTTGTGTAATTAACATGCACAGCTTTAATGGTGATTGATTCAAACAATTACTTACAGGATATTTTGCCCATCAAATACTAAGCTTCTACACAACCTATTATATTATCTGCCTTTATAAGTATTAGAAAGTACAAAATCTTAAAATACTTCCAGGATACCTTGATGACCTAATAAGATAGGAATAAAGCCAAACATTTTATTAATTATACCTAAAATACTGACTCATCTTGTGCAGCAAATCTATTTCACTTTTTGGGAACCTCACAACAATCTAATGGCCTTCAGGGTCCATCAGCCAATAATCCTTCCATTGAGCAGAAGCAGCAAACGCAATTTGAATGCAAAAAGACTTTGTACGGGGTTCCGAAATTGGCAAGATCTGAGACTATAACGCGATCAGTCGAGGCCAGCTTGGAAGTCGGAAGCCCAGTCAGAAGTTCTAAGTTTTTGAGGACGATAAAAGCCGACAATAAGAGTCGCAAGTCCGTCGCGATATCCAACGTCGTACAGGTCGCAGGAGTGCAGTCCAGGGAAGCTTCCCTTCGGCCGACGTCCCAGAGGAAGCAGACGATAATGTTTGCTTCGTTGAACCAGTTAAACAAAGGCAACTCCGTGCAGAGGTCCGTCATTAAGAACGACTTTAATGCTAAGTCGCGAAGTCTCGGTTCCGGCCTCGATAAGAATGCAAGAACAAGGCCGGCCGTCATTTCTTCCAAGTCTGCACTCGGAATTGAAAAAGGATCTACGTCCATTTTCCTTCTCAGTGAGTGGATTTGAGAATGAATTAATAATTGTTGTACATATAATTATATTAAATCTATATATACATTTAAGTAATTTAAATAATTATTCATGCTCACATTGCCCGTGTAAAATATAATTGCATTATGAATTTTAACAAATTAAAAAATTTCATGCTACGAGGATGCAAGGATTCCTTTGATAAGCATTTACCTTTACTCATGGAGAGAAATCCTTCTCATGTGATTCTTAAAAATATGATTTACTTCCAAGTCGGAGAATATCAGGAGATCTTTATAAACATTATCTTCTTAAGTTGCCATACTTTCATTACTTAAGCATTCCAGCTTTGGAGCTTTTGGACAGAGCATCATGAATGTATTTAAACTGTTCTACAATAATTTTCAAAACCTATTGTGGACGGAGAATTGATAAGCACCAACGGTTTTATGGTTTGTCTAAATCTTATCTTATCAAAGTCAAGATTTTCTGGAGGATGAAGTTAAAAACTTTTGGGTTAACCTTTGGTTTTGGGTATATTCATTTAATGTAATAAATATAGTATGATCAAGTAGTATTATTCAGAGATGTCTGTGTATGTTTTAAAATGTTGGTAATTGATCATTCCATTGTTGCCATCCAACTTTACTTTAGGCGAGAAAATATATTAATGGATATATTAGCTTAATAAAAAAAACTTTAGCGAAAATTTTATTCGTTTTGTTTAATGGATAAGTTTGATCAAAAAGGAGGAGATTTTAAGAATTGTTTGTAAGCATGTTTTGTCTTAATGTTGCATGTTCTATTCATTGCTTGTTCATTCTTACGAATAATGGTTGGGTTGGTTTTTTCCATTTTCAAACGAATGCTATACCTTCGTCGTTCTTTAGAAACTGTTTGGAGAATTTGACTGTTTTGCATGCCCAAGTTTTTCTATTTTGTTTTGCGATTTTGATTTTTGCCAACTATCCTTTTTAATCTATTGTTTTGGGTTTGCTTTCATTTCCAATGCCATCAAATTTTGAGCTTATTTCCCTGTTACCCTGCAACCCAAAAACTTCCGTGCAGCTCTGGGATTGTCGAAGAGCTGCGGTCATTCGGACGGAACGTTATCTAGCGGGACTGCCCGCACCCACATTCGTTCCCTGCTCTCTCCTTCCTCCCTTTCTCGCCACTCACCCACCATGGCAACATCCGTTCAGGCGGACGACGGAATTAGTGACGGCCCAAACGGGGTCTCGAGAGGAAGGATTCACAAATCTCGAGAGACCACGAGACACTCCGAGCCCTCCCATGAAAGGCCACGCAGTCTTGCTCCTAATTATTGCAGTGCCACCATATCCTTCCGGATTAGGGCAGGACACGGTGCAGACGGTGGGACCCGTAGCGGGGAGTGGAATTCTTGCATTTGTCCGAGATTTAGTGAGTTTTGGTTGGAGCTGGAGATTTTTACTTGTGCTGCATTTGAAACTCTAGGAGCAGGTAAATAGAATAGATATGTAGAGATCATTATTAACTATTCCACTATTATTGACTTTTTAGCAACAAAGAAAGGTCCTGGTTAGGACTTGATGGATTTTTTGCTTACTTTTAATTTTAAATATTCAATGACTGATTTCAGAGTCTTTTGTTGAATGTTTGCATTATTTAAGTATTCATATCATCTTTTGACGAATGTCGATTGCAATGTTGATGGTCACTCGAGTTTAAAATTAAATTATAATTTATATTCCATTAATGAAATGATGGGTAGTATGTGAAGTTCTTTGGTTTCATGGAGGTTATCTTTTATGACCTGAGAATCAAAATCAGTAAGAATAAATTAGAGGAAAACTATTTCTTAAAGATTATTACTGGCTCTGAAGGCTTGCCAGACATTTTGTATGAATTTGTAATATTTGAGTCTATTATATTATAAAACTACCTCAAGGAAACTTTAAAAATTTAATTATAAAATGGTAGAATATAACATCATATTTTTTTTTATCTGAACTAAGTTCATGTTAAAAATGTTTTCGGAATGATGTAATACGTATCGCATTCTGCGATTGTTCTTAAGGTCAGAAAGAATCTTAAAACGATGCTCAACTTGTTCTATTTTGTTCACTTGTTCGTTGACCTGAGTTAATTGTTTACTAGAAATTTTTGGGTTTAAGGTCTTGTTATAATTTCTTCTTCTTTAAATGACTTATTTAGTTAAGTTTTTAAATAATTTGATAAGGAAATTTGAAGATATTTAACTGATGGCAACAATGCTTATCAAAATCACCTTCCACATGCTTTAAGGGGAATTCACTTTTGAATCACATAAATTTTCATGGTAAACTTATCTTATATAATTCATGAAGGCCATGTTGCTGCTAGACCTATATTTTTGGATTGTCAGGGTTTAGGTTACGTTTGTAAGAAGGATCTCCTTTTTATATAGTTTTCTTTTTATTCAGTGCCAGTTTGTTTATGTCTCAAAAGACAATTGAGGAAAACAACAGCAGTTTTGTTAATCTTTAGTGAATTATACTAATATAAAAAATAATATATATGCAATGAAGCATTTGAATGAAAGTACAGCTTTCCTGGATTGAGTCACAAGTAAAACAATGACCTCTTTGTTGCCCTTTGCCTTCTGAGCACAGAAATATTGGATGCTTAAATGTAATAAATATAATTTTCATCCAGTAGGTCAAAAGAAGCCTTGAATTGGTTGAATGGTTTTTAGGTTCTTTATTTGTTATATCCTCTTTTTAAAATTGGATTTTATAATCATAATATAATATAATGTGAACAATTTATACTTAGAAATACTTAGAAATCTAGCTTTATTTTTATGCTTTTAGCTTTTCAAGTGAAATTTTAGCATTAGCATCTGTGGATCATATTATTAAATAGCCCTGGTAGGCAAGGGCAACTCATCCAAACTTCTTTTAGTTTTGGCTTCTTGATATTTTCATCATTCACATTTACTTCAAGCTGTTGCACATTCTTGACAGTCTTTATTAGCTCTCTAATTTGGCTTCAAGTGGACTAGTTTGTTAACATTATTTTGATAGATCATTTCTTTCACATTCCAATCTTTCATTTCACACATTAGTGACAATTTCAGACATTATCTTAATTAATCTGTAACTTCGTTCGTCAAAGGATCTACTTCTCCCTCTAAAAACCGAGCCCGAAGCATGGGAAACATACAGAGGAGCAAAGTGGACGCCGTCGGCGGAGCTGCTAATCTGAAGACCTCAGGACATTTAGGTCCATCCAAAGATAGAGGATTTGTTGTAACAGCAAAATCTATCACCAAACCTAGAGAGAAAACTCCAGCAAGGTGAGCAAAAGCATTGTCTTCACAATAACATGCATGTCTATCGGGCACTCTAATGTTGTTGCAGAGTCAGACAGAGCATTACTCCTGCCCCGGTTTCAACCAATCAGCAACAAGAAGCATTCGATAGATTGAGATCCAGGCGATCAAAAACACCTGTAGTCATAAGGAATGGAGAAGAATTGAAGAAGATGAATGAGGAAGGAATGAAGCAAGCAATCTCAAACAAAGCTGGATTGATGGTGAAGTCTATGGAGAATAGTTCTACCTTGCAGTCAAAGAACTTGAAGAAGATGAAGTCGTCGTGGGCACCCAGTGTTCCGAAAGAAAAAGAAAAGCAAGAAAAGCCAAAGGTGAGTAATATTGTTTTATGAATTCATCATGTTTGTGCATTTTAGAGAATCCAACATTCATATACGCATCAATGAATGATTTCACAAGTTATGCATGTTTTTATTGTTTGTTATTATTCAGCAATATGCAGTGAAGGCCGTACCGAGAAAGTCGACCGTCGTGCCCCAAAAACCTACGACTTTGCCGAGTAAAATCGGAGAGAACGGAGGCTCTCCTGTCAACGAAAGCCAAGAAAATGGAACTTCTGATGCTGTTGCGACTAATAAAGCAGAAGGAAGTGAAACCATTAAGGAAGTCCCCACTCAAAACTTAGGCACAACGACTCCTACGCCCAGTTCCGAAGTGGCCGTCGGTATCGCCAAGAAACTCAGTCAAGTAGAGGAGCATCAGAGGAAATTGGCCGAAAATAGGCGACTGGCCAGGGAGAGGGCAGAACAAAAGGCAGAGGAAGAAAGAATCAGACTGGAAAAGTTGAGGTGAGTCGATTAATAAGTCGATCGGATGCTTATTATGTTTTTAATGATGCCTAATGTGATGTGGAAATTATACTTAATTTAATTATTTTACTTCGTGTGTTTTATGATCTATCCGTACGTTGGCTCTCTAGGATTGAAGAAGAAGAGCAGCAAAAGAGAGAAGAAGAGGAAGCCAGACGACAAGAAGAGGAAGAACTAAGACTGCTCGAAGAAGCAAAAAGAATCGAACACGAAAGGTTGATTTTTATTTTAATCCACGTTTCAGTCAAGTAACTGCTCGTGGTGCGATAGATTTTAACATCTGCTGGTCAGATGTGTTGGCATCTTAAATAGAAGGATAGATTGGTACAAGTAGGGAATTGGAATTTCGTATAAATGTAAAATATGCAAATCCTTTGTCTTTGCAACATGTATACAATCTCTTTAGTAGGCATTTAGTATACAATTTATTACGTAGATGTTTAATTTAATATATTTGTTCTTTTTAATTTAATTTAGATATTTAAAAGCTGTTGAAGAGGAGGCCGAAAGAAGGAGACTAGAAGAAGAAAGGATGGAAGCTGAGAGGAAGGAGGTTTTTCTTTTGAAATTCCTTGTTGTTTCATTGTGCCATTCATAAAATTATTTTTAAGCAACCAAATTTAGAAATCTTGATTAATGCTTGGCTTATTTTGCTAATGTTTTTCTTTCATTGTTTCTTAATTCTTGATTTAATACAATTATTCACAAGAGCATTTTATCTAGAACTCGTTCACTATGTATTCTAATTTTAGACATCAAACATTCTAATGACTAATTTCACCACTTCAGAAATTGGAGGCCGAATTGAAAGCTCAAGAAGAAGCAGAAAGAAAGGAGAAAGAGAGAATTGAGAAAATGAAAAAAATGGCCGAAGAGAAAGAAGAAAGGAAAAAGGTCTGATTGATACTGTTTTTCAAATCTTGTTTGTTGAAGGAAATGTTTTTATATAAGCTTTTATTTTATTTTATTTAGAAATTGGAAATGATTATGAAGAGAGTAAAAGCTGAGGAACCCATCTCAAAGGTATTATGATAATTATTGTAGTGATGATTGTAATGGTGAATAAAATGGTGAACTCGTTATCATTAGGGTTGTATTAATGATCATGATTATACCATGGTTATTATGACAGGCATTACCATCTATTTCAATAGATCGAGCCTGTCAGATCCCCAACAATTGAGGATTCATCTAATTCACTGTCTTTAACAACCAATGTTACTCCTCAGCCGCCTCCTCTAAATTCCGACGCTTTAAAGCATTTGCCCGGTTCCCAAGAAAATGTTCTGAGAAACGAAATCGAAGCTTCTTCGAGTTTCAAGTCTCCTCTCCTTCAGAAGATGCTTGGAAGCAAAATAAAGGGAACGGGTAAGTCTCAGGCCGTGGGCTTTGTGAACGTGGAAGCAGCAGGCACGAACGAGGTTAGCAAGCCAACGGATCTGGCGAGAGTCAAATTGAGAACCGAATCTTCTGATGACGTTTGCCATCTAGAAGAAGCATCGATTGATGTTATGCAAAATAAATTCCCAACTTCTGGGTCAGAAGGTTCTTCAAAATCGCCTGAGCCAATTCAGACTGGCACTGCCTCTGACTTTCATGAAAAGGAATCCGAGAAACGACACGATTCTGACGGTATTCCTTCCCGTTTGGGGGATGGAATAGAAAAGAATGATTCGATTGGAACTGGTGGTATGGCACCCCTTGAAGCCTTAGATGATTCAGAAGGTGTTCGTAATATAGTGAATGGCTTGATTGATTCACTCGATAAGGAATGCCTTGGCACTTCTGAAATGAAGCGTGGAGATCAGTCGGGCATCCTAAACAAGTCCAACTCGGCCGAATCCAATCACAAAGTAGACCAGATCGTAAATATTGAATCGAGCTCGGTAGTCTGCGAAGAGGATGTCAAATGTCTGCTCGAAAACAGTGTCGAGGATGGAATCGTCTTTAATCAAGCTTCCCCACCTTCCTCCGTCCTCCCTCTTGAGGAGGAGTTATCCACTTTAGCTCTGAATGACCAACTCATTGATACATCCATTTCTACTGCTCTGCTGCCCGATGGTCCTCCATCAAACGTCCAAACTCCCATTTGTTCCCAGCCTAATATGAAGCCCCACACAGAAAAAAGTCCAGAGTCTTTGTTACCCACAGCAGAAGTGAATCAGCGTGAAAAAGTCGACGAGCGTCGCAAATCCAGTCGTACGAACAGCGACGCAGAAGAGGAAGAAGATTATTCGAACGACGACTCAGAGAACAGTCAAGAATTCTCTATGAGGCCACTTAAAATATCCTGTATTGCTAAGGAACTCGATAGTCCAGAAGAGGGACTAATAAAATTTGACGAGGAAATCTCGAGCATAAGGAACAAGGAAGATAACAAAAAAAAGTCGTTCGAAAAGGAGAGGGAGACCGTGGCTGACCCTTTCGGTAACTGGGGCACGGGTCTCGACGGCACGAACGTCCTGCCCAACATATTCGTCGGACCTCACTTGCCTGCAGAAACGACTGGCACAGGAGATGGTTTGCCAAAGAATTTTGGATTAACTAGCACCATTTCTGAATAGGGCTACAGAGATCCTTGTAAGTTTTTGTCATTTTTTTGACCTATTTGGTTTTCTGTTATGGAAATGTCTGGCTTTTTTTTCATTATTACATTTTATTATTATTATATTTGTTTTAATTGATTTTTTTCTTATATTTCAGGTACATAAAGAATATTTGTGGGTACATTCAAATCCGAGCAATAACTGCACCTTTATCTCTTAAGCTTTACGGTATTAGTTTGACTAATGTCACCATGGCCTTGTCATAATCTCTGGTAGAATAACATTTATATGAATTGGTTTTAATAGATTCATTAGCACTCAGATTTTAATGGTCGGAGCCATCTCGAGCAAACGTTTCTGACGTAATCCAACTTATTTTCCTTCTATTCGAAATAATTTATTGAGTGAAAATATAACGTTGGATTCGTTCTCAAATGAGTAGTACCTGCACTACGTTATTTTCATCTTCGGTACCGTTTTGTTCAAACGTTTTACGAAAACTGCTTTGCAATCCGAATAATCTTCTTTCAAGTCGGTATGATTCGTTTTTCATTGTGGGCTTTAAGTCATTCATTGACACGTGTAGCATGATACGAAGAACACGTTTACCATGCACGTGACGTTAGCTCGCAGAGAGACATTGCCGACCGCATTATCCACCTCATTTAGTAGCATAAACGTTCGTAAATTGTGTCGTTCTAGGCACGGCACGCTGTGTCATCGTCGACTCCTAGTATTGCCAATGATGGTAATCGCTGTTACTTGAAAAAGGGGTTTTCTTGTTCGAGTCATACGTGTTTCATATTTTTCTATATACAGGTGCCACGTTGCAGTTGGCCGACACTGGCTTTTGCAAAGTGAAAGTTTAGATTTTTGTGTCTGGCATCCCTTTTCGTTGCTGTTGTCTTTTGGTTCTTTCCAAATTGTATCATCATCTTCATCAACACTTTTTTTTTGTCAAAGGGAACTCTGTACAATGCTGTAATGTAACGTGTCTTACTCTCATTTTATCTTCCTGTACAGTTTTGGGTGTGAACAAGCAAAGAATTGTGACATTTTGAATTAAAAATGAATCTTAAAATGTCAAATTTCATGACAATGAGGCTCTAATTAAATTTGACATTTGTTAAAATTCAAGTTTAGAGTAAATCTGCATGGATAAATAATCGGTCGCTTTTTTTCATGCCAGGAAAAACGTAGACACGATCTTAGATATTGTGTTTATTTGTCAGTATTCTTTGATGGTCTGGTTTCATTTCGGCAGTGGTATGAAATACCTTGATATTAAATTGTTCCATGTTCTGTGTAATTGAATCTGTCAAATAGTTTCATTTCTTTGATTTATCACCATATATATTGAGCATTACATCCTTCTGTAGCAGATTTCATAAGTGTATCGACCTTTATAATATGTTCTTTTGTTCTTTTTAATCAAATGGGCTTTGAACATACACTTAAAGCTTTTTGAAAATCGACAGTTAGTGCCCTAAATGTATTTACTTCGTGAAATTTATTAATACTATGTTGAGACCTCCGTGATCACCGAAGTTATCATGTAGTTCTGCACTGCCCTTTTGCATGATTAGTTTTAACCAGGGCACATTACACAAAAGTGGTTTCAACTTTTCAAATTGAAAAGAGTGCTTCCAATGGAGTGAAGTTGTTGATAAGACTTGGTCAGGGCTAGTTCGGCCCCTGTTCTAGCTATTTCAAATTCACTGCTTTGATTGTTTCATATGTTTAAAGCATTGAATGAGCGCAATAATTTCTGACACCCATTTCATTTGATTTGCTTTCCCATAACATGACAAAATGGACAACGTAGAGTTTTTATCCATTGCTTGAGAAAGCCATTGCTGGGTTTTGGAGACGATCCTTATTGGAGAGGGCTGATTAGTACTGGAAAAGGTCATGGCTCAGAGTGCGATGTCATTTAAAAACCCGAAAAAGATGTGGTAGGGTTCTCTTGAGAATTTTGGGATTGGAGCAAATGTGGTCACAAATGCGAAGTAAGGATGACAAAATCAAAGTTCTTTTGTTTGGTTCCCTTGAAGTTCTGTAATGCTGTGTGAAAGGGCGTGGGAGCGAGCCAACAGTTGAGGGCCGCGTTATCTCTAGTGTTAGATCCAGCAGTTGTACCGAATATTTTAAACAAAATAAAATTATTTATAATTGCTGCATTTTGTGACGAGCCGTATGGCGTCAAAGTATTGAGTGATCATAAGCTTAGTAGGCATTAGATGCACTTTTACACTCTCTTGATGTAATGTTTACCTTTACACTTTTTGTTGTCGGCCTCCTATGACGCTGGTCTGAATACCCAGTTATAGCTCCGTCACATCATATTGTATTAAGCTGGAACAAGATCCTGGATCTATCATAATTATATGTTGAAGGAATTCGGAATTATGATCAAATTGAACGTTTTGACTTTAAATTGCTGGTTAATGTGATTTCATTTTTAAACAGTCCCAGCTTTAAAGCAAATTAAGTTGGAGCACCTAAACTATTTCTAATGGTTCCTAAGTACTTTCTTTGGCATAAAATATTAATTAGTAGCCTAGTTTGTATTTATTGATTATCATCAGCCTTAGCTGGTATTATATTGTTGAAGAAATTTCCATGAGATTGCCTTTATGAAGAAGAGATATTGATATATTCATTTGGATAGACTAGTAATTTGAGAGATAGTTTGTTATATGTTCTATATAACATGGATGGTTATGTTCTATAATATAATCCTTTAGTGCTAGCCAATGAATATATGAATTTAAGAAGGATCTCCAAATAATATTTACAAATAAATGAAAAATGGATGTATTGTTACATTCTAGGAAAACAAAAAGATCATTTGATTGTTTTAATAACTTTTTTAAATTTTATTTCCAGGGGTGTGTTTGTTCCGTTTGCAGGCATAAAACGCAAACAAAGACTGGGAGAAATTGGTAAAACAATTGGACAAGGCACCTATGATGTAGTATTTCTACAAGAAATTTGGTGTCAATCAGATTATCGGAATCTTTGCAATGCTATTCATTCTGCAATGCCTTACAACCATTATTTTCATGCGTGAGCTTTTAACCACTGTTTTGTTTTAAATCATTATGATATGTCATATGTTATTTTACTTTTCTTGGCATAATATAACTTAATAAAATTTGAATGAGTAAGTAACCTAAATTTCAAAATCCTTTTCTTCCAAGACAAATTTGTTAATGAATCCAAGATGAAATTCTTTTCACTAGGGGTATCATTGGCAGTGGATTGTGTATATTCAGCAAGCATCAGATATTGGAGACGAACCAACACCGTTTCTCATTGAATGGTTATGCCCATAAAATATTTTGTGGTGATTGGTTGGGAGGAAAATCTGTGGGTTTGGCCAAACTCTTGATTGAACCAGCTGGAATCAGAGTGAACATCTACAACACACATGTTTGTACATGTTTGCAATGCCAAGTTTACACTTAGATAATTTTGGATTACAATTTGTTCTTTGATGCCATGGAGTTTACAAGTTTGTTCACTACTTATTAGTGAAATAGTCCTCTTATGTAGTGATGCAGACCAAAATTTAAAACAATATATGCATCATTTGCATAATTTGAATGTATCTTGAAGAGCATGTCTCTAGAAAGTATATTCAAAGACAACTTTTAACCACTTTCTATCTTTATAAATAACATTATAACATGACATTTCTGAGTTGTTTGTCAATCTTATTAAAATCATTTCCCTGCTAATGCAGTTGCACGCCCAATATTCCCCTGAGAAAACCTACAATTCCTTCGACGAACACAGATGTCTCCAGGCCTTTGAATTGGCAAAGTTCATTAGGGACACCAGTTTGGGTTGTGACGTAGTGCTTGCAGGTGGGGACTTGAACACTACTCCCAGCCAGGTTAAAATTGACATCTACTCTTAAGTATCTAGAATTTTCTTTTACAATTTAATATTGTTTATATTCATTCCTCAGATTGGATACCAAATGATTAGACATATTGGAAATTTAGAGGACTCTTGGAAAGTACAGGTATTGAGATTTTTTCTTCATTTGTTTCCCCAATTTATTATTAGAGGGAATGAAATATATAACAAGCTACTAGCTGGAGAAAAGCATACATCTAATTGCAAGCTGTTGATTTTAATCTTAGCCTGTTCAAATTGATCATCTGCTGTGACACCTGGTGACATTTATTATTCAGTATTAATAACATATCTGATGTTCATTATTCTATCACTTAAACAAATATAATGAATTTATTAATGGTTCCAGAAGAATACATCTAGGGCAGAGGTTGTTGAACCAACTTGCGAAAGGCCGGACAACCGCCTTGGGCCCAAAAACAAACATTTCCCAGAGGGTGTTAGGATTGATTACCTTTTTCACAGGCAGAATGATGGTGAGTAGGATGTCATGTCCTCATGTGGAAAAGCATGGCAAAGCTTCTGGAATAACTTACGATTTTAAGTGTTTATTATTATTATCAAGACAATTATAATAGCACTAACCTGTACAGGAATAGAAGTGGTCTGTGAATCATGTGACCTGGCTATGAGAAAGATTCCAGGGTCGGAATTACCGTATTCCGATCACGAAGGAATTGAGGCCACTTATACTATTAAGAAGCTTGACAGAGTTGAGCGTAAGGGATTTCAAAAGTTATTTAATTTAACTTTTTATTTTAATTAAGTAATTTAACTGAAACAGTTAAAACTTTGATGTGTCCGGCTTTTTTGCATTTGTTAACAAATTTCAAAATTATTATTCAGTATTAAGATCAATTAATGTATCTTGTATGAGTAGGATTAGGGTTGGTGGAAACTTGCAGGGTAATATGTAATAATTTAATATAATTAGTAATAATAGTTGCTTATTTCATGTATTCTTGTGAGCATTTGAAACTGCCTGGAGGCAAAGCAATATTTTATAAATATTGTAGCATGATATATGATCTTTGTGATCATTTAGGCAATCTTACCATTTCCTTGTTATTTGATCTAATAATAAATAATATACTTAATTATTTAATAATTATTGTAGACAAGCTGAAAGCAGAAGAAAAACAAGACGAAACAAAAGAATGCTTGTCATCAGGCATACTTACTTTGAAAGAAGGAATAAAAAAGGCACGTTCCGGAAGGAGATATTGGCTGATGTTGGCACCGCTTCTCATGCTTGTATTGATTTTGGTGATGGAGAATCAAAGGATCCACATTTCAATAGTTGAGGGTAAGGTCTGCAGACAGAAACAGGACATCATCTCAAAGCATGAACTCAAGGAGGATTCACCTATAATCAAAATGGAAGAAGCACAAGAACATCCCATCAGAGACGAGAGCTTCTGTGACTTTGGTGATGGTCACGTCTTGCATTTTTATGTAGGAGAAGCCTTCAAATTAGCAATGTTTACTGGAGTATTATTCTGCCTATTTCAAAGCCTAATCATACTTACTTTGGAAATTGTGACCCTCACATCTGTCATCCAACTAATGGAGTCAATGCTTTCATCTTTTGCACCAAAACACAAAGGATAAGGCACAGAAATTAGATTACCTTATCACTTCCTGTGACTGTGAGCATCACTTCTATCATTCCAGTGTTTTCAACTATAATTGTATACAATCGCACCTGGATAAACCTACATGATTGTAATCTCCAACTTTACCAGTTAGCATTTACAGCAAGCGATTTACTTCAAGATTCTCTAAGATGTCGACCAAAGTGTAGTGTGTTTTACATAGTAGCTTAGTTTTACATTTCATATTTCAGCAATTATTACTGCATGCCAAATAAAATGAAGATTTTAAAATATTCGTTTAATGGCTCGTTTAAAACATGTACAATGTAATGGAGTATAAGTAATACGTTAACAATATCTTTCATTACAGTCACAGCAAAAATGTGAAATTTTACAAGGCCTGTTTCTTACAACACGTTGTAAAAAATATGAATTAATCTTAAAAAAAAAAAAAACTGAACAAAAAATACTTTGCAAGTGGCCCAATAGAAAACATTGTCAAATCCTCGTGAATGTTTTGGTGCCAGCCTATGTTTTGCACTCGTGAGTGCAGTTTCCATGCTGTTCCTCCAACTTTCCATCCCTTAACGTGACTCTTAACTGATGACTGTCATAGTTAACAATCTTAACCCAGTGTTGATAACATGTCACAGTAATAAAGACGATGCATCTGCAGGCTAGACAGTTCACATGCAAACAAATGGGCAAGTTCGTTAACATAACCAATGGTGGTAGTTGGCCTAACCTATGTTAATCAGCACTAACTCACTGGAGAAAGACTATTTTAAGGGGCTTGCATCAGAGAACTTGCTAAATAATAATTTACATAAATATAGATGTATGACGACGCTCGAAATCCATCTAGCAGACGTCGAGGGAAAGGCACGGATCAAGAAGTGGCTTCGCTCTCGTTGTCAAAGAAACGTCGGAAAGTGAAGTCGAAGAAGTCGTGCTTGGTGAAACTCTCCTCTCCGCCGCTCCCCTCCGTCCCGAAGTCGTTTCCTCCATTCCTGCTGCCCCAGCCTCCCCCCGGACTTCGGCGACGGTGTGTCCCCCCGGAAAAGGCATTGGCGGTTCCGTTCGAGCGATACAGGGAGTCGGCAGAATCGCTTCTCCTGGGAGGTTTGCTTCTGTAGGAAGGCGGAAATTTTGCTTTTTTGTTGAGCGAGTGCGGTTCGTCCTCGTAGAAATTGTTGTTGCACTGGAAACGTTGTCGGGGAGAGGACGGAGGAGAAGAACAAGTCGAGGGGCAGCGTTCGTACCTACAACCGCCGCCTCTGTGGTGAATGGTCGTCTGCTCCGGCTTCTGCAAGAGCGGCTTGGCCGCGTCGAAGTGAGACAGGTCCGTAGAGCCCTGGAGTCGAGGTATGTAAGGAGCGTCGACAGAGTGAAGCATTTCAAAGTGGATTCCTGCAAAAAAAGAGTGCGACTTGATGTCTCCGGCTCCTCCCTCCCGAGATCCGAGCCTGTTTTCGGGAGAGCAGCAAAGGCGGGAGATGAGGTCGATCGTCTCTCTCGACACCCGCGGCTTCATCTCGGGGTATCTTAACGTCGTCTGCCAGTTGATGACCTGGAAAATTTTATTGAATGCAATCGTTGCAGAAGGCAATCATCCCAACATTCATTACTCAACAAATAGGATCATGTGGACCATATATCAGAGATATTCAATTGGTAGCCTGTGATGTCCAGAGAAGCTATGTGAATTTGGACCACCAAGATATTATAACTGCAAACAACTGGTTTTAAAACTTACAAAATAACTACTATGAATTACCCTTTGTTTGTGAACTGGCATTAACATTGTTCATTAGGTAGAAGGTATGTAAAAGTAGTTTCTCAGTAATTAACATTATTAAAAAACAGAGAATGTGCCTGAAAGACGAGAGACTAGAACATGTCTCGAATATTGCAACATTATCAAATCTTATAAAATTTCAAGAAATTGTCATGTTTTGAATTAAGTGGAAGATAAATTTATTTATTTTATTTATTTATTTTATTTATTTATTTTATTTATTTATTTTATTTATTTATTTTATTTATTTATTTATTTATTTCTCAACAAACTGAAGGGTCATCCAATGACCACTAACACAAATTTACGTAAAATTTAAGATTAAAAAGCTTTATATTTTATAGAAATAATGTTCAACGGAAAAACTTATAGTTTGTAACTACCTGACAAAGCGTAGTTGGTAAGTTTAGTATTTTCTTACATTACAAAATGTGTAATATTTATTAAATTTAATAATGTCATAAAAATATGTCTGAATGTAAAAAAAAAACTCTAATTGATGTATGTATCCCGTAGTGATAAATGACAACTGTTGCTATATTTTTTTTTTTATAAACCTTTCCCTCATTCTCCACCAATCAACCAACAAGAAAAATTCATAATTTTTAATCACATACCTCTGCCAAACATCATTCAATCAAGAAATGCAAAGCCTTGCTATTTCAACAAAGGTGAAGTGCTGTTTTAAACTTACAATTAATTATCAATTATCAATGCGTTGATATCACAATTCAACCGTTGTTGTTATCGCTATAAAAGAATTCCTAAAATGTCTATTAAGTGACTTGATGCATCGCAAGATTGCAGCAATGCCTGTTAACAGAGACACCCAACTGCTGAAGAGTAGAAGGTAGACAAAATCATTTCAAACAAGACTCACTTTTCTCTGCGTTTCAAGGGGCGTATCTGCCCTGAAGGGAGGCTGGCCAAATCGCATTTCATAAAGAATCACCCCCACACTCCACCAATCACAACAGGACGTGTAACCTACAAATACAGCAAAAACAGTAGTAACAGTTTTTCATTGTAAAATTTAAATGAATTAAATAAGCATTTTTGGCATAACATAGTGTTATCCATAAAAGATGTCTGCAACAATTTGCTAGTTTTGACCCTTCCCCTTGCCTATAAAGGTCATCTTTTATGGAAAATCCCCTGTCAGACTAACAAAGGTATCGTTGTATAATATTACCATAAGCATTAGTGTTGTTTCAAATATAAAAATTAACTACCGACCGGATTGCA
The DNA here is from genome assembly GCA_034509925.1 of Hirudinaria manillensis. Lineage (NCBI taxonomy): Eukaryota > Metazoa > Annelida > Clitellata > Hirudinida > Hirudinidae > Hirudinaria > Hirudinaria manillensis. Next base: position 12,104,840 of record CM067528.1, on the reverse strand, counting down.
AGAGGACTTCTGGTGCTATGTAGTTGGGTGTGCCGACCAATGATTTGGCAATTTTCCTCCTGAGTCCCTCTTCTCTGTCCTCGGCTCCCGTCGATCTGTCCCTCATCTGCTCAAATCTCCTCAGCCTTGAATTCGGACTCGTCGATTTGTCTTGAAAACAAAACTTACAACCTCTTATAAGCTGTTATCATAATAGGTAAGAATGTTCTGTAGAGCTGTTATCGTAATAGGTAACAAAATTGGGTAAGGAAATTCTGTACTTATTCTATTATTAAATAGTAATAAGTACCCATGAAACGATATGCTTACCTTCTCTGTAGTAATCCGAGTCGTGCGTCCAGTGGAAGCCGGTGCAGAGGCCAAAGTCGGTGAGCTTGATGTGACCGCTGCGATTTATGAGAATATTGTCCGGCTTGATGTCCCTGTGTATAAAACCGAGCCTGTGGACGCTCTCGATGGCAAGGACCAATTCTGCTATGTAGAACTGCGCCAGCTCGTGCTCGAAGATTCCTTTTTTCATCAGCAGTCCCATCAGATCACCACCTTCCCAACATAAAATGGAGTTATAGAATAGGAGCTTAAGTTCCATGTGGATCTACGACGTGATGTTCATTGTCATAGTAATCTGTTACCATGCATCAAAGAATTACTCATTAAATTATATCTCTCTAATGCACATTTAAATAAATGTAAAAAAAAATAGATGTTGCTTGTTTTTTGTTAAATCATTTGACAAATTAAATCAAAAATAAAAAAAAAAAAAGACAGAAAAAGCCACCTGGAATGTATTCCATAACTAGATAGAGGTAGTCGGCATCTTGAAAGGAAAAATAGAGTTTAACCACCCATCTATTGTCAGCTTCTGCCAATATGTCTCTTTCAGCCTAAAAAAATATATTTTTATATAAAACCTAGATAATTTTAATATTTTAATAAAATAAATTCAAAGAGCAATAAGCCTGGATATTCGAATTCGCATTCGAAATAGATACAGCAAGATTGCTACACAGAAAACGTTGTATGTTGGAATGTGAACCAGCATCCAAGACAATGAAATTCTACCTTAGCAGTTTCTGCCTGAAACATTAGCTGGATAACAGGAGTGAAAAATTAAGTTGAATCATTGAGTCGGAAGTGTTTTGTTCCCCAAAAAACTATAAATTTACAATTATAAACCCCCGAATTTTAAACCATAATTTCCGTAACTATTTTTGCATTTTGTGAGCCTAAAATAACAAACATATCCCTTGCAACTTGATATATCCAAATTCAAATAAAATTTTGCAAAAAAGATAACTGTAATTTATTGTAAACATTGGAATTTCAAACTCTCCTCCTGCATCGTAATTGCCTCTTTAATAGCCATTTCTCTGCAAAACACGTTGAAATTTCTAAAAATGCTCTTTGAAACTTATTAGTTGGACATCATTGATATCTTAACTTGTACTTTGTACTGAATCAATAACAATAATTTCTTTGTTCATTCATTCAACCATTTTCTTCCATAGAACTCTTTGATGACCAAACTCTTGATAATGATATCGGTATCAAAGCAAATAAACAGATGATTGTGGACACATCAAGTCCATTGGAATAGATGAAATAGCTAATAACAGTGATTGTGAGTATATAATAATAACAAAATAATAATAACAACAATGATATTAATGATAATAAAAATAGTAATAATAATAATAATAATAATAATAATAACAACAACAAGGATATTGATGTAAACAAAAATTCATATTAGAGGATCACTGCAAACATTCCCTAAGTCTTGGTAAGATAAGGATTGCAACTGATTTCTATGATCTGTTAATATAATATTATCTAATATCGAAATATTAGAGAGTTGTAACTCTTCTGAATCCATAAAGATATCAGGGGAGGTTGTGCTGATAATTATCTAGAAACGATTTAAAATTCAAAGTGTCTCAAATCATTTTTTAAATCTAACTGTTATTCCTAAAAACAATTGAAACATTATTATTATTATTATTATTATTATTATTATTAATATTATTATTATTATTAATATTGTAATCATCATCATCATCATCATCATTATCATCACAGTGACTATAACAGAACAAAATTAATAATAAGCAACAATTTCTAAAATCAAAATAAATATTTTAGAAACAAAACAAAGATTAAATCATAAATCGGCCCAGCTAGCCCGCACAAATAAACAAACAAACGTATTTTCTCCAAAATTTTGTTATTTTCTAAAACTTTCAATAAACAAAATCTTAATATAATCTGTGGTTCAATAACCACTCCTAGACTGCTTACTTCTTTAGTAACCATAAGAATACTATTCGCTCCGCTCCGAGACGAGGGTAGGGAAACTCCGACCTTTAGGTCAGATAAGGTTTACACAAATAAGTTACAACAATGTAAATATAGCCGAAGATAAATTGATGTCAAATAGTTTGCCATGTTCTATGGGTGGGAAAAGGTTAACAACTCGGGAGAAAATGGAAATCCAAAATTCAAAAACTGCCTCGTTAGATCTAGTATCCGAGATTCTCCACTCACCTTGACGTGAGCTATTTGCTTCTTGTTCCAAACGTCTTTCTTGCGCATGCATTTCATGGCGTAGAGGAAACCCGAATCCCTTTTCCTCACAAGGAAAACGTTTCCGAAAGCTCCGCCGCCCAGATTCGCCAGCTTCTTGAAGGCGCTCTGATCCATCTTCGTCCTCCTCAGGCGCAGGTGGTTGCTCTCCTTGATCGCCAGGAGGTTGCGGAATTCCGAACGATCCGCGTGCTCCATCTCCATGTCGCTCATCTCCTTCTCTAGCTGTTGTTTTCGCTTCCTCCTGTCTTCGTAATATTGCATCACCTGTAAAAAGAAAAATTCTTAAAATAAGAAAACGATTCAAATTTATTTCCTGGTTCCTAATTGACTAGAATAACGTCGGTTCACGAAAGACTATTCAAACTATGGATGTCAGTAGCCAACCTTTTCCACGTGTTGTTCCATGTAGAACTTGAAAGCTCTTGCCGGGTAATATCTCATCCGGCCGCTCTCGGAAGTGGCGGGAGGTTTGTCCGATCCCTTCGAAGACGTCGCCGTCGTCTGCACGGGAGGAGGAACCGCGGCATTCCGATTTTTCCTCACCGGTATCGGTGAAGTTATGAGGAAGGTCTCTTCGTTCCCAACAACGTTAGAGGTGTATTCGGTGGCAGAGAGTTCTGTGGCAGAGGCTTGACCATCAAGGTCAACTGCCTCAGTACGGTGGTTTTTCTCTAGAACAGTGTTGTTGTTGTTGTTGCTATGGCAATAATTATTCATTTTGCTGTTGACTTTAATATTTAGGTGATTCGGCTGATCTTTGGCATCGTCCAGATTCATGTCGGCCATGTCCTCTACGATTCTACCGTTGGCACTGGTGCACCGCTGGGAATTGCTGAGCATGCAATGGTTTTCATTCCTTAACCTTTGCTGTTGTTGGCGGGCCTTCATAACCTGCATTTGCTGCTGAATTATTTGGTGTTGGAGATGTTGTTTCAGCTCGTCTTGATGGCGTTGTTGCAACATGAGATGCACGTTGATTGGTTTGCTGGCATCCATGTCATCCAAGGCATCTTCTGAGTCCAAAAATCTACCTAAATGCTTGTTGTAAGTCTGGAGTTTTCTGAGGTTTTCCCGACATTCTGGATGGTCGCACAGGGGTTCAATGCCTAGAGGAAGAAATTGTTTTTGCTGCTGCTGCTGCTGCTGCTGTTGACGGAGGAGAAGTTGTTGTTGCTGAAGCAAATGTTGTTGCACGCGCAGCTTGTGCTGTCTCAGCATAAGCCTGTCAATTTCATGAGGAGTTCGATGATAATTTGCTCCATTCAGTTGTTGCCTCACAGTTGGGCTTGCATGACCAAAAGATGGGTCTTCAAAATGCTCATCACCAGTAATCTCATCTTGGGGAAAGCAGTGCTCGGCACAGAAGCACGAAGTCTTATAACCATTTTCATCCCTTCCATCGAGGGCACATCCGGTGAGGCGATAGTTCTGACCGGCAGCAGCTTGACAATCCTCGGGTTGAGGTATTCCTCTGGAAGCAATGCTGTCTTTGCTTGCAAACTCAGTACTCCTGTAATGGCTTGGCTGTAAAATTCTTTGATGAAGTAATTTTGAGGAATCTGGAGCAGTAGGGGGTCTTTTCATATCGTCGGACATGTGATTCGATAAGACGTGTTTAGGCCAGTCACTTTCCACAATTTGTTCGTGGGATTCATAAGGAGGAAGTCTGGCATTCAAACGTGGAGGAACGTCTTGATAAAACGGTGAATTCATTCCAGCCACCATTCCATGTTTTTTGGGCTGCTTGTCTTTGCCTTGAAAAAGTGCCAAGCCTCTAACATTGTTCAGCGCAATGAGATGCCCAACAGGATCAAGAGATTCCTGCTGTCGCTCAGAACCGACATTAGCTTTTTGGTAATTGACATAGCACGGATTTTTTGTGTCTAGCTTGAGAGGGATTTGTATTTCAGGGCCAGCTGTTATTATCTTAGTGCCTGCCAAGTTTGGATTGGCCCCTGAATGATTGTATAAATGCTGTTGAAGATGCTTGTGTAATACTTGCCCAGCAGACACAAGATCAAAATTAGGCTTTGTGGACTTATTGGCACTATTTGTTTTGTTGACCTGGACATTCAAGGCTGAGTTCACATCGAATGACCTGGCAAATTGTGGCATGGGTTTGTCAACTGGTCTGCTGCAGGCTCTTTGAGCAACAATTGGTTCTTGTCTCATTGTTACAGCAGTCACTGGCTTAGGAAAATGTTTGTATGAATCAGGTTTGCTATCACATTGGTGTCTTTGATCGTCTTCATTCATAGTTGCTCTGGGGCATGAAGAATTCTTTCTGAGAATACTCCCATCAAAATTTCCTGCATACTCTTCCGTAAAACAACCATCGGTAGTTTTGTTCGCCAGTAACGTTTCCGCGGTAGCGTTGGCGTCGTGTGTATCTTCGTTAGAGGAGGCTGCTAAATAATTAACGTAACAAAACAGACGATAAAACACTATTTATAAGACGCAAGAAAAATGGAGCATTCCTCTCTTCTTTCAAACATAAAATTAATCTTTAAATAAAGCTCCTTTAGGCAAAATATGTACAAACAAATATTGCTTTGAAAGCACCGCTGCCGAAGTTTTTAAACACGAGAAGCCATCTGCATTCTTACCGACATCTATGTGTAGATGTCGCATATTTTGAATACCATTGTTATGTTTAGCTTGTTTAACTTTTAGCACAAAGGCAGTAAAAGTATTTAATAAGTTACTATATAGATATCATTTAAAATTAATATAAACTAACTTTCAAAAGTTTTATGAAGAAAATCCAGTAATGAAACGCCGTAGTTTTGCAGATCGCAATCCGAAGGTAAATCAAATATATTCTGAAATATATTAAATGTTTTAAATTTACGTAATTTATCTTTTAACTTAACGATAACATTTTCTGTGATATTGTTATTTTAGAAGCATTCTCCACATATGTGAGCACACGTATCGTGTTCTGTTAAGCAGACCAGGAAAAAGTCCATAAGATCATCTACTAAGTACAGTGACTAAAGTTTTTTAGTCAAGCATTTAATCATAAACGCGAGAACGTTTAAATGTCACGTGTTAACGGTTGTATGTGTCACCAATTTCAGCAGGTCGACAGTCATGCTGGTTATTCCACATAATTGTTTATGATTTCACTAAAACTTACACGTATTAATTATATTAACCAATTTGTGATTATCATCAAATGCAACTGAAGTGAGTATGTTGCACATAAAAGATGTGAGGAACTAGAGCTCATGGTTTAGTTGTAATAATTTTCACTAGTGAATTTAGGAGGTCTTCCGTGATACAGAAAGAGCCAAATTTTCACAACCAGCGAAACATATTTCATCTTTTTATGAAGGGACTTTCAAAATCGAAGCTAATGATAGTTAAGAGGGATTCTTAATAGAATTGCACTGTAATGAAATTAGCAAATAAAAAAATATCTTAGAGAATAAATCACAATTTTCGAATTTACACATTATGAAAATAAATGGCTACTGTGAACTCTTAACTTTAAACTTTCATTTGCTACCTAACAATGCACTGCTACTCTGGTCTAAATATTTGTGGACATTATGTTCCATTACGTATATAATTTTATATTTGGATGGTATACCTGTTCCAGGTTTGGGTCGATGAAAAATGGAAAGCACGAACAATCCGGAATATTACTGGAAGGATCGCAATGTTGATAATTATTGGCTAAGTCAGTGGCTTGATGAGCTCGAAATGGATTCTTAGAACGGCTGGCTGGCTGTTGGTATTTAGCAGATGATGTTCTTTTGGAAGGACCTTGCTGAGAATTGGAGGGTCCGAAATATTTGGTCGCATAAGATGGAATCTGCTGATCCTCTTGTACCATGTGCATTCTCCTGGACTCCGGGGAACTACCTTCTGGCAGAGATGACAGCGAAGCTGCTGATAATGGTGCTTGTTCATCCATGTATTCGCAGAAGTTAAAACTTGGGGGTAGAGACGAGGACAACGTCATAGCCGACGATGAAGGTGATTGGGCGCTAGAATTCATCTGCTGTATCACTTATCCGACCCAAAGCCAAACTACGTGAGTAAACATAATTCCTGACGTGGTCTTCTTGGTATTTTATTTTAAAAATCGCTCTTTTTCAATAGGTTGTCATCTCGGTCCATCCTTGCCTGTGGTTATAATGGAAATCGAAATTAAACAATCATCAGATTAATCTCTTAGGCATTAAGTATTAAAGATTTATAAAATATAAAAAGTACGTAACAAGAGTAACACATTTATCGGTTAAAGAAATGTTTAATTTCCAATAAGCGGAACCAGTTTTATAACTTACAACATATCTATCACAATTCGGAGAAGAAAGCGGTTTATAAATTCAGAAGGCATTTACTATCAATGTATTTGTAATGGTTTTAAAGCTTGAATCTGTCGTAATTCTTACGGTCTCATTCTTATGGTAATGTCATAATTTTGATTAAACCCAGCGGTGAAGCGAGGGGGCAGCTGGGGCATTAGCCCCGGTCGCCGATGGATGGTGGGCGCCAAAAGGGCTCAGAGTCTCAACCATGGATTTGTTGGATTATATATTGAACCCGTTAATAAAAATTGGAATGCACATTTATTTAAAGTAACATAACATAACACAAACGATGCTGCTTCGGCCAACGTCTGCTTTGTAGCTGTTGTTTGCTGGATCGCAGTCGTGTGTGCGATCTAGTGCTTAAATGATTTAATAGACTACTTCCGCACAAATTCTTCTTAGGGGGTTTAGATGTCCATCATGTCCCCGTCAAAAGTGGCTTTGGAAGCTTTTGTGCCACTGCAGTGGCATACTAACTGTTTTTGCCGCCCGGTGGTAGTTCGATTTGCTTCCCCCTTCCCTTGATGTGGCCAAGATAATATGACCCTCGAAACTCCGGAGAGCCCTCAAAATATTTACTTCCACTGGATTAACTTTATCGTTATCGTGGCTATTAGTCGAAGACTGTCGCCTTATTACAATGCTTATATAATGCATTAACGAGTTTGAACTGTAAGCGCAAAAAAGCAGTACCGCATTGCAACTTCGAAAACGCATTTTGATCGAAATTTGTGATTTTTTATACCCCTTCAAAATGCCGCCCCTCTGGTTCGCCTCTGTGCCACTGTTATTGACGGGAAAGAACCACAAACTGGCATTTGCTATTGTAAGATGATGGTGGATGATAAGAGAGATAATGGGGACTGGCAGCGAAAGTCAACGGCGAAAGTTTGGGCATTTTGCCTCAGGCACCAAATATCTTTTGCTAAGCCACCGACAATGTTTAGAAAATATTGAGTTGATGATAAAGACAAGCTTGTATACTGCTGTCATCATATTAATAAGTACCATGTAATAGTTTTCTCAAATTTAAACTTATACTTAAACGGAGTAACGTTTGACAAGGATTTGTAATCAGATTTTCAAAGATATTTTTTCAAACAATTGTTTATAAAGTAACAGACGTTATTTAATTAATCAAATACAAAGATTTATCGTCGTTACATTCACTGCATCGCTAGTTTGTAAAACTAGCAGAATGTAAATAAGCAGAATTCTCACGATACAACAGAAGGCCAAAACGTTCAGCTTCTCGGGGAGGCAACAATTCCTAGCAATAATTTGTATTGCTATTGCAACACCTTTCATGTACAAACTAATATCTTTTTGATATGATGTGCGAAATAAATAAATAAATATTGTGCATTTTTAAATTCGTCGTTTAGTACATTGGAGATAGTAACAGTCCTGTAATAAGCTGAGTCAAGTTATTGATGAGATAAACCAATTAGCGGGCGCAACCCGAGCATGGTAATTAAAGCGGTGCAAATGATTTAGAAAATGAATTACATTATAATGTTATTGCTTTAGTAGAAATTTCAATATTATATTTTAATAAAGATAATGCAAAAAAAACGCACCCATTAGAATCAAGAAGGCTGCAACGGCGTTTGATATCAATCACAACAATCTGATATTCCTTATGATGGTTGCGATTCGAGTTCCGATGTGCACTAAGCAAAGCAGCATAATGCAAAGAATTCCAGAATCTTGGCTATTTGAGGCATTTCGTAAATCTTTGGCTAGGTGGCACGTCTCGAATTGACCATTTTACACTATTCCTCTTTCATTTCTCGCTGGATAAGGTATTGCATAGCATTGAAAAGCGTCGAAAACTTTTCAAAGTTGATTAAAATTTATTAGGATCGCAAAGGTGTACTGATTTTAACGAAAACGATCCACCGAAAGTCAACTCAATGCGTCAAACGTCCTCCACTTATTCGAACTCCTTGAGAAATTAGTGGAATCATTTAAAGTTTATCGCCAGTACTTGTATATATGCAGGTATTTCGTTCCATGCACTTCCACCTTCTTACCTTCTCTCGTTTTCTCCATCTCACTGCCAATATGTAATTTGTCTTGCAACTTAAAGATGTTGTAATCTAAAGAAATTACAATTTTAAATCATCATTACAGCTAAATGTGGTGAATTCCTAGTTCTAAATGGATTGTCTGGATTAGAAACAAGAAAGGGGGAATGCTTCGATGTTGAAGGAATGACACGAAGGATAACGCTGCTTGTGAACATGCAAACAATTTGGTGAGATGTTCCAGAGGAAGGGATGGAGCATGAAGTGGAGTTGCAAACAATGGATTGAAGAGCTGATCGATTGCATAAAAATAATAGCAAAACAAACTTTCCTTGTTGGTAGCCATGTTTCGTTGTGAAATTACGATTCTGTAGATTTTTTTTTGAACGATTGCTTGAGAAGTTTTGAATATCACGAGAGTAATTTGATGTTTCGTTATAATTTTAGTTGAATCACCCTATTCTCCGAATCAACAGCATGTTGCTGTTACTTTTAAGATTCAAAATGCGAAATTAGGCGCACTTCTGAGGCTATGAAACCTGACTGTCTTGCATTGAATTACTTGCTTCTTGCAAAAATTTAGATACATTGATTAACATGGAAAAAGAAAAAAATGATGGAGACAATGACTTATGATCCAAAAAACAAAAAAAAGTTCTAGAATGTAGCAAAGGGTGCACATAAATTTCGAATTTAAAGATTAAATCTGTTTCCACCAAATCTTCTAGTTACGCGGGACTTCGCTGGAATGCCTGGTCTACTGCAAAGATGGCGCATTTATTGAGGCCAACACGATGGAATGTAAACAAAAAATGTTTGGACAAGTGCGTATTTGTTCCTATCGATGAAGACGGTCGCTATTTGATGATGATTATCATCTAATTACGTAATTGATTGCCATTCTAGCAAACGAATTATGATGATGATGATGATTGCGGTGGCTAAGATGATTATGGCAGCTGATAAAAAAGAGATAACATCGATTCGGAGTGATAGCAGCCCGAAGACTTGCAATTCTTTAAAGATGATTGGAAAGGAAATGTGCACACCGAAATCCTACAAAAGATTTCACAATTTTTCATATTTGCCTTCAACGCTTACCACAAAGATCAATATTAATTTCTGATATTAATTCAGCTGATATCGAGGAGATATAGACTTGCATTTAGAATGACAGAAAGTATTTAGAGTTTTAATATTTTTCTTTATTTGTCTCAACTACGACGTTTCAAATGCAGTAGTACAATGAAATGTAGCAACAAGAGCTACAACATTCGATGACTAAGACACAGCAACGTACAAGAGGATGCTAGAGATTCCTGGAATATACTCCTCTGTACATATCCTTGAGAGGTTGGGAATTTACTAGCACTGGCATGGTAATAGTCTCCGATTGAGTAGTGTATGGTTTAAGTGGAAGGACGGGAGATTAGAGTTTGTATTGGTCAGACATGCCGTTTGAAATAATATTTTTTTTAGTTTCATAAAGGAACTCCTTTCTCTAATTAAATAACTTATTAATCAAATGATAAAAATCTAATTTGAGTGTAATTTGTACTCTATCCAGCGGCTATGGCTGCTATCCAAAGCAAGATCGGTTTAATTTTAGGCAGATACTTAAAAAAAAGAATTTTTAAGCTCTGGCTCTTAAACTTTAGCGATAGTCATGACATACGCGCATTAGAGCTTCTCTTATAACTTTACAACTGTAAATTGGAAGAAGATTTTGCTGAAAAGGAATGTTTTCCGAGCAGTATATAATCTGTATAAAATAATGGAGGAAGTTGTCTAAGGACCAAGAAGTCCATAGGTCTGCCTCACAGAGTGGAAGTAATTCAAGCGGGGTACGGGTTTAGGTCAACCAATGATTAATTAATTATGTAACTGTCAATGGTTACAGGGAAATGTTGTTATAAAATGATGAAGTTGAACATGTTTTTTTGTTATGTTTGTTGTTGTCATAAGTTCTGTAATGTAGACTGCAGTTTCCTCGATGAGACTTTGAAGCTGCACGGTATTACAGCAAAGCAAACAAATCACGAATCAATTGCATAACAGTCAGTTATAGAGACAGCCGCCACAAGTAACAATACGAGACTTTTCAGCTTTCCTTAAAATGTGAATGTAATTATGTTCGTACGTCAACGTCCCTGATTCGCGGTAAATCCTCGGACATCCCAGCACATAGCAACCGATCAAACTAAGTCGACTTATTATTTTATGACTAGTTACTATGTGAAACCCGTTTTGAGTTCCTTACGTTAGCCAGATGAAGCGGAGCCGAACCTGCCCGCCTCCGTGAAAAGCCTTGACATTCCCACGGCTGCTCCCTTCCCCAAATGACTTAGCGGGGACATTCGGTTCCCCTCCTAATAATTCCAGTCGCTAATTCAACTTAACTTCCATTAAATTAAATGGATGGGCAAAACCGGTCTGCCAACCCTCCCCAGCTTCAAAATAATACCTTCACAATTCACATCCAAGTACCCTCCAGTCCTTGTCCTCATATTCACAAAGCCACTCTGACAACAAAATTCTAGCAGGAGATAAAAGATATCCAATTTACCAAACGGAACAAATTCTTGCCATCCCACATGCAAGAGCATTAAAATCATTTACATAAGAAATAAAGTCACAAGGTTTGTCTAAACTCTAAAATGTGGCTAATCATATGTATAATCGGACAATGTTAAGAAATGTCAAAGTCATAAGCCAATCTTTGCATAGGGCATTATCATTTCACATTGTAGTTTATTGAAAATGTGAAGTTAACCAAATTCCGTGACAAATAAAGATATATGTCAAGACAAATCGTTTGGTATCTCTTTACAATCAAATGTTCTTTAGCTATCCTCTTCAATTGTTCAGTAGGTCCAAACTATCCTGTCAAGAAATGGTGTTGAAGTTGATACAGATCCAATTGGTTTTCCTGCCTTTTTAGAATTCCAATGGCAATACTCCAAATGAAAGAAATGTGAAAGCTGCTAACATGCTCAAGGGAGAGGGAGGTGCCCTCAGATCAGCTCCAGATATCCAGGGCTAACAAGATTGTCTATCATCCTGGGATAAGGCTTTCCTGATTTTTTTTAGGGTATTCCACATGTCTCAAAAATTTGGTACGTTCATTCACGAGACCCCTTTTCTTGAAATCTTTAATTGACCATAGATGGTTATATTGATAGGTTGGGATGTTATAGAGGTAGAGATTGAATGTTATCATCCTGGTATAAGGCTTTCCAGATTTTTTAAGATACTCCACTAGTCAGCTTCTATTTCAATAAAGAGCTCATTAAATTAAAATTAAAAGCCTCATGTAAACATAGCCTTAACAAAACACATGTCAGTGCTTGTTATATTTCCCATATAAAATTTAATAACACCCAAACTAAAAAATATAACAATATTATATCAAATACGAAGTGTACAACTTTATATCAATTATCTTTATTTTACTTCATGGCACAAAGTACGTAAACACAACAAAGAAAACTATCCTTTATGATCATATTTACAAGTTGCAATATAGATCCTTATCTTTTTTCTACAGGGTACAGACTACTGCCAATGGTATTACATGCCTCTGAAATCATCCAATTCCATCACCTCTCTATCGACAACGGATTGCCAACAGCAAAGCGAACAATATACCGAGACTTCCTTTCAACGGCAGGCAACATCATTTCCACGGCCACTGGCAGATGTCGTCTCAGAGAAAAAAGAACCAAACCCCACTTCTAATTGGAAGTTGTCCAATTAGAAGTCTCGCCTCCTATCACCTTCTCTTTCCCTCTGGGCGACTGCCCTGGCTTTCATCCTCTCATCGCGCTCTTCCTCCAGTTTCTTATCTCTCTCTGCACGCCTCTGCAATCTCTCTGCCTCCAATTTTTGTACTTGCTTTTCTTTTTCAGCAATCTGTCATATGATTAAATAATTAAAATAAAAACTAGGTGTAATAATGAATAATAATGAGAATAAAAACAAATGTTTCTTTAAATCCAACTCACCTGTTCTTCAGTAAGTGGCAGCCAATATATGCAAGGCGTTGCTTTTGTTTTACGGAAAAGATCGTCTAGCAACTTGGCAGGTGGCTCTTCGGCTGTTGTAAAGTAAGAAATCATGTAGAAATTGCAACTAATCAAATGCAAAAGTCTTGCCATCTAACCTTTTTGAGTATTCTTGATGGGCATTTCATTCTCCATATCTGATCTTCTTTGTCTCTTGAGCTCCACTCCATCTCTGTCGTGATGCCTTCCACTGCTTGAATGTCTCCTGCGGTTGTTTGTTCTTGCTTCTCTCTCTTCTGAAGCTCTCAGCTTGTTTCTATCCCATTCTCTCACCGGAGGTTGTGACGGTTTGTCGTCTGCTCGCCTTACTTCTTCCCTCCTTCTATCACCATCGTCTCTTCTCTTCCCTGAATCCCTTTCCTTGTGTCTCTCTTGAGACTTTCTATTATCTTTGAGTACCTTTTTCATTTCATCCAATTTTGTGGTAGCTTCGACGGACTTCAGGGCATCGGCCGTGGCAGCTGCAGTTGCCACGACTACGGCCGTGGCTGCCGCAGTGCCCATGCTTCCTTGGACTGCTCTGCTTAATCTCTGCCTCTGTGGCATTAGAGCTCCTTCTTTAGCATTCCTCATCATTTCAAGCTGTTTAACAAATGAATAGGTCACATGCACAAAAATAATTAACTAAAAATAATTAAACATTCAAGTACTTTACCTCATTTTCATCACTGAAATCAACTCTAAGTATTTTAGGATTACAGGCAGGCCATTTCTTTCCATGCAAAGCCTCTCTGGAAGCTACAGCTTGTTCTGATGTTTCATACTAAAATTTTAAAAATAATTAATTATTAATAAATAATTTATGGGTCAACATTGATAAAAGATCAGGACTAACCTCTGCAATGCAATGGGATTTAATTTTATCTATCCAAAATCCAGCTTCTACAAGCGTCCCTGTACGCTGCAATATTTCCTTGAGCTGATGAAGAGTGTAAGGCCTTACTAGGTTGAAGATGTGTATAAACTTGGATACTGGGTTTCTGGGAGGTGTCATTTCCCTTCTACCCCTTTCAACTGCCACAGGCTCATCAACAGCTTGCAATGGTGGATTAATTCTTCTTCCTTTTAAGATAATAAATGAGAGTATAACTATTAAGCATATGTCAAATGTCATAAGATGCTTTCAAAAGTTATGTTTTGAAATACAATGTAAATAATGAAAGCTTACTCTTGTTTGCATTCTCATTGTCAGCATGAGAAGATTCTTCCATATCTTTGCTATGGATGACCACATTCCTCTCTGGTGCTTCTCCATCAGAAATCTTCCTCTCAATAACTCTTCTCTCTCTGTACTTTTCCACATCCTTGGTGACCAAAGATGGATCATCAGCCATTTTGGGGACATCACCAACTTCCTGATAAATTGTTCTTCCAAGTTTGACAGTAGCAGCAGAACTGCCAGTTGGTGTGGTGCTTGAAGAAATCACTGCTTTTCTTCTCTTTCCATCTTCACTCTGTTGATCGTTCGGTTCTGTGACCTGTCTCTTGAAAATCTTGGACTTTTTGTCTGTTTCCACATCCTCAACTCCTATCACATCCATCATGGCATCACATGATACAGAGAGATCAATCATTACCTCTGGAATGATACCCTACAAAGAATTATTAATTATGATAGTTCATATCCAGTTTATTAAATATCTATGTATTATCACACAAACCTTTAGCGATTCAGAAGAAATGGCAACAGATTGAGACTCCAACTCGACTGAACCCCACTTTCTCTTTCTCGCCGGTTTCTCTAGATTATCGCCTTCCTTTGCCTGGTCACTTTTCTGACTATTCCTCAATAACCTTCTAGAGAATGTTTGCGTATCATGATCGGTTTTCTTATCACTTGTGTTTTCTCGTTCAACGTGACCCTCTTCTGCAGTCACTGGACGAGAGGTAGATGTGATTGGAGATGCTGCTTCACCCGTGTTGTCATCAGCAGGCTTTATGTCATCAAATTCATCCTCCTTTTGGACCATGACTTCAAGAGGTTCTTCTGAGATAAGCAGAGGTCTAAAAATACAGTTAAATGAAATTTAACAACTTTTGCCACCTCAAATAATATCATTGCAGACAAAAGGTTTCATTAAATCAAATTCAAGTGGCATTGAAATTAAACAAACCTGTTATCAGATTCTTCAATTTTCTCTTCTGGAACTTCTTCGACGACCTTGGCATCAGATTGAGTAGCATCTGAAGGTTCTTCTTCACAAGATGAATCTGGAATGGTTGCTGGGTTAGCTTCCTCCTCCTCCTCCTCCTCTACAACCTCCTTTGATAAAACCTCATTAGTTTCTTTCGAGTCGACTTCCAAGTCCTCTTTGTAAGATTCATCTTCAGCATCATTCTTAGACTCACTGAGTTCTTCTTTAGGACATGGTACATCACTGTCATCAGCCTCTGCCTTACTACTGGCCAGAGTACTGTCAGCCGTAACAACATCCTGCATGCCATCTGCCTCCGGCAAATCGACTTCATCCTGTACCTCTTCTTCAGTCTTAGGTGGCTCGTCTACAGCTGGTTTGATTTCTTCAGTTTGATTGTCAATCGCTGATATTATATCACATACACCTGTCTCAGAATAACTGCAGTTTATTGTTACATCCTCAGCAGCCACTTCAGAGGCTTCGTCTTGATCTGATTTTACCTCAGAAGTATTTGCTTTCGCTTCTACAATCTCACAAGGAACGGGACAAGTGTCGTCGTCATTGACGACCGTTGCTTCTGCACGCTTCTCCTCTGCAATGACTGTCTCCGACTCCTTTTCACCATCTTCTTGATTCGGTCGAGCCGATCCAGATTCATAATTTCCACCCTCATCTTCCGTGTCCTCGTCAGTTTCGGAATTGTATTCAGGCCTGTCTTTAGGAGCCACTGGTGAAGACTCCTTTTCTTTCTCCGAGTTTGAATCGGTAATTTCTGTAGGTTTTGGATCTTCAATTTGCTGACATGTTTCATCAGGGTTTTCAGATTCTTGAGTCACATTGTGTTGCTGATGCTGGCTGAGGTCCTCTGCTTCACTTTGGGACTCACTCTCTTGAGATTTGTATGCCTCTTCTGCAATGCATTATATAATTGACTATTGAATTACTAAATCAAAAACAAAATAAAACTGTAAACTATTTAAAACAAAGTGGATAAATACCTTGATATTTTTTCTTTTGTTCCATTTGTCTTTCAAGCAGTTTTTCCCTTTGCTCCAAATAACTTTTGACAAATTCGTTAGTTTCCATACCAGCATCAGCTGAGGGCAGCTAAAAGTAGAAATTCAACATTATAAAAGATATTAAGTAATGTTAATAATAAAACGTTAAAAATAAAATCGTAAAACAAGTCGGCATAATCAAGCCATAATTTAAAATCAACAAAATCAGAATGTTGCAGCGGTGTAATTCCAAAAAATTTATAAAACTTACGTTCAGAGATGTTATTGAATCTGATCCTTGCTCTGCATTTTTGTACCTCAATTCTTCGAGCTTCAGGTGCTGAAATAAATTATAATCGTATTAAGACAATGTTGGATTTCAAAATTACACACAGAATATTATATTACGACTTAGTTATGTCAAAAAACGTTTAAGAAAATCTGTTGATAACAATAATAATGCCATTATTGCTGAGCACTGAGTTACAAGTTATTTTTCTTAAAGCAATGATTAACTTAACACTAAGATGCACATGAATGTTCTTCTGCAAAGCAAACTTTCAGATACAACATAAATTTTGATATGTGAGCGTCTTCAAATTGATACATTCTTTTAACTTTAAACGTGAGAAAGGTATTAAAATGGCGCATCGCGAGTAATTTCAACGTGCTCGTAAGATTGTTTGATATTCATTACTGCAGTATATCTGTATATCAACCAAACAATCGCCACGAAACTTTTAAAAATAATTCTAATTTAACAAGATTTGTAAGACTCGTCGCTAACATTTCGAAGTCTTTCACATAGCTCCTTTTTACTCCCACTTTTCGATAATTTTCTTTTTTCGAGCTCGCGCTTCAAATCGACGACTCTTAAATCCGAGAGAGTATCGAGTAACAATCTTGCCTCTTCGGACATTGTTATGATATCAAAAATAATTATTGTTTGGAAAACGCCGTTGGTCGGCAGCCATTAAACATAAAACTACGAGAGTAAGCCAAGATTCTAAACTGCAAAAATAATAAAATTTTAAAGAAATATAATTGTTTAAATTTGGTAAAAAGTACAATTTATGAAACACATTTAAATATCATTTTACAGGTACTTGACTTCCAATTTAATTTATTTACATATTAAATTTTACATATTTTTATTTTATGAAGCAAAACAAATTAAATATAAAAATTTAAATTAACTATTTAGAGTTATATAGGGCATTTGTAACGTTTGTCGTTTTCCTGATAACGATCGTTTTGAGGTGCAATGCTCAAAAATCTAGGAGATCAATGTTTTTAAGAAATAATTTATTTTTATAAATGTAATCACAGCTTTAAAATTTAACTTTGTTCATTAGCTTGTCTCTGACAAAACGCAAGTTCAACATGGTCAGTGATTTGTGACGTATTTGGCATTTGTCTTATCTCACAGTGATACAAAAACCGAACTTTCAGCACACAAAAATGATTGATGAACGATGTAAAGACATAGTCGAACTCAACAGATTACAAATTAAGCATGTTGACGAAACTGTCGACAGAGACACTCATTAAAGTAAATTATGATCGACATAAAGTAGACTTTCACCCACTTCCAGAGAAAGAGATCAGTTTGCGAGTTGCCTTGCAAGCTCATTTATAATTTTAAACTTACTAAAATTATCACTCATAAGAGCTTACGAGCGGTTTTCTTTCTCACAAATTTCAGTAATATGGAGCTATGTCTATAATGCATACTGCATGTGCAAACTATTGCTGTATTTGCTGCACAATTTTATTAATAGTTAATTTTACAATATTTGACTAATAAAAACTATTACACCGTTGTAGCGGTACGTGTTCAATAAAAGTACTATTTTTCTACTAAATTGGTGCAAAAATCAGTGCTACTTTTCTATGAAAAGATGTCTTAATCAAAATCTTTTCCTAAATTCGAGTGCCTATGAACATCCCGCACTGCATTATAGTAACAAGAAATCGTCGCGAAACAATAGCCTTTCCATAGCTGAATCGTGACAAAACAGCATCTAACATAACACAAAGTAAAATTCGAAGAATGCAATTATCCACGTTCAAAAGAATGTCATTCTCGCAAATTCGGCATTTGGATCAAAATTGCCGGTAATATTCATCATCGTGGTTAGACGGGAAATTGTTGTGGTGCTGTCAATTAAAGCCGGTGTTAGTAAGATTGGTGAGTCAAGCAATTTTCAAAATAAAAAACAAAAACAAAAACAAAACAGATCGATGAGAATGTCTGATGTTATTTGAAATAACAAGCTAAAATTAGATGTTGCAAAGGCTGGGCGAAAAATAACACCCATTCGTGCCATTTTGTCTCCCTCCACATCCTGTTGAGTTGTTCGATTTATGACTAGTGGCAATTGAACACATTGATTAAAGGTTTAGGGCGTTCCCCGAGCTTTTATAAAAAAAAAAGAGTTTGTTTCTCGGAAATCCCACGTTGTTCTCAAGTTTTCTCCTTTTGTTATTCCAAGCAGCTTGTACGATACAAAACGAGAAAGAACGTTTTTGACAGGATTTACATGTCGTCACAGATGCTACACTGTTGTACGAAAACGCCCTGCAATTGATATAAAATATTGATTTTTATAACATCACCACAATAAAGTGTTTGTGTTGTAATTCGTATTTTACCGAAAAGCTAACGAAGACCTTGTTAAATAACTGTTTGTGAATGGTACGAGAGAGAGATTGAATCAGATCAGAATTCTTTGGCTGGAACCGATCATAGAAATAAATATATGATATGCATATGGAAATCCACCCCATAGATTAACACATTAACCAATATTAAGCAGTGAATTCAATAATGCAGATTATTTCTATAAAAAATTCCTTATTTCAAAACTCAAACGTGGGCCTAGCATTCTCAGAACTATCCTAAACCGCCGGCCAGAATGGAATGGCTGCATTAATTACTATTGCTTAATGCCTTTGCAAAGCCATAATGATTTCACAGGCAGAAGGATCATCATTTGATTATTTAACCATATGTCGTACTCCGAAATTTTATCCTTTTTATCCACTTATTTTTCTAAACTGAGACGGGCAGACAGACAACAACGTTTATATCAATGAATAATAATAGCAACAACAACAACAACAACAATGATGATGATGATGATAAGTTGCATAACAATACTAACCAAAAATAATAAATTTTTTGAAAATGTTAAAGCGCGAAACGTATGAAATGTACAATCCATGAAAATGGCCAATTTCGACTTTATTAGAAAACAAAATAATGCCGTGATAAATAATAAAAAAAAAACAAAAAAAAAAAATAAAAATTGCAAGGCAGCTGTGAAATGAGTTCGTCTACAAGCACACATGATGATCCATACTGATGACGATTCGACTCACATTGGTTCATAAAAGGACAAACGAATTGCCTCCGAGCTCTGGGGAATCATTTTGTCGTCTGCTCTTTTTATAGGATTCGTGTTCGATTCAAACAGTTTGTTTTAATCATTTTTTACTTTTAATTCCTTGAAATTCTTCTCCATTCCACTCCAATTATTTTAAGATTTTATTTATATTGACCAAATTAAATCTTATTAACTTGTTTAACCTATGCTAATCACACGGTTGACCTTTTAGAAATTTAGAATTACGGTGTAGTTTAAATACCTAAATAATTTAAACTTAATTTATAAAATGTATTCTAGCCATAGCATATTCTAACTTTTACGAAACTATCCATCGTCGCCTTGATGACTTATTACCTCCAGAATCTACAATGGCTGACGTTAAAGAACATCTGGAACAATGCTTCGACTTTTTCGATACCGACAATAGTGGATTCTTGGACTCTGCTGAATTGCTGAGTGTTGCTCTCAAATACAATGAGGAACACGAAGGTTGTGGATGCAAGAAAACCGAGGATGAAGTCAAAGTTAGTGACTGATTCAAAATAAATTCACTTTTAAAGATTTGTTTTACGAAGAATTTATACAATTTGCGAAAACATTGGTCCCTTGTTGCTAAAACGCAGTGCAATGGAAAGTCTAAAATCGTATGTTGAACATTCGAAATTAAGTTCAAAATATTAATATAAATATTTACTAAATTAACTTTTATTAATTCGGAATTTATCAAGACTGAAAATTACGCACAAGACACGGGAGACTTGATTTAAAGCTAATAATAAGAAATCTTATATCCTTGGATTTTGTTAAAGTCTACCAGTTAGATTATATTTATAATTTATCCATGACTTAATAGGCCAGCAATAATAATTAAAATAATTATTCTGAAATTAATAATTTTCCTCAGGCTATCATACAAGCACTCGACAAAGATAAAGACGACAAAGTCAGTAAGGAGGAATTTGTGAGCTTCCTTCTCAAGCATTTCAAGTGATCGAGAATCTCTTACGATGTCTCGTAAATCGCGATGTCGTCGCTTGTCGCCTGTCGCCGTTGCGCTTCGTTTGTGGCCGCCTTCACTTCGACTACAACTTAACTTGTGCTTTAACTCTTTATCAATATTTCTTTTGAGCGACATTTATATATTCGACGATTTGAAATGAAATTGTATTTTTGAATTTGTCGGTCGGATGCTTTCGGATGAATTTATGGCTGTTTAAAAAGACAATTCTACTAATTATCTCTTCTATCCAAATGAGAGGCGTTAGCGATTAGACGAAATAAACGACAAAAACGACCTTAAATCATGTTTAATTTTTGCACATCAAATAAAGAACACGTCTCGAGATCGTGAAAAAAGTGAGGGGACAAGCAATAATGGAAAGGTTTGTAGTCGGAGGTGTTCACAGATAAAGTGGGGTGAGTAACCCTAACCCTAACCCATCTATTTATACAAAGAAATGAACTAAATACGTATTTAATTCATAAATAAAAAGTAAACAATCGATCAAGTGAGCTGGATTGAGTCGGGCAAGTATACATCAATCGCTGATTGAACAACCGGCTTTGGTTTCAATCAAAAGTTTGTGGATTCTGCTTCAACGACCGGGTTAAATGATTGGACCGGGTTGGGTGGCTGATGAGCTGGATTCGAACCTCCTACTCCTCGCCCTCTTCCTCTTCTCATTTCCTTCTTCATCTGCCTCTGATGGAGGGCAGCATTCAGATCGTTCATGAGGGCCGCTCTTCCGGGAGCAAAGTTTTTTCCGGGGACCCTTCCGGCTGCCGGACCGGCCGTCGGCATGAGTTGAGGAGGCGGCTTTGGTTTGCCAGGCAGGTGACATACTTCTTCTGGAACGTGGTTCAGCCTCATCTGAATTATATTTATTTTAAAAATTATTATTTATTTATTATGTTTATCACCTTCAAGTCCAACTGTCGTAAGTCAGCAGTACCTTAGCGAGTGCAAATGATGTATTTTTTTAAAGTATCGCCACAGCTGTTAACATCGGGTGACTCATGCATCGATCCGTAAATGTTGTTCATTTCAAACTTCTTTCCATCGAGCGAAACAGTTCTATGACTTCGAGAATAGCTCAGTTAATATGTGTACAGGGACCTCTTGCTAGAAATTTAAACTATTTATTTATTTATTTATTTATGGTCGCACCTTTTTTTTGGAGCCAAGGGCCTAATCGGTGATGCACCGCATATTATTACCTTATCTTCAGTATCGACCTCTCTAACGAGCGTTATCATCATTGTCTCCACCACCATCATCATCACCATCTTCAATAATAAATCGGACAGTACCCAAACAACTAAATAACCCCAACCTGTCCATAACCACCAGCATTCCTGATGGACTCCATGAGGTTGGTCCTGACATTGGCATGCTCTTTTTCCACGGTGAAACCGCAAACTGGAATCTGTATGACGTCACATCCGGGCGGAGGAGGTGGAGGCACGATGATGTGTCTACAAATAGCAGCTGATTTTATTACACTCGGAATTGTTTCATAGGTCTACGGTCTAACAATAATGCGTCACTTTAAATATTTTATTTAAAACTATAAAATTATTAAATATATGACACTCAAATCAATCTCCATTAAGTAAATTATTGTAATATTTTAAATAATTAAGTTTTCGTGAAAAATTGCTGAGTGCTCACTGATTCATGTTAAAATCTGAAATCTTTACGAAACCGGTATCTGTTTGATTTCTGTTTCTGTTGAAATTAAAATTTATTTTAAATAAAGCTGGAGGCTTATTTATTATATAATCATTTATTATATATTTATACATCTTTGGACTTGTAATACACAAATTAAGACCATACAAGAAGTAATGTCACCATAATTTGCAGATAAAATACATTTTTGCGGAGACAATCTGCCAAAACCATTCGTTTACAAAAATGATGTCCTTCAAACGTCCTTTTTGGGAATGTTAAATCGCAGTGACATCTCTGCTAATTGGTTCCCAAATCATCAACGTAAAATAACTTAAATGGCCAAAGAATATTTCACTTTTCAGAAAAAATAAAAACACACATATATTACAAAGAATAAAATCGTCCATTTCAAAAGCATACATTCTTACTTTCTGAACTTTTCCAAGATTTCTCAAGGCAATAATTCAATATTACAATATTTTGAATTTATTTCTAATCTAATTTAAAAACTGCGAAAACCAAAGCAAGAGTAACTTCAACTTGTTTCCTAAACGTCTCTGTCCATCGATGAAGATGATAAGTTATGACGTACACGTTAACTTGTTTAATGATACTCGTCTTTCCTGCTTAAGAAAAGTTTACCACTCCAAATACATTCCATAAGTTTAGCCCATCAGTGGCTTGGAATCCAACCACCTACAAGAATGCTGCAGCACTTCGTCTGCAACTATCTCTGTTTTGATAGAAGATGGAAGAGGATTGTTTACTTTCGTTATGTACCAGATAATGAGCACCAACATGCGATCATGATAATTAATCTCAGAGACACTCATTAAGTGTAGCACCGTCACAAATGTCCTTGTGCATCTGCTAAGCGGCCAACAATGGTTATCGTTATGATTCATTGTAGCAAATGCAGACGAATTGCTCGACTATAATCATATTTCCGTAGCGACCTACTCCAAACCCGGAACCCCAAACAAAAATTGAACAATTTCACTTATCCTTACATGCACCACTGAGCATTTCACGTTCTCCACTTGAGAACAAAGCACGTCGTGCAGAGGCAATACTGCGAAATTCAGGCCCTAAAATTGTTGTTTTCCAACCTACGCCATCCAACTGAACCACAAATTTCGCTGCTACCTAAGGTCAGCCATTGTTGATAACCATCTGGACGTCCTAATTTAGAACTGGTTAAAATACCTTCAAAATGTGACCTTAATAATACCTGACTGTAGCAAAAGCCTTGCTTTAATCATAAGTAGCTTCTGAAATGGCTAAGAAATAAATTACAAAATTTATTTGTGTTGCCAATAATCAAGTAATAACCATTACTGAATAACCATTTTCACCTTTCTTCCTAGCATTCCATGTTCCAAAGCAATAGAAGTATAATTCACAATCATAATAAAACTAATTACGTAGTTAATTACGTAATCTAATCCAATATAATTGCCAAAGCCATAACAATGTTTTATTCAGTTGCAATTTATTTGTAAAAAATACAACCAAATTGCTTTAAACCTCGTTTCAACAAGAAATACTGGAAACCAATGAAACCAAGGGACGATCAAGCGAATCAAGATTAATTAGATATGCATCAAGTCCATCACTTCCAGTCGTCGTTATCGTCGTCGGCTTCCAACTTCTGCGGCATGACGGGCACCCTTTCCATCAGGACGTTCAAGGTGTCCTTCGGTCTGTCCTTGGCTTCCTTCTGAGTACCCATCAAACCCTTCCTCCTCAGTTGCAACTTTGCGGCCAAATCGCTCATGAGGTCTCCGGGACCCCCCGAGGTTTTGCCCGAAGACGCCACTCCGTCCGAGGACCCCGGGTCCTTGTTCTTCTTGCTTTCCATCAGACGCCTCTCTTTGGCGCTTCGAAGTTTGGCTTTTCCCGCTCCTCCTGCGCCCCTGATGGCTTCCATGAGATTGGCTCGACTGTCCGACTCTGCCATGGCGGGTTGCCTACGAGGAAAAGAATAATTTAATATATTTTTATTATATTTATTATTAAAGTATTTGAAATGAAATCATTTTTATACAAATTGGTTTTATTGCTTTATCGCTGTAGTTAAGACAAAGGAAAAGAAATGGATTTGCACTAGTTTAGTGGCTGATAATGGCAACACTTTCAAAGTGTTACAACCCAACCTGCATTGCCAGAGAATTCCCTAAGATAAAAACTCTACAAATAAAGCCAAAACAAAACAATGTCTCCATTTCCTATTGGTAAGCGTAAAGCATTCACAAGAAAGGATAAACACATTAAAGATTGTTCCATTAGAATCTTAATGGACAGAAAACCAACCTTCGCCAGTCGAGTTAAAAGTTATTGAGTGTAAGTATTCAGAATTGCTTAAAAATCAATTAAAAACTCACTTGGTTTTAGCTTTTGATTCCGTTTGAATGGATGCCGGAACAGCAACGGGCGGTAACTGAACGCCAGGAGGTGGCGGTGGAGGGGGTGGTGGTGATGATACTGCATGTGTTGGAGGAAGAGGAGGAGGAGGAGGAAGTATGGCAGACGGCGGTGGTAGCGGTGCCTGTGGGTCATTAGGTGCAATGTCTTTTGGGAGGTTGGGAAGAGACAAGGACATCGTGGAAGACCACATCTGAAGCGACGGCAGTTCCAACTGGCGGAGTCCTTCCGTGAGCGACGGAGCTATGGATGGACCCAAGTCGGCAGTGTAGTGCAGGTCATTTGCTATGCCTATGAATAAATTAACAATCTTTACATAAATAAATGCAAATAAAATGTTTTTTATGTGATAAATAGGAATCAAGGTAAACAATCAATTCCATTTGAGATTTTCCCCAAAATATCAAGTCATGTTATTAGGAAGTTTTTTTGCTTGTTCTCTCTTTTTTTAATGTTGGTCTTATTTATTAAAATACTTCATGTATATATATATATATTATTATATATTACAAATCAAATAATTCATCTTTCAAAGAGCATTGACATCATATTTAAATTTAACAACAACAAATCAAGGTCTTCAAACGAAATATGCATCAATCTTTAAATTACAAATTAGCACGTGCTAATTATAAGCCATAATATGCCGAGAAATCGACCAAAGACAGACCTGCAAGATCGGGCAAAAAGTCAGGAACGGCGAGCAGGGGAACCTCTCCGAGGCTGGGATTGTAAGAGAAAGACTCAACCTGTCCTTTCTTATAAAGTTCGAGTCCTTGTCTTATGGAAGTCGGGGCCTCCGTAAGACCTATGAGGTCAGAATCGTCTAAGTCCCCTCCCTTTTTAGACTTCTGGCTGAGCAGAGGATCAGTGGTGGCCATTTTGCAGTACCTGATTAAAATGATAATAGTTTCCATTTCGCCAATCTTCTGAATGATAAAAACGCATCCCGAATGATAGAATGGGAAGGCATTTGATGACTGAACACCATTTGCTTCCCTGATGAAATTATATAATTTATTAAATACAAATGATCTATAAATACAAATATATAATTTATTAAATACAAATGATATTTGAAATAAAGACAATGTCGATGACTCCAACATCAGATAAATGATAGATTTGGAAATGTAAAGAATAATATTATTCATAATAATAATAATAATGATAGTAATAATAATAACAATAATAATAATAATAATAAATCGAGTTAGTAAGACTAACGGGTTATCAGAAGTATTGAAGAGCAGAAGAGAAGTTACGGATGTCAGATCATCTGGAGGTTTTCCAAGACCAGTGTCGTGTCTTTCTGTTGACTTCTGGTTGGAGCTCTTTCCATCAACGGAATTGAGAGGCGATGAAAGAAGTGGAATGCTAAAAAACTGACGCTTTTTCTCCAGGAGCTGGAAATATTAACGAACGGAGATGTGTGAACATTTTACTGCGAACATATTTTAAGGGTCAGAAGAATATTTTAAATATTTTGCAGACTAAGTAGATTAATGTGCAAGACATTATGTTACATAATAAATCCAGTAATTTCTAATTACATATTAAATACATAAAAATAATAATTTCTAGTTGTGTATTAAATAAAGCAATTTAAGTAATCTGTCCTTCTGACAGAGTTTTGCTCACACGTTCTGTGTCATAATGTTTGAATTCTTCTTTAATGTCATAAACTGTTTGTACTTGAATGTCATGATCATTTTTGAATAAATTTCTTGGAGGAACAAAGTCCTTCAAAAACTCTTCAGATTGGGCAAGTGTTGGATATTTTGGACTTGAAAAAACAACAGTGGCTTTCTTAGAGCCTTTAACTTTGTTTATCTTTGCCTGAAAATAATTATTTTTGCTACATAAACACAGATAATAATCACAAATATTTCCATTTTGTTTATTAGTGCAAATATTTTCTTTTAAAACAACCTGAGCAACATCTATTCGCTTCGAAATCCTTTCCAACTCTGAGTTCCTCTCGGTAATTTTTCGAGTGATTCTTGAAAAAATATCTGAAGATACTTTTTCTAGTCTTTCCAATGCGTTACAGGCCCTTGCTATCATCTCTTCATGTCTCAAATCCGGCGAAACCAGATTGACAGTATAGACTTGGTTTTGACTGCATGTCAGCTGATTGTGAAAACCAGCTTGTTGAGTTCCATCACCCATATTGTAATGGCACCTGTTTAAAAAAGAAACATAATATCACTAGCTTACATAAGTCATAATTATTTTATTTTTTATATAATTAACATAGGCATTGATCTGATCAGTTAACAGTGTATACAACGTTACCATACACAAATATATCTTAACGCAATCCTTTTAACAAATCACAAGATGTTAAAGTAAAACATTAAAAATGAACAGCCCTCTGTCTACATTTATATTTTCATAGTCAAAAATGATAGAGAACCTCGGCTAATAAGGGGGCGTATACTTGTAAAAACGTAAACAAAAGCCTGTAGCCGGTTGTTGTTAGTTTAATGTTTTTCGGGCAGAAAAATTTCTGGACGTTAACAAAAACTGATTAAAATGTTGAAATAAACTGATTAATGGAAATTTTATATGCACATATGTCCGAGCAATCCTTCCTGTCTGGAGTCTAAGCAATAAATAGCCTGTAACCACGATCAAAGCTCCATACAATCTAGCATCCCTGGTTCGAACACATTGCAGTTTAGAATTTATAATCCCTCGACTCCAGGCCCATATTTTTGCCAAATATAAAGCGAATAAAAATTTAACTGTTAATAATACATATAATTTCAAATTAGACTTTGACAAAAAGATTCGTGATGAACATTGTTTTTGACACAATGTCATGACGGTAGGGAACCTCTTTATTGCCTTAAGGAGACATAATATGCTAGCACTCGACACAAAACTTCATCAAGCGAAAATAAGAGCATCACATACTACTTTCTTCTGAATACATCATCGTATTCAAGTCGTTTGCTTTATGTCGTTCTATAACGGTGACGAATGGGACTCCTGACGTCGAAAAGGCTTTAAAACAATCTCGTTCATTCGACCATTAAAAAAAATCCTTAATACTTTAGGTCCGACGTTGTGTTTTACCAACCCATCTCAGTTGATTACAAAATGGAAGTAAATTGCAAATGGTGATCAAGTAACGATTCGTTAAAAATAATGATTTGAAACAACAAATTCATGTCTCTAAGGAGAATCATTTATACCCGCTGAATTACAAATTAATAATTAAAGTTAAACCATAAATTACAATTAATCTTTGCCACTGATGACAAAGTTGAATAGTTTCATTGTGTTTTAATTTTTGAGGTTTTTTTGTGAATGAAAGCGACGATATGGGAGTCATAACGAATGTTTGCAGAGATGTTTTTGCTCAAAAAGTCAAAGAAGTAGTCTTGTAAGGTGATATAAGATAGCTATGTAAGAGCAGTTAATGTGCTCGTTCCGTGAGCCTCAAGGAGTGAAGATGGCTGATGAGAGACCAATTCCATTAATTTCGAGCCTTTTCAAAAGGGAGCTTCCATCCTCAGTCCAAGAATAATCCTAGAAATCCACGCATCGTATGATATGAAAGGATTAAAATCAAAATGCAATTAATATTAAATACAGTGCTTTAATTACAATACAAAAGCTGTACTTGAAATAAAAAAGATTTTGTTTAAGTTTTTGAACATGATGTTCTGATTGATGGTGGGGATCCTTCATACTGTGGGAATAATCACGAAAAACTAAAACTTTTTTGTTTGCATATGGAAATGTGGATGTTTGTCGAAGTGCTGAGTTGAAGATGATTGATTCTTCCTGAGGGGTGCTTTGTCCTCAGCAGAACTTTTTGGCCCAAAACTTGGAACATTGCATTGAAACTTATGTTTCCTGGCAGCGACCAATTTATCTCATATTTTCCTGTCCACTAGAATTTGGGTCACTCATATATTTTATCTTTTGTCCTGTGACCTAGCGATCCCGCAAAGTTCAAAGGTCATCACTGGGCGGTCCAGAGTGCACAAACAGCAGGGACTTATGAAGCGCTTAATTATTATCCGCAAAAAAAATTATTTCATTGAAATAAAATAAATATTTTAATCTTCCTGATTGAAGGGCATGAGTTTTAGTCACGATTGTAATAACATTAGCATTTAACAAGTTTATTTCTTAACACTTTAGTAATCTCGATGCAATAATTTAGCATTAATTTCCAACGAGAAGCACTTTGAAGCACGAGAAGCATTTTTTGACTCGATTAACTTTTAAAGAAAAGAAAGTAAAAATTTCAACGACGAAAGTGTCATCATTTCTCCTCGGGGAATTACAATAAAACCTTCATTTAAATGCAACAAACTAGATGACGCTTGCAGTGAAAGGCAGGGAAAATGGCATGAGAAATAAAGCGATGAGATAAGAGGATAATAAGAAGTCAGAAGATAACAAGGAACATGATAAAATATCGCTCATACTATCGGCAAAATGTTTTCATCTCACGGAAGAGTTAAAACCGTCTCTTTCACGCTTTAGGATCTCAGACGGAATTCTCATAAAACCATTAACCAGAGCATGGCATTACTTTGAATAGTTGCAACTTAACTTTAATGCAATTTTTGAATTTAATCGATTTAACTTTTCAACTGATCGAGTTAAGTTATAAATTAAGTTAGAGCCGAGTCATAAGTTGAAGGTGGAAATGCAGGAATAGAGAGATGAAGATGATGATGACAGAAGTACGTAGAATATTTCTTAAAAATTAATTAATGAATTATATATTCACATAATTATTAAACAAACATTTGTTATCTAAAAATATTAAATATTTAATATTTAATTTAATAAAAATGTTTTCTCCTAAAGATTATTTTCAATTATTATTTTATTTATTATTAATAAATTATTAATGACAGAATGGAGTCAAGTGGATGGGTGGATGGATGGATGGGTGGAAAATAAAAATCACCAGATGAATAATGCAAGCCATAACGTCCCGAAGCTTGTTTGAACATTTGTCAATTGAACAATGATCGATCCCTGGTTAATACGTCCTCACTTTGCCTGGATTCTTCTGTCCTTCCGTCCATCTATCCTTGTCTCTATCCATCCATGACCCCCACGTCATTCCATGGGTTCAGACCGCCAGCTTGACCATCGTAGTACCGCCTAATAATATTCCTTTCGGACAGATAATATTCCTTTCTCTATTTACTTATTGCATTATCCATCCGTCTGCTCGTGCGACCATCCATCCGTCCATCCATCCACCCATCCATCCATCCATCCGTCCATCCATCCAAACGTCGGTCCTTCCATCCACCTTTCCACTGCTCCGTCCGAGCAGCCATTAGAGGCTCGTTGAAAGTATTTAGAGAGGTTAAGCGTGGCAATCCTTCTTAATAGGGATGAAAGTTTTTGAATGATGATTTCATCTCCTTTTAATTCCCCGCTCTCAGTTCCTCGGTTCTCTGTCCCTCTATCCCCAGCCAGCCTTATCCATCCGTCTGCTCGTGCGACCATCCATCCGTCCATCTATCCACCCACCCATCCACCCACCCATCCATGCATCCACCAACCCATCCATCCATCCACCCACCCATCCATCCATCCGTCCACAATTCCAATTCACAAACGGCTTTCCACTTTGCAACGAGATATTACTTATTAAACTCTCACTTAACCTCATGATGTAGTTAAATCATTGATTAACTGACCTCGACTATTGCTATCATCGCCATCATCATCATCATCATCATCATCATCATCATCATCATTATCATAATCGTGCTGATGGTTCACATAGATGTGATTTCAAATTTAATAATTCACCATTAATATCGTAACGACAGTCCAATTACTTTCACTGCTTAACTCCACAACGTAATCCTCCGCTTTCTCCTCCTCCTCGTCGTAGTCGTCGTCTTCTTCCTGCATCGTCGTTGTCTTCATCCTCACGTCCGCGAAGTTCTTTAGGAGGCAGGTGCTGGCAGACGATTCTGTCCGAGAGATGTAATGTTTTGCGGACGAAATTACGAGCCTCGTAGGTTGTAAAATCTGTCATCAGACAAAGAAATATACAGACAGACAGACAGAGAGACAGGCAGAGGTTGGTTCTTTTGTTGTTTGTTTTTTGTTTCTCAGTCCTTCTTTCAATCATCAATCATTGCAAGCAATCGCATTAACCGATGATTTATTTCTCGTGTCGACATTTTAAGCTAATTAGGAAATTAATAATTTCGCTCCAAAACGTGAGCGAACAATCTAGATCATTGTTTAATAAATATTTAATATTTAATGAATTTATGGCATATAATTATTAATTATTAATAATAAATATTTAATGAAGAAAGAAAATGTTAATTAAATTTAAATTAAAAAAAAACTAAAATGTAAAAATAATCGTCATCATAAATGCAACGAATGCCACTGAATATTCAATAGGAAGATGGATGACTCGACAGTCATTGAATGATCAACTCCATAAGCATCGGCGGACATCCGATCAATTCATTAAGTACTAAATGATGAATTTACACAGGATTAGAAAATCGATTCATTAAGCATTGATCGAAGCATCTCACGGACGGAAAATGGTAAACAATCAAACAGTACTTTTGATTTTCTAGAAGTAAACACGAAGTAAACAAAATGTAAACACGGGAAGTAAACAAGAGGTAAACACGAAGTAAACAAGAGGTAAACACGAAAAGTAATACGCCAAAGAACAACAACAACAACAATAATTATCGGTACCGGTACTCGGAACGAAATGGCAGCCAATGAGACAAAACATTAGCCGGCAATAAAGTAGAATGCAATGCAATGCCCGGTCTGCCATGATGTTCGCTCACCGTTGATTCCTTTCTAAATTACTTCGATTCTATTGGCCAGTCCCAAGCCCTACTCCTCGAGCTGTAAATAGCACTCGTTCCTTCTTATTTCTACCCTTTCAAATCGCCAGCAGTTGGCCAAAACCTTGACCTTCTCCGTTGCCCTAGCAACCGTGGACGCCGATTGCAGTGGGTTGGGTGAAGGAAAGAGTTCCGTAGGGGGAGCTGGAAGCTGCCCGGAGCCATTTTCGTGGAGCACAATAAACATGGCAACTAATAGACGTTGCAATTACTGGCAAGACCGTCAGTTGCATCGTCGTCATGGCTACGTTTGCAAATAATTATAGTTGTTGTTGCTGTTGCTATGGTTGCTGTTTTTTTGTTGTTGTTTTGTTTTTTTTTTTATTGTTTTTGTTTTTGTTGTTTCGGTCGCGCTTCGCCATAATAGTCGGTGGTTATTATAGCCGTGACATTGGTTTGTCGTCATAGTTGTCGTCGTCAGTAGTCGTCATTGCCATCATCGTCTTCATCATCAATCATTGCCATCATCATCTTCATCGTCAATCATTGCCATCCATCATCTTCATCGTCATCATCATCGTGACCTTCATCAAAAGTCATCATAATTATAATTAATAATAGTAATAATACCAACATGTTAATTATTACAAGATAGGCAATCGCGAGTCCAACGGTCGTGTTATCACGTCGGAATCATTATCACAGATCGCTGATCCCGAGAGGACTTTGCTATGGTTGTGATGGTCTCTGATAGAGGAGATGTACGATGAAGAAGTGGCCATACTTGAGCTTATGGCCGAACACATCCGTCTACAAATTGAGAGCATTTCGCTCGCTCTTTTCCCTGCACTTATCATTTTCAGCAGCCTCTGTTCTCCCTGACGAAGGGCTGCCCTGACAGTCAGGGTCACGCCGAGACACGGTGCACACGGACAGAGGAATGTTCCACAATAATTGAACAAGGGGTGCCGAATGAAGGGGCTTATCGTAAATATTGGGTGCTGTAGGTAGTACCATTTCTGTCTTATTTATGCCGTGTTTATTTTTATTTTTGCCAAATAATTGAAAAAAATGAAGGCAAGCATTATGAGAGAGCGATTAATGAAGATGTAGTGGAAAGTACTAGACACATGATATAATAAAATAAACAATAAATACAACTAAACAAAAAACAAACAATAAATAAAACCAAAATAAAAATAAACAAAATACAATAATAAAATAAAAAAGGAATTATTCAATCATTTAATAATCCTCTAATATAAAACATTAAAATATTAGTGAACCAATAAATAGACGAACGAAGGATGGATGGATGGACGGATGGATGGACGGACGGACGGATGGATGGATGGACGGATGGAAAATAAATCAATGAAATAGATGAACGAATGAGTCTTTTGTTTTGCCTTTGTTAATGAATTCATTCGAAAATGCATTTTATTTATATTTACAAGAAATGGGTTGTGAAAGTTTTTTAATTAGATTTTATTTTTTAAATAGCATAAAATTTTTAATTCAAATTTAAATTCAAACATCAACAAACATAACAGATGGCCATGACAGAAATTAATGCAGGAACATTTCCAAATCTTTTTCTTAGACGCACGATTTTTTTTTCTTTTTCCAAGTCTTTGCATTAAAATAAGTTTTTGAGAAAATGTCCTTAAGTCCTTAATACACACACAGTGATCCGACAACATCCGACATGATTCAACAACAGTTCAGTCCTATAAAATTGATTGTAACTGATCAAATGATCTCGCAAAATGTCGGAGGTGATCCACGTCATTTCTTACGTTGTTTACGTTCTTTTGCAGAGCGAGGGACCTGAATGCATAAAAACAAATGATGGAAAACAAAGAGATTGCTGGAGAAGAGATTTGATTGACGTGTAACTTAATTTGACGCTGACTGATAAGATGATAAAGAACCCGATCAAGGTGGTGCTGGCGATGGTGTGATGATGATGATGATGATGATGATGACGACGACGACGACGACGATGATGATGATGATGATGACGATGACGATGACGATGATGATGATGATTGTTGCCACGCGGTTGCTACGGTAACGGCAAAAACAAAAACAACACGATTTACGAGAATTATTTCAAACTCAGAATTCAACCAATTTCCTTCTTATAATTACTTCCTGGAAGGCATTCTCTACTTCCTTTCTCAGTATTTCTTGGATGATAATATTTTTTTCAACGTTTAATCATATTTAAGAACATCTGCGCCATGCACACATTTTTTCGTTGATAAATTTTAATATCGTTGAATTTATTTCAATATTATGCGACATTTTGCTTGGCCCCATCGATCTCATTTAATTCGTAAATGTGACAATTTGCCACCGTGAAATGCTCTAAAATTGTTGGCAACTTCCTCCATGATTTCAGGCAAACACATGACAGATCGGAGTTGTCATCGATCTCCATCATTTTTGCCTCCCCATATCGAGGTCTTAAGAAGTGAAAACAGATGATTCCGACTGGAAACAATTTCCCCAAGATTTGATGTCTTTGCTGTTCCAAGCAGGAGGCAAGAAACTGGCTGCGATCGGCATTTTATTGGAGAGAAAAATGGTCTGGAAGAAATAAATGGAAAGAAGGAAGGATGGGTGGGTGGATGGATGGATGGATGGATGGATGGATGGATGAATGGACGGACGGATGGATGGACGGATGGATGGATGGATGGACGGAGGAGTGAGTGAGTGAATGGGCGGATCCGTTTATGGATTGGTCTGGCGGAGGAATGGCTGAATCGTATCTCTGATTGGTGAAGAAATGGGTAAACCGATTTGCTTATTGGCGGATGGTTTTGTAAATTGGACAAATGAATGCGATTGGATTGATTACGCGCGCAGGCAGGAATGATTTTGTTTTTGTTTTTGTTTGTTTGTTTTTGTTTTTGTTTTTGTATTTCCATGGAGTGGCCAGGTCACCATTTGGGTGGGTGGTGAACGTGAGGATGGATGGAATAATAAAGAATGAAGAGGAGGATATTACACGGAGACTTTCGCTAATGAATGGGAGGTGCAAAAGCTGAAGGGAATCATTCCATCAATTGCAGCTCTATTTCTTTTTTTTTTTAACATTTTAAAATCTTAAAAAGTCAGACTCATTTTAATCTTTTTAAAGATTATTTTAAATTATTCATTTTCAAGTATATTCTTCTTTTTTTTGCCTTAAGGAATGCCACCCTTTTTTTTCAAACGTTTCCCGAAGATTTAAATCCAGAATCCATAATTCAATTTTAAATAGGAATATTAAATCCAAATGAGAAATTAAATCCAATTTAATTGGATTTCGTCCAAATTCTTTCCTAATGCCTTTTCTGAAATAAATTAAACAAATAAGCCATAAAAGTTATGGAGAAGGAAGGATCGAAGATGGAAGGAAAGAAGCCGGAGGAGAGATGATGACGGTCCGTGAGGGAATGGAAGCAATAAAAGTGGAAAATAAAAATCAAGAAAATTCAAACATCACATAAATCTCCCTGGGACCAGCCTAGGTGTTCCGCCAGTGGTCCCTGCATGGGCAATAATTATAATAATAATAATAATAAAAATAATAAAAATAATAAAAATAAAAATAATAATAATAATTATTATTATTATTTAACATAATTACTTCGGTCATTTATAATTATAATAGTTAAAATAAGTAGTTAATATATAGTTTAATAAGATGTGATTAATAAAAATAATAATAATAATAATAAAAATAATTATTATTATAATAAATGTATGTATTAATCCGTGCTGATGTGCCCTTACAATACTGCATCTGGTAATGTGATACAATAATAATAATAATAATAATAATAATAATAATAATAATAATAATAATAATAATAATAATAATAATAATAATAATTACGTTACGAGGATCTTTTGCGCGCGACGTCGTCATCGTCATCGTCATCATCATAGTCGTCATCATAGCCAACATCCTCATTATCGCCAGTACCAACATGGGCATTAAGATTATAAATAGCCGAATGATGAATGATGACTTGATAAATTCCAGGTCACGTGGTACCACCATCGCCATCGTCATAGTGGCCATCATCAACTTTGTCATCATCATCGTCATCATCATCGTCACCACCACCACCATCATCATCATCACCATCATCATCATCGTCATCATCACCATTATCATCGTCATCGTCGTCGTCATCATCACTATCGCCTTTTACTCATTGTGACCTCTATTGAATATCATCGTCATCATAACTCTGCGCACCTATTCACTTCCAGCGGAAGAATAGAAGATCGTAAATAAGAAGGTGAATCTCCGAGTCATTCCTCGGAAAGTCGTCGTCATTTAGGACTCCGCTCCGTGAATAATTTTAAAAACCAGCAGAGCACATCAGCTAGGCATAATGTCCTGTGTCATGACATTGCCGGCGATTGCGATGATGATGATGATGATGACGACGACGACGACGATGGCGATGATGATAATGATGATTATGATGAAGATGACGACGATGACGACGACGGCCATTATTGGTGATGTAGGAAGTTGTTAGCATCGTCATCGTTCCAATGTTGTTTGACGTGACTGTCCCGATTGATGCATGACACTCTCATTCCAGCCTGTATGTCGTTATGATGTTGTTGAGATTTATTTACAACCTACTGCAGGAAGAAATATTTACCTTCAACATTGTTAGGGTATGCCACCCTGTCTCCTCTTCCCTCTGCCCTTATCAGCGTAGCTATGACGGTGGGCCCTGTCCCGAGTTAGTTCGGGTTAGTCCCCGGAACAACAACAACAACAGCAGAAAAAGATAATCAGAGTTTCAGAGTTGGACGTGTATACTATACGTTGTATTGGGTCAACGCACCCATCACGCACACACGCGGTAATAAATTTCATTCCAAAAAAACTCACGTGTTATTTTTCTGTTCATTAATTATTATAATATAATATAATTAATATTTATTATTATTATTATTATTATTATTATTAATATTCTATGCTGCGTTGTTATTCTTGATAAAATCACAACAATTTCTGTCTATATATATTATATTGTACATTATTTAATTATAATTATGATATTAATTTATAAAGATAATAATAATAATAATAATTATAATAACAAGACCTATACAGTGTATCTTTGGCATTTGATAATGAATGCTTGGTTATCCAATAAGACACGTTGACGGCAGAAAATGAAAGAATGTCTCCCGAGGAAACTGAAAGCTTTCTTTTGTGGTTCTTCAGTCTTTTGTGACCCTCTTGGATTCCTTGAAGAAAATTCCCCGAAAAGTCTCAAGCCTCACCTCCTAATTATCATATTTGATCGAGACTGATTTATGTTAATGCGTCTTCATGAATATTCAAGCACCTGGACCAATATGAAGGTCAAATAAATCGTGAACGAAGGAGAGCTGAAAGTATATAAATAAGAAAATGAATGAATGAATGAATGAAAGAAAAAAGAGATTTTTGAGTCCACTAGTGTTTGCAGAGGAATTTGTTGCCAGCTGGAATGCAAACTCATCCAACATCTCTAATCCGTGTACCAGCAACTACTCAACAACAACACCGCCACTCTGACAACACCGCCAACAACAACAACAACAAGCCACTCCCCCTTTTTCACTCATTTAGCGCCGACGACAGAAATGCAAATGATTCCCATGAAAATGTAAAGAAAACAAAAACGTCTGCAGACAAAAAAGACGAATAGATGGCGCGTTGTTTAATTTGAAGTAACGCTGGACGAGATTAAACACCAGAATTGGAACTTGGTTCGTCCAAGCGCAAGAAGATTCAATTCAAATCTTTGGTCCTTTCTCTCCACACTGGTCTCACCTCACACGTGCGTGGGTGGAGTCTGATGGGGTGCAAGGATGTGGGGAGATTTGTGTGTGTGTGTGTATGTGTATGTGTGGATGTGCATGGATGGGTTGGGGATTTTATTATTGAATGCAACCAAAACATTCTTATCAGAGATTTGCTTGTTTTAGAAATCAGTAATGATAATAAAAATTAGATAATAATAATAATAATAATAAAAATAATAGTAATAATAATAATAATAATAATAATATAAACAATAATAATAATAATTATGACCTGCATAATAAAACCTGTAGGGGTGCTGTAATATTGTTATGCGGACACAAAAATGCTATCAGCGTCATTCTTTTGACAGACAAAGGGAAATATCCTATTGGACTTTGGGGGGAAGAACCAGTACCATGTTTATGGCCCTCGTAATGTCCGCCATAGTTGATTGACAGCCTCCCTCGTGGTTGTATGATGCGGACCCCGTCAGTATTGACTGAACGACTTGCTAATGAATAATATGCTAATCAGCCGGCTAATATTATGTTAATTCGGCTGCCTATCGACTCCTTGTCGATTGATATGCTAATGAACGTGTGCTTGTAGAGGCGTGGTTTATGTCATGAATATTATAATAGTTATAATATAATAATGCAGAAGTTATTCTAAAATTTATGCTTGTTTATTTATGATGCATGGTTGCATGGGTGAATGGAAACTTGACTTGTTGAGGGCTACCAACAGACCGTGATTTGGTTGTTTTACTTTCAGAATTAAAAAAAAAAGACAGTATCTTTTAATTTTTTTTACAAATTTGATGAATTTCTCAAAATAAAGATAAATTTCAATAAAAAGTTCGTGAAGTGAATAATTATAATATCAAAAAAATAAAACAATATAAACAAACAAATTGGAATCATAAAGAAGAAATATATAGTCATCAATTTGAAACTACATTTCAATGGAGATAGATGTCTTCAATATTCTTTTGAAATTTCACCTGATTATTTCATTATTAGCGGACGATTAAATTAAATTATTTAATTTATTTGGTTTAAAAATGAATAATTAATTATAATTATTCTAAATAAGACATTTATTAGTTCCTGTTCATGTTTATTCAGTTAGCACGAGCTCGTGTGGCAACGGAAGGCAATTAAGAAGTTTTACTGAAGCAAATGATTTCTTCAACGACGATAACGTTCGGTTGCATTAAAAGATCAGAATTAATTAAGAGGATTTAACGACTTTAATCTCCCGCCTGACATTCTCTTAATGCCCAGTCAAGCTTTTCATCCCAGCATATCCAATGGGGCCGACGTGGCCGCAGTACCCACGGGGTAATCCAGGCGCAGCGGGCCCCATTCCCACTGTAGGGAGAGCGTCCGCCAAGCGAACCTTTGCTTCTGAGATTGCAGTCGCAGATATTTGCACCCGGTGAGATCACTTTGATGGCAGGAAATATCTGGACGTGATCGAGTTTATGTCAAATGTTTTATGTCCTCGATAGATGTCTCTGATCGATTGTGTCTCGGTCACGTGTTCCTCTGCAAAGCACTTTGAATGCAGTTCCATGTTTTGGTGTGCAATGATTATGGAGTTCTAGTCATTTCTAATTGATGGTAGATTTCTAATAATAATAATAATAATAAAAATAATAGTAATAATAATAATAATAATAATAATTGTTAAGCTATTAAACGATTATGGGTTTTTAAAAAGTGTAATAAATCAATATTTCGAGATTTAATGTGAGAGTTTAAAAAAAAAACCTCCAGAAGAGCTTTGTTTAAAACAGATTTATTGTGGATTATGAATTTTAAAGCCAAATATTAATTTCTTTCTCAAGTGAAAATCAAACTTATCAAATTAAAAATAATTATTTAAAGAGTTGGCATCCAAGACAAGCAGTGATTTATGTACAGCTTAACAAATAAACAATGACTTCAAGGATTTAAGTGACTCGCCCATCCCTGATCGTGGTTTCGATTTCAATAGGGAATTTTCCGTTAGGATCCTTTTGTTGGGTAGACAGGGTGAGATAAAATGCGCCGTAGATCAAAGTTCTGAGTCCGTGTTGATATCACGTAAAGCTTTCTGGGTGTCCTTCATTCATTCGTCAAATGCTATTTGAACACCGACATTCATTCCAGATCCGGGATGATAGAACACACTCATCGTGGAATAGGGATATTGACGGATGAGAAGATAGATGAATGGACTGACGGCCGGCCGGCCCGATGGATGGACGAGTGGGATGGCCGTCGTAGGGATGGATAATTGTAATCGCCATCATTAATAATAAAAGCATAAATGATACGTTTTGCTGCAAAAAAATATCGTCTAGGTGCTTTGCAATTCTCTTTATCGAAAGCCGCAGTTACAATTATCGTCGTCGTCATCGTCATCATCATCACCACCCTACTCATCTGTTATTCAAATTACGTTTCGAGTTCTACCACTCAAAATGGGTAGATGTAGGGACTCTAATCTCAACCCCATGAAATCGCCATTATAACCAACATCACCATCGGCATCATCGTCGTCATCGTCATCGCCAGCTTCACCATCAACAATATCATCATCGTCGTCGTCGCCAGCTTCACCACCACCATCATCATCGTTCAACTCAAGATGTAAGGTCAAAGAGAAGTCAAAGGTCGCGTGGTCTTATTAAGTGAGGCGTGAAATTCCAGAAAGAACGTATGCCTTTTCTTTCCCTGAGAATGATCTTCAATTTAATCAACTTTGTACTGATGTACTGAAAAACAAGAAATAAATAAATAAATAAATAAATAAATAAATAAATAAATAAATATAATTTTTAATCGGTTATTTCTTCTGAAAATTTCACGCTTTCTGAATGCAAATGTCAATAATTGTGAACAAAATGTAAACGCAATGAAATACGACCAATAATAATAAATTATTTTTTAATATTATTATTAAAATAAATAAATAAATAAATTATTATTAATAATTATTACAATATTAATAAATTATATTATTATATTATTTTATTATTATTAATTAGTTTATTAATAATAATAATAATAATTTATTAATTAATAAATTAAATTAAACATTTTTTATAAATTTAGAATAATTTTGAATATGTGTATCATTTTAAATGGAACATGTTTTTAATCCGCAAATATATTTTCGATCAATCATCATCATCGTCGTCGTCGTCATCTCTGTCTCATTCTTTTCATCGATCACTCTCTCTCACTAACTCACTCAGTCACTCATCCATCCATCCATCCATCCTTTCGTCCGTCCGTCCGTCCTTGTACCCAGCACTGGGCACGCAGCTTTTTATTCCAGTTTTGAATGGACTCCGGTTGTTGACTTGATCTCGTCAAGAGTTCAAAGTTCACGGAGTCGCGGAAGTATTTACGTTCCTATTGCAATCGTTTGTCAGTTCAGTTCCTGTGCCTCATATTAAACATAGCTCACCTGAACCTACTTTAATCACCCCTCACCTGGTAATTTACCTGCCTTTCATCTTCAGAACGTGGCATATTTTTTCAATTTCTAGGGGCATTTCACATTTCCTTTGAAAGAGTCTACAAAATAAGAGAATAACTGAATGATGATCGAGTTAATATTCTGAACAATAAGTTCCTAGAATGTGGCCATCTTGAAATGAGAATAGGCAGGAAGCGAGCGACGATGATGGCCTCCAGAACAGATTGAATTCAAAAAAACTCTTCATAAAACTTTCATATCTTCACCTCCGCTTGCGCCAAAATTGACTCGTAAAAAAGAAATGAGTAAAAGAATGGAAGCAATTTTTCCGATTTCCATTTCAGCTTCGAGGATGCCGGTCAAATATCCAGATTCCTCCTTCTCCGTCCCAACGCCGCACGAACCCGACCTGGAAATGATCAGGAGACTCTCGGCTGCCATGACCACAGCAACCACGGCGACAAGCGCCGCTTCTACCACCAGTTCAACAAGAACAACAACAACAACGGCCGCGTCAACCGTTTTGGTTTCATCCAGCTACAGAATCGAAACCGGTAATGCAACCACATTCTCGGTGGCAGAGGAAGGTAAGTTGCTTGGAACATTTCTAACAATCGGAGAGGGGCATTCCGGTGGTCTGTCTGACGTCACAGAGGAGAGGGATTCTGGTGACAATTTCGAAAGCGAGCAGTTTCGAGAAACTCTGGCTAACTCAACCGTCGAACATTCAACATCTAACAACAACAACTACAACGAAACAATTTCCAGCGACAGCAACAACAGCGCCAGCAGCAACAACAACAACAACGTGGATCTCCACGTCCTCAGCTCTTCGTTCACGAGTTCCAGCAAAGTGCCTCTGATAGATTTCAGCGCTCGCGATCAGTTGGCGCCAATCGACGACGTCTTAAACCTGGCGCCGAGAACTTCATCGACGACAGCGGCTGCCGCCCTTGCAGTCGTCATGCTGGTCGTTCTCGGAGTGGCGTTTCTATGTCAGCTGTTGACGCTCGTCACCATGGCAATCAAATGTTCCCGGAGAAGGAAACGCGGATTTTCGATTGGCAAGAGGAAGAATTATAGAAGTTTATTCGCAAACGAGAGACTTTTGTCGAGCGAGCGACCTTCTGACTTCTGCAGTCGTCATCGCAGTAGCGTCGACAGCTGCAGAAGTCGGGTGACGTCGAGTGGTTTTAAGAAAGAGAATCGTTTTCCAGCAGGAAATCAACAGGAAACAGAAGCTGCCCTCGTTAGGAATAAAAGTAGAGATGGTGGAGATAACGTTCATCCATCTCTTTGTCATCTTCGTCGTCTTCCTCCTCCTCCGCCGCCTAGAATCCATCGTGTTCCGTTTATTTCCAGGCAACAAAGTCGTCACAACAGGGAACATCATGCGGGTCACGGGGTTTGTTCTGGGCAATGGAAGTCTGGACCATCGTCATCAGCACCGTCACAACAAACAACGACGACAACAGCAGCAACATCTCTGTCATCGTCTTCTTCGTCGTCCGTCTGCCACCTGTCGAGCTTTTTCCTGGACGTGTATTTCATTTGGTTCACAGCCTTCGGCATGGTCCTGATTTCCAGTGCGGCCATGTTGATTTCGATGGATGACGTCATCTTCCGAGTGCCGTCATGTTGGCTTCAGCTGTATCCATATCTTTGGGGCATTAAGCAGTGGTCTCGCTATTCAATTCTTTGGTTGCTGGTGATTGCCACGCTCGAGAAATCGCTGAGCGTTGATGGAGCGAAAGCGATCGTTGAAAAGAATTCCGGAGGTTCTCAGATTCCGAGAAGAAAAAGCCATTTTGTAACAGACGGTCGAAGCTGCCAAAAAAACGCTATCGGACACTTGGTTGACCTTCGAGTCTCTGACCCGGCAGATGGCGCTCTGACCTCTAATTTGACCCAGGCCGGGAATGCAGGCGGAACGAAATCATTTTCTCATCATGGCTTCCGGTTCAAACGAACAGCTCGGCGTTCGTTGAGCTCTGAAAACATTCAGTCGTACTCGTCTTCTTCTTCTGCGGTTGATCCGTTCAATCAATCAAACACCTTCGTCGTCGTCGGAGAATCAATCAATCAGAGTGCTCCTGGAGAACGTCATCACGGACTGAGTGACAAATGGATGAAGGAAGCAAAGCGTGAGTCGCTAATGAAATGATCTTTTTCTGTCTATGACGAATGGCTCACAATGGAGTTGTTTTTGTTTTTTGTTTTTGTTTTTGTTTAGAACCGTTTCCATGTCAACCGAGTGAGGATGAAGCAAAGATGAGTCCTTGCAGTTTCTACGATCGCAAGTGTCAGAGAGGTGGTTGATAATAATAATAATAATAATAATAATAATAATAATTATAATTAAATAATTTATGATTATAATTATATTAAATAATTTATGATTATAATTATATTAAATGATTTATAATTATAATTATATTAAATAATTTGTGATTATAATTATATTAACAATTTATGATTATAATTATATTAAATTTATGATTATAATTATATTACATGATTTATTATTATAATTATATTAAATAATTTATTATTATAATTATATTAAATAATTTATGATTATAATTATATTAAATAATTTATTATTATTCTAATTATATTAACTAATTTGTAAACATTTTATAGCTTAACAGGAAGGACTTTTTTTTTTTTTTTAAATTTAATCTCTAAATTTAATCTCTAATTTTGATTTGAAAATTCACCCATTTGTCCGTTTCACTTCAACTAAGGGAATTTTGTCAGCTGCGACCTCGTTTCGACGACCTTGATGACCTCCAAAGAGTGCGACAAGAAGAACGCTCGGACACTAAAGTCTTCGACCGGAACATCAAGTCCCCATTTAATCAA
This sequence comes from Hirudinaria manillensis, assembly GCA_034509925.1. Taxonomy (NCBI): domain Eukaryota; kingdom Metazoa; phylum Annelida; class Clitellata; order Hirudinida; family Hirudinidae; genus Hirudinaria; species Hirudinaria manillensis. The sequence goes on along the minus strand of CM067528.1, from coordinate 12,061,222 downwards.
TCAACTATTTGATGCCTCCATCATCAAGCAAAACCCCGCGAGGGTCGTTAGGGGCGTCGAGACATTGGACAGCGAATCAGAAGGAGATCAGGAAATTTGGCAGAAGCGTGACCGGAGATCCATTGGCGGAGGAATGGTTCCAGCCGAGGGAGAAAATGTTCGCGCCGATGATCGTAATGCTTCGGGTCACGACACCAATGACGAGCCGCAAAAAATCAAATTTAGGAAAGGCTTCTGCAAAGGGAAATCTCGGCCGGGATTTGATGGAAAGAAGAGCGGAAAAAAGGAGAAGAAATCCTTGCTGATGGAGACTTGTTTGATCTGCTTGGTCGTTTGCCTCGTTTGCTTCGTCAGCACTTTGCCTGATTTCTTCGTATACGAAGTTGTCGCCTGTTCCGAGGAGAGCGAATCTTGCGGGAACTTGGAGGATCAAGAACGAGAGGAGAAGCTGACAACGTCTGCCCAGCATTTCGCAAAGTCGACGGCGACCGTCGTTGCAGCTTCTCGTGCGGCAGACGTCGATGGGCAGCGAGTCTCTCGGAGCAACGACTCGTGGAAAAATTACGACTCGTTTTTATTGAAATCAAACACGGACATAATCGAGAGCTGGGAATTCTCTTTCGTTTACTTCTGGTACATCAACATTTTGACAACTTTCCTGCCACACGTCATCATGATTGCTTCCCTCGTCAAGATGTCGTTCCTCAAGATTCCAAAAATCCAATCGAAAAGCTCAGATGAAATTGGTTTGGACACCCTAAAGACAGATGAGCAGATTTTTGCTTCCTTTGGAAACAGCAAAAACTTTTCTAAGAAGAAACTTCTCGATGGAAATCTCTCATTTGAAGGCAACCGCAAATCGAAAGCAGACAAAACGGGCCGTGCAAGAGCAGAGGACGACGACGACGACGATGACGATCCTAGTGACAGGAGAAATGATTTCCATATCCAGAGAGGAAAAGAGAATCCGGTAAGAGAGGATGGATTGATCTTGAACGCCGGAAATCTGTTGCCTGGAATATTGAAAGGTGGAGGCAACCGATGGAACAACGGACGATCCGCGAACGCATCCTATGGAGACACCTCTGAGGAATCGACGTCCAGAAAGAGGGATGCTTCCAACTGCCACACTACGTGTTGCGAGAATCATCATCATCAGCATCGAAACGATCTTCGACATCATCATAATCATCACCACCACCATCACAATCATCATCATCATCATCACAATCATCACGAGCATCACCGGCAACATCACTATCATCATAACCGTCGTGGCTGTTGCAATGTGGGATTGAATTATGACGGAGAGGATGACGACTACGACGATGAAGTAGAAGGTGATTGTGCATCCGAACATGGACTCAATTATATTCCTAATTACAAGAGTGATAGATACGTCTACGGAAATGGTTGTGATGATGACGATGACGACGACGATGAGGACGATTGTGATGGAAGCGGCAATGATGATGATGACGATGACGACGACGACGTCGACGAGGATTGCGGCTCAGGTTTTGAAGTCACTGGCGGCGGCTGTTGTAGCAGATGTCAAAGGTGGGGTCAGAAAAGGTCATGTTGTTCTGATGATGATTATAATGATGACGACGACGACGATGACGATGATGATGATGACGGCCACACGGAAGAAGCAAATGATGACGAAGATCTTTGCCACGAATTTTGTAACAGGTCGTGTGACCACCGCGAAATTCAATATCTTAGGGATTGTGATCATGATGACGATGACGACGACGACGACGACGATGATGATGATGACGATGACGGGGATGGCGATGGAAGGACAGATAGAGTGAAAGTTAATCCCATGAGGGTAAAAGATCAACATGGTAGTCTACATCAGCGTGGAAGTTATTTTAAAAGGGACAAACATTCCAACGATCATTATCAAGATCACAGACATCATCATCATCATCGTCATCCTTATAAAGATCACTGTCGACAACAAAAGCAACGCTTTTTTGATGAAACCAGCTTCCTCACGTCGCGCCAAAACAACGACAGCGAAAACATCAACAACAACAACAACAACCACAACAGCAACATCGTCATCAACAACAACAACAGCAACACCATCATCAACAACGACAATAGGATCGTTTCCTTTCGATCCGACAACTTCACGCGAGCGCACGGAACCTGCATACCGTGCATGGATTCGCACTTCATTCCCATGGACCATCCACCCCCAGCATCGGGGACAAACGTCTCCTTCGGCTCCAATCGGTTGATTAGTTCCAGAATTTCCAGCCTGTCATCCTTCCGGTCGTCTGCTGGCAGGATGCAGGTACGGAATCCGGCGAATAGCAGGAAGCGACATGAAATAATACGCCGACGTACCAGGAGACTTCTCCAGCTAATCGTCGCATTGTCGCTCAGTCACATGGCTCTCTCGTTACCGCTCAACGTATTCCATCTCTTTCACAGCCGACATTATCATCATCATCATCATCATAATCATCGTCATCATCAGCAGCCGCTCCGAGGTAACTACGAACGTCTACAAATACCAGACGCAGTCGAATCGCTTGTCAATCGTACGACGGCAAACAACAACAACATCAACAACAACAACTTTTATTTCACGGACGTCGAGGAGAGCGAAACGCGGTACACGTCAAGCTCTCCGGAGACGGAAAGAGAAGGTTTTAATTATGAGCGAAATAATGAACAGCCTCCCCCTGGCGATGAGGAAAACAAATTTCACGAAGTTCAAAATTCCATTTCACGTGGATCCGTTGAGATTTCTACGTCAGCTGGAAATCGGAATCGGTTTTCAGACAACAAAGAAACTGAAGGGCCGTCCCCTAAGATCTGGGAGGAAGCATTTCTCAACGCTAACCTTGAAAGGGCTCTCAGCCAAACGTCCGACGGCAAAATCCCTAAATATCGCCTAGGTAACAAAGATCATAAATCGATCACAGGGGAAGTCAGCCATAAAGTGATGGATTCCGGAGTCAGATGGTTTGACGAATCCCTGTTGCGTTTGTTCTGCGAATTCTTCTACTTCATCTTTCACCTACTTTTCTTTCCATTACTTTGTTGTCATGACGACAGATTTCTTACGGTTTTCTCGAGACTCGGTTTCTATGGGAACAAACATGGCAGCACGAAATGTAGAAGTGAAGTTCAGTTATTCATTTGAAAGTTTCAACAAGACAGCAGTGGTAACCACCGCACGTCACCGTCGTCGTCATAGAAACCGCAGTCATGTAACGTCATCACCTGATGACCTCACCATGTAATCATTACATCGTATAATGATGATCATCATCATAATCATCGTCATCGGTTCCAGCTTCATTGGCTCCCACCACAACAGGGGGTATTAACTTGGTCGGCTCGTATAAATCATTTCCATCTATAAATCTTCTAGTATTGATTTCTCATCTTATGTGCTAAGTAATAATAATAATAATAATAATAATAATAATAACGGTATGTAGTCAAATATTCCAATAATAGAAAATGATTTAAAAGTAATAATTATCAAATAACACTTAAAGCCTTAAAGGTTTAAATAATTGTCTTTCCTCCTCATTTTCGTCTTTCTATTTTTTTATGGTGATGATGATAGCATCATTCATAAGATCATTCACATAAAGTGATTGTAGTGATTCTACACGGTTGAACTCATCGTTTCTAATTAGAAAGTTCAGGTCTTAAATTAAAAATCAGTTGTAAATTTTTGAAAAGCAATCTGTTTGTAATCAAATTGAAGCAGTATGATTCATTCGGAGCCAATGGCGAGGTATAAAACACAATTTCGAGGAAAGAGACGGGTACACGTGTGAGCAAATACTCAATTTGAAAATCTGCTTCCCTGTGTGGCAAAGTTCGAAAATTTGTGTTTGAATTCATGTTTATTTAGTGAATGTTAATAATGTCAATAATTTAATGTCTGTAATATCGTTAATTTAATATTTTCAGTATTAGAATTGTTATCGTTCAAAAGTAATGTAAATTTGTTGTTCTGGTTGACAAGTTTGTTGATGATTAACGAAAAAACAAAACCTCTTAGCGTATGATGTTAACACACCTTCCCTAGTCAGATTTGTTTCAGTTTCAATTTAATTATAATTATCATTTCCACCTCATTATAATAATTCAATAAATTAAGGGTATGTTGAAAAAATGGCAGTATTAATGCACCAATACTAGTAATACAATTTTATTTTGGTATGAAGTTCTTTTTATATTGCCCTACAACAGCAATAGAGCACGGTTCTCAAATGCATTCTAGACCATCGCGATATCAAAATGGCTCCTTTGCTAAGATATGAGCTACTAGCTACAGGTACTAGCACGTATTCTACCTCTATCCTCTCCTATTAATTTCACAATTATTCATCAATTATAATAGGCCTGATGTGAAAGTTAACCTTAGGGAATAACCCAGACAGCATAGTAGAAACAGAAAGTGCTTTAGGGTCAGACATCAGCACAGAAGCGTAAAATTACCAGATGGAATTAACCAGAGACGGGAAAACTCTGAGGTAGTTGTTGTCACTTTGTTAGATGAGGGTCATACATTTGGAAGCTTTAAGTTTTGACTGAATTAAATATTTAATTGAATTAAAAGTATTATTTTTATTTAAAGTTTAAAATGATTCCAACGTTATTTGCAGCAGGATCAGCAGAACTGGAACTTCTTGGAATTTTTTTCCAACTCATCTTTCACATACAACATTGTGTACGTTTTTATGCAGACTCGAACATCAGTTGGACACTCGCAATTTTAATATTTAAAAAAAATATTTATAAGTAAATAACAAATAAATTCAAGATAGCCAACACATGAGAGCAGTTAACAGTTTAAACTTTCAAATCCAGCTGGACTATGCCAACACTTCCCAGCTTTTTATGTATATTTTGGCATTCAAAATGGCTTTCAGTGCATTATTCCATTATGGCTTTATATCTACTCATATCTCGAAATGAAACTCTTCTCTGAAATGTCATCTTCACTCGTGGCATAATCGACGGAAGCATCGATGCTAAAACGAGTCAGGCCAAGATTTGTCCGAGTTTTTTTCTCTTCGGAAAATTTTAATTTCTCCTTAAAAGTGTCGAGCAGCAAGTCGACCCTTTTCTGACAGAAAATCAACGTGAAAGTTGCTCTGTTACTTAATTTCAAAACTTAATTCCATATTAAAATAAATTTTTAAAAATAAAATGACACAAAAGCATTGAAAAATTAACTATTACCTGCAAAATGTGCACTCCGTTCGTTGTCATGACAACCAATTCCTTCAGAGAATCCGAAGTCAGATCGACGAGGTCTAGTCCCATAATCGGATCGTGGAAATCCCGGGAAGCCGAGAGAACATATTCAAAAGTTTTCCAATCGACGTCTGCTTCTCCGCATTTCGAGCCTTCAAATACCGAGTCGTCGTTGGAATTAATTCTTTGAATGGCCTGCAAATCTGGCATTGCCGGGACGTTTGTCTCGTCATTTTGTTTCGACGTTGAATTATCATCCAGCATGAAAGCCGGCATGGATGATGTGGAATAAGGATGCCTGTTATTGTGGCTCGAGGATGGATTGAGCAAGGACTGTAACTGGGCAGCAGAACTGACCCTTAGTTGCACCTTCTCGACATCAACTTTGGACTGCAACTCATTCTGAGTATTTTGATGACATTTGGTCACGACTTGGTGTTCTTCCTGCCGGCCCAGTTTATACAAAAGAAGTTTCTAGCAAATAAAAACGTGACATATTTATTAACAATAGATTTTTTTACTTTGATTCATTAAATTTTGCTAATTGATAGTCACTTGTCCATAAGAACCGAGCAAAATCTCCATGTCACCGTCAAAATCCACATCCCCGACAAGACTGCAGGTGATGCAATCGAACGAGTCACTCCCTCTGAGGTACGTCAAACTGGTGAAACCCGACTCAAAAACTCCTCTCGCGACCAAAGCCTCTTCGAAAGCGCTCGTGATCAGAACATGAAATTCCGAAATCTTTGGTGGATTTTCGGCGTCTGCGACACGCGAAAACAAGGTTTAGTATTTAAATTTGCAGACAAAATTAAAGCAACAATGGTATCATCAAATCAAAACAAAGGATATGCACTAAGATCTTAGAAATCAGCAACAACAGATATAATCTGGTAATGGCATCCAAACATATACTCTTGACAAAGTCAAACATCAATCAAATATTAGGAAGAGAACAGACTAACTGTAAGGATGTACAGTGAATATTTGTACAGAGGTTATCATATTATCCTGTTCGCAACTATAACTCTTCTGAATGTCTGCAAGGTAATACAAACAATACTAAAAGCATAATTTATAATTATATTATATTTATATAGTATAACAGTAACAAAATTAATAATGTTAATGACTAAATCATTAATAAACACCCAACTAAGAATAAACATTCATATAAACTCTGTCATTCCAAAAATCATTTCTCCATCATTACAGTCAACAATATTAGAAAAGAGGTAGAGGAATAGCATTTATAATATAACATATTATAATAAGCTTAATTATCTATGGTCAGGGTTATAGCAATATTAATAAAATAATATGATATGCATGATCATTGGGAGCTGTGTATTTCTTGATTGTATACAAAATGCTATTGGTCTGATTCCTTGATCTGCCCCATAGAGACATAACAAATTAAATAAATAAATAAATAATAATTAAATAAGAACCAATAATTAAATTACAATTTAAATTTTAGCAAACAATGTTTGGTCACCATTTGCAAATAGATCCACCAGGTAAACAGACACTTTGCCATCCTTGCATCCAACAATTGACAATCTCTTTCCTATTGAAGGTAGGTTGAGACATTGCATGCTTGTCACACTGTTCACATGAAATACATATAACAACTATATATATATATATATACTACATACTCTATACATATACTTATATATCATTATATATATTATATATACTTATATATAGGGATCCACAATTAACTGCATTTATATTTTCACATGTCTGAGAAAAGTAAGCCAAGATCCCTACTGAATAAATGCTGGCCAATTAGCCATATCTAGCACAGGACAAAGTTAAATAAAGGTTATCAGAATTTGATGCATTTTTAATGAATGTCAAATACTGAGGTAAAAATAAGAGTATTAAACATTAATAGTACATTACTTTCAATATTTGCAATATTATCAGCAAAGTAAAAAAAACTTGAGTTGCACGCAATAAATAGAAGAATTCTATTAAAAAAATAAATAAATCTATAATCCTGGTAGATTGCAATAAAAAAAAAAGAAATTTATTTACATTCCAGGTAACGAAGCAAATTCGCTGAAATATTTGTCAACATCGACTTCAGTGTAAGAGTTGGAAGAAAATTCCTGAAACAAGCACAAACAATGCTACTCACGAACTGAAACATTAAAATGCATAATTATATTATACATAGTTTAAGATAGAATAATTAATAATTAATTAAAATAAACATTGCAAGACCAACGTGGGACTTGTTGCTGGTGTCATCATCGTCGTTCTCATCTTCACAAACATCATCTGAGGCAGTCATATATAAGTGGATTTTATCGTCTCCTCCTGATACCAGGAACACAGTATCAATTGGCACTGTCGAATGCTCACTGTAAATGCTAAAAAGTGAAAAATAAAGAAAATGATTTTTGATCAAATTAATTATTATTTATTTGTTCTTGGTGCAAAAAAAAACAAAACAAATCATCAATGGACACTTGCTCTGTATGATAAAGCTGGTAGGGCAGAAAACTAAGTTCTATGGTATTGCAATTCTCTGGATAAAAAAAAGGTTTTTTTGTTTGTGACATACTACTTAAATTAATTAATATTTTTAAAAATTATGAGAATAATTACGAAAAGGCTTTACAAATTATTAAAATCAATATTCTGTAATATATACGAGGAATGCTGCCAAGGCCACTGTCACGATTCAATCCAAATTCAGAATAGATGTTGAAATAACTGGTTAGAGATTTTCCTGATGACTCTCTTCTTTGCTGAATGCAAATATAAATTCCAAAATGTGATAAAATGAAATAATATACAAGTAAGTTATCTCTGAAAATTGATAATTCAAAATTTTACCCTGGAAATTTTTACAAAAATAATTCCAATGACTGGAGTCTCTGGCCCTTGATTTAAGGAATCAATAGCCATTATTTCTGCGTCAGCTGAAAATACAAAAATGAATAATAAATGCACTAAGTTATGTTTGTTCATATTATTATAGCATTGATTCACCTGGTATGTAAGAAAAAGACATGGACCTGGAGAGCGGCAAAACATTCTGGAAACCTATGCACATAATATTTCCATTGTGAGGAGCCACCAACAACGTATTACCAACATGTTCATAATAAAACTTCGTCAAAGTATAAACAGTGCATTGCGAGTCCAAACCGCAATAATGCAACTCTTGAAAAGCATCGCAGGACCGACAAAAGTCACTTTTACTCATATTTGGAAATCAATCAACATAAACCACTAAAGAAAGGGAAACAAAATAAAATTAATTGAATCTCCGAATGGAAACCAATAGCGCCATGCGAAATTCCATTAAAAATTCCTTACTTTTCTCTCAATATTTTTATATTTAAAAAAAATACCACAGTCTTGTAATTTGTTTTTTTTTTAATAAAAGCTAAATGTAAGCTGGTTAAGAACTGGTTAATCAAGCGATTAAACTATTTCAACGTTTATCTTGCTTTTATATTTTCAGAATTTATAAATTTTCGGATTTAATATTACTGGAGGCTGAATTATTGTCGGCCATTGTGAGCCTTTCTTTGACATGCTTTTTTTTTTTATAAAATACTACATATTCATGAGGAGTTGCAATAAAAATGGACGTGAATATAGATATTATAGATGCCGTTCTGTTTGACATCTAGGTTGGAGTCCTGCGATATGTCAGGGATTTTGTTTGTCATAATTTTGATAATTCGCATGTTAATTTCACATGTTTAGCAAAGAGAAAAGAAATTTTTAATGGCTATGGTCAAAGAGCACGTACCACATTACATTTGAAGCTCATCAAATCAAGGCCAAAATAAAATTTTCAAAAGAAAGGCTTTTGATCAGCAAATCTCTTTTTCAGAATCTTAATTTTTGGAATACAAAAGATTGCTTCTGCTCTACATTACGCAGTAATGTTTATGGATACGTGCTTTTAATTAGTTAATTAATTAATTAATTGATTGATTTAGGAGCAGAACAATAAATTTATTTGGAATAGGGATTCGAGTAGTGATACATTGTCAAATGTAAAAAGATAAGGATATATATATTTTATTAGCTGGTTAATCATTGCTAATTAGAATAAAATCTTTAAATTTAAGAAGCTTTTTGAAATCAGTAATTATCAGTTAGCAGCTTCTCACGATGAATTGGACATTCATACAACGTTTAAGTGCCATTTATAAACGTTCAAAAGTTTCTGTCAATAAATTTACCCCATCTTGACGTCAAGAAAACTGTGACATGGTGTAATTTCTGAGGATATATTCGTAACATTTAATAAAATTAACTAAATTCAAAACGTAATGATGTGCGTGTAATTCGAAAAATAATTCGAAACAATTATAGAAATCGCAAGCCAATAGTAATCTTGAAAAGAATCGACGATTTGTGGCAAAAAGATGGAGTCGAATAATTTATCACAAATATCTAGAAAACGAAACAACTATTGGACTGCCATCACTACAGTTGGTCCAAAATGGCAGCAAAAACGAAAATTAAAAAACATCTCAGTTCTAAACGTGGTTCTCTGCAAAGAATTAAAAACAAAACGAAGGTCGTTGTTACAAATGGACCCATTTTTATGAAAAGGAAGGCCAGATGCAGCATTAACAATTTCACCATGAATTATTTCTTCTCAAAAATGTTTCTCGAACAAGTCTTTCCAACAGTTCAATTTCTAGTCAGCTTTTTTGATAGACAATTTCGAAGAAGATAACCAAACCCTTTGCAAACATGATTCAAATTCATGATTGATTCACAAACTACTCGTTAATTTTCTTTACCAGACTTTTAAAATAGATATTCATACTTTTCTAACAATTGGTTCAATGGTCATTCTATAATGTCACTATCTGAAATTTTTCTGGAGCGCGCGTGAGTCTGTAGTTTGCAACATCTTGCCTTCTTGGTTGATTGCTCTCGATTGATCCATGGTTGACGGTTCTCCTGGGGCAGTGGAGGATGATCGGGAATAAGTATCCCTGGATTGTTTGCAACCGGATTCCGATGGGGATTGTTTAGAGACTGCAAGGAATTGCATGAATTTAATATCATATAGAGAGCCACGGAGAATAGCCGTGACAAATCATATACAAAATAAAGAAAAATTTATTTCTTATAAGTTTAAAAAATTTCATACTGCAGTTCCATGTATGACCTTTGAAATACCCGCGTAATGACAGGCTATGGTGATAAAATCCTTCATTACGACAGGTATCATGAATTTCGTATACCTGATGAACTTTCAGAGCCAGATGTGGATAGTGGATGTTTGTGATGACCCGGATGTCTGAGCATGGATTTATTTTTGACATTCGAAGAAACAGACGACCTTCTTATACTTTCGTGCATCGTATGGTGGATGGTTCTTATGAAATCGTTCCTTGCTTTGTGAGAACTGCAGGAACGTGAGTTAGCTTTTATGTACTTATTACGAAGTCAGAAATGGAATCGAAAGAGTTCGTTTTGAATATTTCAACAGCACTTGCAACCAATAAATTACTTTATTTTTTTTTTTAATAATTTTTAGCTGGAATGATATTTCCTTAACTTAGAGTCAAAGGAAGTCGATGGGAGAATGGAAAAGCGATGCGAGATCCATGAATAATTAACTACCTGATGAACTGAAACACTTTCTTCGGCCTTCCTTCCCTCTCGGACCTGCAGTGAACGATCTCCCACAGCCCGTGTTTATCATTCGTATCTCCGACGAGAGTTCGTACCTGGAGTTGGTCGACAGGAATGGCAAGTTTAAACCGGGTGCACTCGGCCGGAAAACCTCCGAGACTCGTCCTTGTCGAGGGGGGAAGCTGAGTGGGAAGTGGAAATGGAGATGGAAATCTTCATTTAAGTATAAAACCAATTCACTTTTCTTCTTCCAATAACTCTAAAGCATCATGGAAAATTGAATTAGAAATTGAGACTGGCTCTTTGAGTTTATTTTGTTTGCTTTTTAAGTAAGTTCATTTGTTTCATTGTGTTATATACATAATTGTTTGTTTAATATTGTACATGTTGTTCAATTTGCTATTTGTTCTTTCAGTTGCTTTGATACCTTAATAAATTCATATTTAAGAAAAAAATCGTAATTACAAATTACCTTTCCTCTCTTCTTCGGCCTGGGTCTCTCCTGTGCCAGGATGACGACGGCAGTTTTGAAGATGAAGACCAGAGTCAGCAACTCGTAGTCTTTCTTAATCTTTCCAATCTCGTCCAAAGGATTGATCCAATTGACCGTGCCATACATCTGCAGCTCACCGACATTCAAGTCTATCATCTGAAGCAAGGTTATCTTCTGATCGTTAAACGCAGTTATACAATTATATCGTTTCATCATAAGCCTCTTCAATTAATTTTATTTTTGTTCTTATCATCCGTTTTATCGTAAATAAAGTAAAACATTATAATTTAACTAGCGATAAATTCAATACTTCTGGACAAAAGATGTCGTCAAAAAAACACTATTTTTTTTATAAATAACATTAATATCGGCCGTTTTCACGTTCACTTTTTGTTCACAACAAAGATTAAATAGAAAAAAAAGGATCGATTCCTTAAAAAAACAAAAGAAGAAATCAGAAAGCGTCAAATCATCAAATCTACTTTGTTGCACGAGGCATGGAGCTGCTTGTACTGTTTTACCAGCTCTTCAAGTACTGCTCCGTACTCTTCGTAAATCTTTTGCATTTCATTGATGTGTTCGGCCACCGCTTCCATCGCATGCAAAGCATCTAAAAAAGAAGTTAATTGGTTTTTGTAATGGACGTTGCAATTTCAATTAACGTTGCAACCAATTTCCATCTTTATTAATAACGTCTTTTTAGAATTGATATCTATAATAATATTTCTTGTGTACTTTTAGCTCAACAAAATTGATGAGGAATCAAAACGATATATTGGTGGAAAAAGTACTTACAGATCGTTTCTATTAAAATGTACATTGCAACAGAGCAAATGATAAAATTATGAGTTAATAAAATAATTATAAGTAAGACAATTACAATCATATAAAGTAATCATATATAATTACATTTATACTTGTAATGTAAACCTGTACGTTAATATTAAAATAATTATGCATAATTCCATTTATAATTGTACAGAAAATTAATTACATTTTCAACGTAATTAATCAAACAGAGAGCAAACAAAAAATAATTTCGAATTGTAAAACGTTTATTAAATTTCTTTTCAACCATCCATCACTCCCCACGAAAAAAAATGTCCTTAAAGTCTTCCAGCAACTCACAAAGTAATTTTTCTTTGTCCGTTTGAAAAGTGAAGCAGTCAACAGACCAACATTTAAAATGACAAGAATGAACCAACATCAGAATCAAGAAGCCGTCACCACCCTCCGTCCACAAAGAAAGGAGAAACAATGGCGACCAAGATGGATGCTTCTTTTAGCAGAAAAGCTTTCCTCTGAAAGACAATGAGGAAAATGAGGAAAAGGGCTTTTGAAAACAGTGCGATTTATGACTTCTGACAACAAAAACAACAACAAAAAGTTTTTGTTGTTAAGTTGTTTATAAAAAGATAACAAAGAAGAAGAAGAAGCTAAAGTTGAACATTATAATGGAGAAACATTTTATATTTTTTTTCTGCCATGATTAGCGATATTAATTTGATAAATTGAATTTGAATGAAAAGCCAATGAAAATGGAGAGAATTTTTAAGTGTAAAACAAATCACTTTTTGTGATGAAGATGCGTTTATAGTTTTTTGTTCGTAGGACTTTTTCATTTTTTGGTAGTTTATATTTCAGCAGGATATTTTGGAATCGATGCAAAGAATTAAAAGCGTCACAAAAGAATCACCATGAATTATTATTATTATTATTATTATTATTATTATTACTGCTTTTAATTTTCTTAGTATCGTTTTGAAAGAAAATTACTCAAACGAAGTTGACAAATGAAATTTGCCAAAAAACTTTTGAAATGTTTGTAATTAATTTTTAAAAAAAAGATTAAAAACAGAAGCTTCGGAGAATTTGATGTCTGGCATTGATAAGGTCGCTTTTCATAAACAAGGTGACAATTTTATTTACGTGAATTATTTTTCTAAGCCGCAACATTTCTTGGGTCTAGAACTTTACGACAAATAATTGCTGAAAAGTGAACTGAAATAATTATCAAAAATAAAAACAAAAACTTGAACTCAAAGCCTAACCTTTGAGGTGAAGATGTTCATCTGATTGTGGCTGAGTCAGTTCAACGAGTTGTTTCAATAGAAGTGGATACTTGAGAATTCTTTGGATCGGTTTGATCAGGAAAGACTCAATTGTCGAGGAATGCTGTTGCTTTGGATTTCGTGCCCTCAGAAACTCCTGGAGAACCGAATTGTCCTCTGAAATATTGCATTACAAAAATTATTTTATGTCTTGGGTTACAGTCGAGTTACAAACTAATTGTTTTGGCGCCTGAAATTGTTGCTTTAAAAATTGAAACGTTTTTCTCTAAAATTAATTAAATCGTAATCTCGTAATATATTTTGATTATTATGATAAATTGTTATTTGGCTAACCACAAGATATCATCTTTTGCGCCTTAGAATGACTGGCACAAAAGGAGCTGTATAGTTTGAAGTGGTGGGCGTAATACATGAAAGAACTTCCAATTAAAGTGAGGACTCTTCTCAAATCCTCTTCTCTGAAATTACTCGCGTTCTGTGAGAGAAATGTCATTCCAAATAATAAATCTAAATTTTTTACTACAAAGTAGTTTATTACGAATAATTTAGCTTGCCTGGTGGTAAGAATCAAAATTAGGAATGGTCTGAATAGCTTCCTCTAAGCTGGTGAGGAACAGCTTTTGGAATTGTACAATGCCTCTGATGTTTCCAAATAATTGGTCAATGTCGTCACCAGATAGAAGCATTTCATCTCGCAGAGGTTCTAAATATCTTTCTATGAGGCTCATTAAGTCCTGTTGCATAGAATATAGGTTGTTAATATGTCATACGTTAAAATTATTATTAATAAAATTAATATTTAAATTAATTTTGACTGCTTATTAGGAAATTATTACATTGAGAGTTTCAAATAACTACGCCAGTGACTACAAATGGTCAAATACGAAAGGTTTGGTGTTCCATTCCTGTTACCGGCATTTATCACAAAGAGGCATTGACACGCTAAAAGACTTGCATTACGTGAACTAATTTTATTTTGAAAAAAAAATAAAAATAAAAATGAAGTTTAATTTTTGTAGCGTGTCCATCAACTTTGTTTAAGCAGTTTGATATCCAAACTCCGAAAAGTTTTTTTTTTAAATTATTATTCAACTTTAAGCTTCTAATATCCGTTCTTTGTGTTTTTGATAAGGCAGGAAATAATTTTCTCTTAAAGGGTTGCATTGTTGCTGATAAATTATATACGTTATGTTAAATTATGCATTAACAAACACTTCACATAAAAATTGATCGAATTAAAAACAATTTATCGTAAATAATGTTCAATAAGAGATAAAAAAAAGGATATTTATCTTTCGCCGGAAGTTTTAACGGTTAAAATTCTTTTCAATATCGAATAATAATATTTCTGCTCTCAAATTTCGTAAGTTAAAAATTTGATTATTGACAAATTGTTAATAATGTCAATATTTGATTTCAAAGTACAGGCTAACAGATGTCTTTCTATCCGTTCTTTTAATCTTTTGCTTCAGATTTTTTTAAAATTAACCTAATCTTAGATAGCATTATCAAGGCATGGGTAAAATCCAAAACATTTTATTTGTTTACATTTAATTTATATTCCTAGAAATATACTTTAAACTAAATTCTGCAGTGCAAAATTCAAGGAGCAAGAAATAAAAAACGTATGTATGAAATGTGTATAATATTTATGTAAAATATCCTGATATTTAAAGATCTTTTAAGATTACCTATTGCCAGAAAGAACAGATATTCGAATGACGTATTTGACATATTTTCAGATCTGACTTTTATCACGAGAGAGGGGATGTTTGGCAATTGTCAGCATGCCATTTAGAGTGACATAATTTTAGATAAAAGCAAAACAAAGTCGTCATCAACCGTACATGTAAAATTTACTCCACACCTCGAGTTGAAAATTTTAAAATCCTGGGTTGGCACATCTCAACACAAATATTCTCAAAATAAGTGATTCAAATATCTACCCATCCAGTAACCAGCGGGTACGTTTTTAGATGGAAATCTAAAACATTTTAGGTACATTTTGCAGCGATTTCCGAATAAAATGATGACGAATGTTAGAGAAAATGTTCGATTCGAAGAACCAACCCTGATATAATGCTTCTCTGTATCAATCAATTCCATGACTACTTTGCACGTGTGCTGTGCATTGCACAGGGTTCTTGGTGGAGGCGGAGTGAGGCCCGAGGATGATTCCACTTGATGGATTGCATCGTTAGGATTGTACTGCAGCTGGCATATGTGGTTCACCCTGGAGGCTCCCTGGATTTATCGGAGAATGTTGTGTGGAATGAAACTATGTTGTTATAGAAATTAATACCTTCAAAAGGGAATTCACAGGATCATGAACGGATTCGTCTTTCGTTTTTTTCGTTCTCAACAGGTCAGGAATGTCATCCGGTGATTTGTCAGAATTTCCTGTAAAAAAATCGAATCTTATCTAAAATTAATCGCATTATTTACTAATACTCAGTATTATATTGAGTAATAACCGAGATTGGGATCCGGTACAATGAGATCAGTGATTCGTTTATCGGACATTGGAACAAAACTAGGAGGAGGAGGACATATCATCTTCTCGATGTAGGAATTCGATTGGCTTGCATAACCAACAGCTGCTGACAATCCTCCTTGGGTCGCAGACTTTGATTCTACTGGAACTGCATGCCCCGAGGATGAACTCGAAGCGCCGGAAGATGCCGCGAAAGAGCCCGAAGTGTTTGGAAGGGCTGGAGAAGAGGTAGGGAAGTGGTGAGGGCAGTAGTGAGGCTGAGCGGGTTGGCCGGTCTGATTTCCTGCTGAAGATTCGGAAATTCCATGGTGCGACTTGAAGTTGAAATTGTGTGATTTGATGTCGGAGCAAAAATAGTGGGAACGTTCTATGGAACAGGAGCGTATGGTAAGCAGAAGGGTGGTTGAATCTTGCAAAACTCCCTCGATGTGCACCATATCTAACCTGCTGACCACGTCACCGTTGATCACCAAAATTTCGTCTCCAACCGACAAACCTTTTCAAATGAAGACATTAACATGACTTTTAACTCTCAGCAATGGACGACAAATCATTAGCATCATTTTCATAAATTCAATTTTCACAATTTCAAACTATTTAAATAATGTGACGATTAAGAAAGATTCTATGTTAATTTTATCTGACAAAAACTCGAATATCCAAGAATCTCAAGATTATTTTTCGATAGTAGAAAAGCTACTCCAAGATTGATCCAAGCTTCCAACCTTTCTTGTGTGCAAGGCCGTCTTTAGTGATTTCACTGATAAAGAGACACAATTCGTCTTCCTGGTCGACATCGTCTGCCAATTCTGCCTCCACTCGGATGCCGAGGTCCCTTTCCCTCTCGCTTCGATGAAGTTCAACTTGAAATATGAGCTTCTGACAGAGCTCTATGAACTCGTAATTCTATAAAAATCGAGATCATGAATTATTAATAAGATCTAAATATTCACTTTATTTAAATTCATTCGAGAACATCTCTCGTTTAAATCAAACGACTTAACAATTCAATAAATTAACAGTTTTTGGCAACAAATTAATTCTAAACATATTGTGCGATATGAATATACAATTTTAATTCTAATGACTCACGGTTTCCGACTGAATGAAGACCATCTTGTCAGGGACTCTGTACGAATCCCTGGTCATGTGCATGCGGAGGAAGTGGTCGGATGGGTTGAGTCTGCTCCTTGCACATACGGCTTCAACTACGTCTCGAACCGTCGTCTTGTCGTTAACTTCGACGCTAAGGTGCTGAAGACCGAACATTGAGTCCTCAGAAAAATTATAAAATGACATTGAACAATATCAACGGTTCTAGAAGACATTTTTTGATAGCTGCCTAGATGATGCCAGATGATATCACATGTCTTATGAGCATGGCTTATTTTCACATTTCAAAGTCGGCAGTGTCCTTTCGATAAATTGATTGAAAACGAAATTCACAATGATATATAACCTCTAATAACCACTAAAATAATTGTGCCACGCGAAGGCGTAAAAAGCCTGAACTTCTTAATAGCCCAACTTTGTAATATTTCATAAGAATTATAATATTGCGTTTAAGAACAAAAATTGTAAAATTATCGTCCGTTGATTTTTGGCGGATAAAAGTCTGACCTGGTTATTGGACAGCATGACCTTTATGATGGAAGACATGACGAAGTTTGGGGATGACACGGAGGTCATACTGGGGTCGACCAGACGAAGTTTTGAAAGTTGACAAGTACTGTGACTGGATTTTTTTTTTTTTGAATTATTTAAACTGATTTATTTCTGAGAAATTGATATAATATTACAAATAATATCTATTGGGATACAAAAACATTTTTAAAAAATGATATTCAAACTATTTCATTTTCTGACGAAGGAATTGAATCGTAATTTTCAAAATTGAATCCAAGTCAGGAAAACTAAAAAAGTTTTAGAAGAACTTTGTTATCATTTCTCAAATTGTAAATAATTAACAAATAAACAATATAACAAATAAATCCTTACATTCGATGTTATATCGGAGATTTTTCTAATTTTTAGAATTTCTAAATAAATCATAGCGGTAATTGAAAGGTAACGATTGGCAATTTGTCATGTTTTTACCTCGAAATTATTTTGAAACCCATTAAACTTTGACAAATATTTCGACGTGACACTCGCTGCACAAACTGGAAAAAAAAGCGTTTTGGAAAAGCAACTTTTCCCAGAGTCGTTAACTTTTAGAGCCCTCATAAATTCTTTATTTTTTGCTCGGAAAGCTCAGCATTTTGCGTTGCAAGATTTGTGTTACAAATCGAAAATGTCGGTATGCAATGCTTAAAAACAAAGATAATATTATGCAGATTGAGTGACTATTGTTATAGGTCTCTAGCCTCGATAAAGGAGACTTTAAACAATCACAAAACAGGAAAATGACGAGAAGGTAAGGAATAGAATTCGTTCTTGCCCGTATTTAGTTCCAACGGCACATCCCTTGATCTTTACTTGATTGCTTTCATCGACCTTGAAACTGGACAGTGGACAGTATTGCTTGTGCAGTCCCCCGCATAAGACGTCACTGGAAGCCAATCCAGCTTCTTTCCTCTGCTGCCTGGCACATACAGCTGCATGAAAACTGGTGGCAGTCAATATCCCAATTCTGGCCAAAGTGGCTTTCGTCTGTCTTGACATGCATCCCAGAAGCGTCTGGTGAAAGTTCAAAAGTTAAAAATGGTCATGCAGTCACAAGTCATTAATTGCCAACAGTTCATATTTTGCAGGGGGGAAAATCTGTGGCATACTTGTAGGCTTGTGGCTTACAGTTACTTGGAAATAAATCTCGTCCCATTTATTGCAAACAAAGTTTGGACAGTGTTTATTGTGAGTTATAAGCGTCCAAATGCCTCCGGCGAGAATGTTTAGTGCAGTCCATTAATGGTTAATGCGAAGGTATGTGTTTCGGTTAGCGACGGTTGGATTCATTAACATTCAGCACTGAACAAGGACCACGTAAATCTCCGTTTCGCTTTCCATGACAGCATGATTTAATTCACACACAAAAAAACTTTCATTCTCAGCAAGAGTTGTTGATTTTGATAGATAGCAACCGTGAATGTTGGATGAGCGAGGTACTCCACAAGTACATTCTCTTCTTCAAGTACGTTTTCAGTTTTTATGACCTCTAGGCTATAAAGCTATTCATTAATATTTATTACTGGATTGGAATTCTTGGACATTCGCCTCTGAAATCGGCTTCGAAACGGCAATATCCAAAACTGACATTAATCCAAATTTAAATTTTATTCCCCACCATAACTAGATGGACACATTCTGGCATTGAACAAGTGGCATCTGGAATTTCATATTTTCCAAGAAAATATCCGATGTGGAGATACTTTGTGAGGAAGATTGAGAAATTATAGCGAAAGAACGTAAACCCTAGTGCTAATTGAGCAATTGAATATAATATTTTAATTTAGAGTAAGATGAGTAATATCACATTGAGAGAAACACTGGAAGATCTTTTAGCTTACACTAGAATTAGGAATCAAATTCAAAGTACTTTGGCATTCGGGAGCTCAGCCCCTTGCAGGGAGGCAGTGTAGCACTTGAGTCTATGCTGGTCGATGTACAATTTTTCGAGATTTTCTTCCCATTGATTCATTTGTTTTTCGATCGCTTGTCTGCTCCTTTGGTCGGTCACCGTCGCCAAGTGTAGACTGGCCATTTTCCTCATTTTGATGTCCTGTTGCCACACGATACGACATGACTTTGGGCTCAAATTGATTCAAATTCGTGAGGAATTAACTGTTTATTATGAATTACAATCAGAAAGACAAATTCACCAATTCGATGCTATTTTTAATTCTATGGACTTCATTTCTCAGCAATTTGAGGGTGTTTTCCCTGCCGTGTTGTCTTGCAAGAGATGCTGCGCATGCACAATGAATGGAGGATATCCACTTGTCTAAATCAGACTGAGAGTCGGCCTGTCGAGCATTATCAAATCGTTAGTCGGCTCTTGAGAGCACTGGAATGAAGACTTCCTACCTGAAATAGGTAGGCGTCTCCAAAAGCTGTGCTCAGGGAAAATACGAACTCTTTTTTCGGATGTTCTGGAAATGGCTGAACCAGGCTTGACTCAATGACTGAGCGAATTAAAATGACGTTAAAAAAATTAAAAAATTTTTAATTCAGACAAAATTATGTCAAACACTTAAGGAGTGCCAAACAAGCAGGTAAAGCATCTTCCTTTACCTCGGACACACTGTAGAAGGAGCTTCATTTACGAAATCTTATAAACCCATTCAATATGCTTTTAATCAAATTTGCTGCTTGTTTTTAATTGTTTCTAATTTCACTTTTTTAATTAAAGTTTTATTTCCTAATTGTTATCAAAAATGTCTCTTAAACGAGTCGTCCTAAACTGTTCTTTAACTGCAAAAGCAAATCAGGTTACACTATTGTTTTCCAAACGTACCTTCTCATATTTCGAGATCTTATTATTTTATTTTATTCATTTATTATCCTACAAAAAAAACTATTTGATTTACTTGGTTACGAAGTAAACACGACTTTCTTTCAAAGTCGTAAATAAAATACGAACCGGTAGCATATGCGAGTCTACTTTGTCTGAATAAACAAACCTAGTTTGTGCTTTGGAATATTTTCAGCCTTTCCGCTATCTTGAATGCTTGAATCTCCTGTGCACGATTCATAAAACCAGAGAACGTTTCCTTTTA
Source organism: Hirudinaria manillensis (assembly GCA_034509925.1). NCBI lineage: Eukaryota > Metazoa > Annelida > Clitellata > Hirudinida > Hirudinidae > Hirudinaria > Hirudinaria manillensis. The sequence continues at coordinate 12,040,564 of CM067528.1, read as the reverse complement.
AACAGACTCTGTACCTCTTCCAGGATCTCTTTTGTGCCATTTCCGTTTTCTTTTTATGATGGACGAGCCAATTCTTGGCTGCTAAAAATCTGACAATAAAGATAATTGGGTTGATATTTCTCCAATGAAAGAAGACGAAAGCAACGCCATTTTTACCCCGATCTGCGCACGACCGTACTCTTGCTGACGAGTGAGTCTTGCGAGGGGACTGTTTTGATGCTGCTCGAGTCGCTGCTGTCGTCGTCATCGTCATCGTCGTCCAAGTCACCGGCATCGTCGTCATCATCTCCTCCGCATTCCGATCCAGAAATGTCCGAGGTATTGAACCTTCTGACTTCCGACCAGTCGTTTCCGTCAACAACGTCCTCTTCGTCTTTTGGGGGCGTTGAAACAGAGAAGCGATGGTCTCCTTCTTGTCGTTTGGGGAGGAATTATTAGAGGATTATTAGAAATTTACAGAGAATAATTTTTCACGATTAATTAATTAATTAATTTCCTTTGGTTTCTGAGCAATTAGCCGAAAATGAGAGTGTTAAAAAGGAATAATGTTTTCGAAATCGTAAGATTACTCGTTTCGTCCTAGATTTGCAGGATTAGAGAAGTCATTAACATGGCCCTTTGTGTTTTAATCACGTTGATTATTATTTTCATTACGAGTGACTGTTATTATATGTAGATTTATTATTTGGAAAATTATAATATATTAATTATTCATTCTACTTGGATCTGAATCGGGAAATTTGGCTTCTTTCTCGTAACTGTCTGTCAAATGATTTTTCTCGCTTGAGTATTGGGCAGCTTCGTTTTCAGACGTACGAATCTTGTCAACGTATTCTCTTGGCTGTCTGTCCATTTGGGGAAGTTGCGGTTTCGCTTTTATGGCAGGTTTCTGGCTCTGGTCGCACTTTGGAGTAGTTGTCCCCGATTTGACGCCAGGTGGCGGGGCATCGTTGATTTTTTTGGTGAAATTTGGGGCCGTTGTGGTCGAATGACTCGAAGAGACGATTTCGTGGGAGGAATTCGAAGGGACAATCGATGATCTAAAGCAAGGACATTCTGACGATTGTGAAGGTGGAGTATGTTTGGCAAAAGAAGATGTTCTTTCCTGGCTGTCTTCAGAAGTAGAAGTGGTCGAAGTCGAAAGCACAGTAGCGTCAGTTACATGCGTGAGTGGCGGATTTGAGACACTCGGCGACGAATGCGTAACGGAATTCGAAACGTCACAAACATCTCGGTCTGCGGAAAATTCTAAAGGAAGTTCACACTTGGAACATCCATCTTCAGGGAGTGGTTTGACTTGATTAGGAGGGGAAGGTCCGTTCTTAAGTTCTCCATTATTTTTCTTGAGAGGAAGAGTTTGTCTTGGCGGAGGTGGTGGTGGAGGCCAGTTGATGAGAGGATGAGGACCGAATGTCATTTGGTTCGATGTCATTTTTCTCATCATGCTGATATTTTCTCTACTTAGATTGCCAAGTTGCTGAGAACTTGCTTGATGTTCTTGCACTGATTTATGTTGCTGAAGTTGTTGTTGTTGATGTTGCTGAAGTTGTTGTTGTTGTTGTTGTTGTTGATGTTGCTGTTGTTGTTGATGATGATGATGATTTTGCTGTTGACGATGCTCTTGAATTGTTGCTGGAGATGTTTCTTGTGACATGACAAAAGAATTTCTGGTCGTGAAAGTACTCAGGATGGTCCTGGCGTTGGTCGATGTGGTCGAATGCGTCGAACAGATGATCATGATGGATGTCGTGACGTTGGAGAAAGAAGAACTTACGATGACGGACGATGGCAGAGGCAATGATTTGTCTTCAGTCACGTCGTTTCGGATCGAATTCAAACTAACTTCTTCGGAACTGGTGAACGCAGCGTCTCCTCCCACTTTCGAACATTCAGAGCGCCTCGAAGTTTGATTTCTATTCTCAACGTCCGCATCAGATTTATTGCAATCTTCGATATTGTTGTTGTTGTTGTTGATTGGATTGATTGATGATGGACTGGACGACGGAAGTGTTGCGGATTCATCGGCGAAAGTGACGTTTTTGGAACATTCTCCGTCGGAGCTGGTTTTGCTGCAGCAACTTCTGCATATGCTGTTGTTGCGGCTGTCGTGTTGCTGGTGTTGAAGGAGATGTTGTTGTGACGCTTGATGGTGAAAGTGTTGGTGGGGCGATGATGGCGAAACCTCTTTTACCCTGTCTGGTCTGTCCATTTCCTTCAATCTGTTTGCCTCTTGGACGCTCAAATAGATGCCGTAGTTGATGAGATTGTCTTCCAATGCTGCGCGACAACATTGGTTTTGTTGGCACACGTGTTGCTGGTGTTGCTGTTGTTGACGAAAATTGTATCGCTGATACATGCAGTGGTTCTGACCTGATTTAAATGGTCATTTATTGTTTATCTCGTATTAACATTGAGGAAATCAAGAATGCATGTGTACACGTATACCTCCGCATTTGGTCACACTGCAAACATTGGCATGGTCGGCTTTGAAGACGTTGCATTGGCCCGAAACTGCCATATGGGCGCAGTGCGAACAGCGACAACAGCGACGTTGCATTTCAGCGGCCGACGATGGAACAGATCCGTACAGTCCGGAACAAGTGTGCTGGCTGAGGTATTGCCTTTGTTGTTGAGTGGTCAGAACCATGGCAGAGTGAACCGCACATCTTTCCTGGCTGTTGTACAGCTGTTGTTGATGCTGTTGATAGTCGAGTTCACAGCAACAGCGATTGTCCAGATAAACTGACATTGACTGGCGATTCTATTTTTAAACGATTGTTTACTAAGACCACTAGAAAATCCGAGAGTATTGTCTAACAAATTCGCTCTGAAATTTGTGATAATTCAAGTTTTAGCAAGCTAGCCCAGCTGAGTCGAGCGTACAGCAATGTTTTGGACATCCAAACGTACCTGTTGGCAGGCCTTTGAAGAAGCAGTGTTGGGTAGAGTGCCGTAGAGCTTCTGAGAATCGACTTTTGCCATTTCGTCCTTTGAATTTGTTGCACGCCTTGGTGTCGCATGGTGGAGACAACGAGAATGATTGGGAGATATTTGCGGAGGATGTTGTACATTTTGTTGCTGTTGACCTGTGCTCGTAGATTTCTAAATGCAAATATCCATCTAAATGCAAGCAATGACCTAAACAGCATTCGAAGTTTGAGCAAAAACTTTGAGGAATTCTTTTAACCTAAACTTCAAGTGTAAATTTCTAAAATCACGATTCAAAACAAATTACTTGGAAAATAGATTAATAATCATAATCAAAAACCCTAACTAGTTTCTTTTGCTAGTTGAGAATTCAGTCCATTATTCAGAGTTTTTTTTAAAAGATTTTTTCCCGTTTTTGGATATTCTCTAATAAATTGCATGACAAAGCAGAGCAATTATTTATCGGTCGTTAACATTTTCCAGGATGTAAACAGAACGGATGTTTATTATAGGTTCATTAAATTTTAAGAAGCATTTTATTTATTTATTTATTTAAATTTCAAATGTTTTAAATTTTTTATTTTATTTTCATATTTTGTGGCACGCTGGCGTCCGAGACGCAAGGATGTCGTTGCATTGACATGACGAAGACCAGGTGGGTTTTTTTAAAACAATTTTTTGACTTTTATACAAATTTCTTTGGCGAAAATCTTCCAAAATCGTCAGTGCACGGATATGAGGCTGACGGGAGACACGTTTTACATCATTCTCGATTCATCGTTTTGCTTCAAAAGCAAATGGATGATTATGATAGGCACTTGCCATAAAAAGTAACAAGATAATAACGAATAATTAATAATAAATTATGAATAAATAATGATAAATTATGAATGATTTGTCGGAGGGTTTCACAACTTTTCGAACTGTCTTGCTCATAACTTTATTTAATAGAAGTTATTTAGATAGTATCTTTAGCTTCGTTTGCAAGGTTCCAGCTAAAACTAGTCAAGGATAGCCTTAAAAGTATCAAGCTAACACCAACAAAATATATAAATTATAATAATAATAATTATTATTATTATTAATTATAATATTTATAATAATTATTATATTATATAGAATCGAATATTTCAATTTAAGACTTACTTTTGCATCCGACGGAGGCACTGGTTTCTTCGGGAGACTTAAATAGATGCGGCTCTAAAGTTGCATTTTAAATGATTAAATTAATGCATTAATAATTTTAAATTATTAAATTATGTTGATATTTTGTAATAATTATTTCGGCATAAAAAAGTGCAAAAGCAGGGGTAACGAGTGTGGAATTTAATTAAGCCATTTTAGCCGCATTTCCTATTCACGGATGCGATCCTATGCGATGTAACGAATGACGATATCTAATAATAAAAACATAATTAAAAACAATTAAAAAAATAATAAAAATACATTACAATAACACAAACAAACAAAACTGAAATTGAAAACATGAATCAATGCAACTCTGCGCAACAACAACAGCAGCAGCAAGAACAACAAATCCAACTACCGTGCAGCATTCCCTAAACTTGCGGGCGTCAGAGGACGTGGTGAAGTTCAAACCCCATTCCTTGTTCTGCTTTGAATCCCGCCAATGAACAAAACAATCAGTCGCTTGGATGATTCTCGTACCTGAGTTAATCGTGAATTATTTTCAACATGCATTTTTAAATTGCCTAAGTTTATAATTTAAATTGCAGCATCCATCTTACGATGTTTACGACGACATTGGAGCAGTTTCGAGAAAAATCCAAGTAACGATGAAAATTTACTAAAATGAATTTAATGAAAATGATTTGATGCTGATGAGAGCGACTGTGATGATGATGACGACGACGACGACGATGATGATTAGAACCCAAATTAACATAAATTTGTAACGCATCAAATTTCAAAATAAAAGTTTATTTTGGCCTCATTCTTCAAAAAACTGAGGCTTTGTGAGACACAAAAAGACATGTTGAAAAGAATTCTTCTGCACGTAAATAATAAAATGCATTTTGGTAAATAATTCATCTAGTATTTGAAATCCATATGACAGCATAAATCACAAATTGATTCTCAATGAACCTGGTTGGATGAGGTAAACATCAAATATCTTCTCGACCAATCTGTTGTAAGCAGTCAGCTGGAAGGTGGTTTCGGCCATGTTTTGGACGAATGCCACGTTGACTGGAACCACATCCTCTGATACTCTGCCCCAGTACGTTTCGGTGTTTTCCTCCCTCACTTCAAATATTTCTGCCCATAACCTGATCGGACGTGATTTAGATGTTTTTTAGTTTGTTTTTTTTTTTTAATAAATGCTTCAAATGTTCAAATATATTTTTTTGTAGGAGCGTTTGCTGGTCTATCGATTAAAGAAATACTGACCATTCATAAATAGTATGCAGTTGTTAGGGTTAGTTTGATTCAAGATCTGAATAATGTTGGAAACAACACAATAAGGCTGGGAGCAATGACATTGGGGAATTGGCGTGTTTGACATGCTTTCCTGATTGCCTATTAGAGCGGCCATTAACGATTAAAAAAACTAAATTTTAAAATTAAAAAAAAAGAAACAAATTTTAAAATTTAAGTTTTTTTATTTTAAATTAAATTTTACAATTTGACAATGACTAATTAAATTTTAATTGCAGTTCCAATTTCATTCAAAGGCACAACATGCAAAGTTCAATTGAAAGATGATAAGTAATGAGAGATCGTCCAAAGTCGGTGAAATTCATTCAAATAAACATCTTCAAATTTTGTTTTTTAATTTTAAATACTATTTTATTTAACTATTTTATGAAACATTAGAAACGACATCTTGTTAAAGCAATTCCATTTAATAAACATTTTAATAATCTAATTTGGGATCATAAATGGATCACTAGCTTTTTTCAGAGAATGTGGACGGTCATAGTTTCAATAATTTGTTTACATGATTGTGCAGAGCACATTGTAAACTAGGAAATTCCGTATTTGAAGATCGAGCAGGTTTGATATATTGATTTTATTGAACGCAACACACAATGTTAAAAAAAAAGATCATAATACATAAAACTCTTTGTGGACAATAAGTCATCCAAACAGGACCAACATCAACAGGTGTTTAAGTGAGGTTTACAATCAAGCCACGTTCATAACACTCTTGACAGTTTAATTCATTCGTATCATGAACTGATGAAAGTATTGTAATCAATATAACATCCCGTTTACTAAAAGGCAATAATTTAGCAAATTCTCATCCTCTAATCAAACTCTCGCATGCATTTCTAATATAAAACTATAAATATAGCACCGGCTATGACGTCATCGTCCACGAGAGCTGGATACTTTATCACCGGCGAAATAAAAACCCCGTGATAAGGAGCTCTGATGGAAAGTCAACGATGCGACAGGAAATTATAAGGTTTGCCTAGCAACGGCGGCCATCCTAGCAACAGGCTGCAGTGGAGAGAGCGGTCGATAACAAAGAAGTGGACAGCAAGGGTAGGTTTAGGTGCACTCCAGTGCACACTGCATCCATCCAGTCGTACGCGCACCTGCCACCGCCAGTGAACGCCCTTGACCGCTCGGTCTCTTTTTAACAGACAGGAAGGTCTCCGATGTTGTAAATACTTTTGTATTTCGAGGTTACACGCCTTGACCTTTTAATGATAGTCTAGCAAATTCGAGTGACTTTTCGATTCTGTATCGATGCATCTAAGACTACGTTTATTCTGACTCTCCTGTCAAAATTATGAAATTATTCCAAGATAATTTTGTAAATTCTTTCTTCTGAGATGCGATATCGATAGGAGGTCAACAGTATGCACTTTCAACATTATGTTCATCATCACTGTCACCGATATCATCATCGTCGTCGTCGTCGTTATCATGGTGGTTATTTCGATGGTTTTCTCTCTCTCTCTCTCTCTGAAAATCTTCTCTGTCATGAAATAATTTACGAACGTTCTTTTCATTTTCATGTTTTAATATTCTCCTAATTCGCCTAATTGTGATTTGTCTGCAGAAGCGTCTGCCATTACGTTATTAACACGTTGATAAAGGCGGTTTGCAATTCTATGTCGAGGACTGATCAATACCGGAGCACAGGTAAAATCAAGCCAATCGATGGAAATGTGTGTTCTATAAAGCTGTCAAAGGGGTGAATATGTTTTATAACTCAAATGCTTATTTCTCCGAGAATTTATTTAAATGATTATTTCAAATTATTTGTTTAATGTTAAAGTTATTTTAATTTCAAAGCTTTATTGATTCTTCCGCTAATCACATTTATACTTTGGTCACTTTGGACATTGTATGGTAGTACAGTATTATATAAATTAATTGTAATGTAATATAAATATGCATTCGGGATAAAAATAATATTATTATTATTAATGTTATTTCTATTTTTTTTTCAGAAATCAAAAGTTGCAAGAAAATCTTCCATTATGAATTATATTTGCTTTCCTACGGTTTTAGTAATGGGAAGCCTAACAAAGATTTTATAATTTGCGTTTTCTTCGAAAGAAAGAAAGTCGAATTTTAAATAATTTTGGAAAATAAATAAAACTTGTTTTAGGAAATCATTATTTCCTATATTTTCCAACATTTCTTTTTGTTGCTATTTGTTGCACTTTGTACTGTAAACATTACACGCATTTGAATGAAAATGTTTGCACTTTGAACATTGTTTCCGACATTCGCATTTAACAGAAGGTGTTGAGCACTTTTTGTCTCAAAATGTTAAAGTGATTTCCACAAAACAAAAATAAAAGATTCCTTGTCCAAAGAATAATTTGCGACGTCTTTATCCTCCTATAAAGGCGTTTACATTATAATTGTTATACTTATGATATATTATCAATAAGTTATCTTATATATTACATATTATCTTATATGTTACATATATTATAATATATTATCTTATAATATATAATCTCATAATATAATATCATCTGTAAGTGCCATCGTTACTGAAGTCTCTAAGAGACATTCCAATACTGCAATTACACAAGCGTTATTATAAATATCGTTGTTGCTATTTCATCTCTCACAAAGAGAAGCAGCTCTTATGAGAATTACCCACAGGGAATCCCATTGTCTTCTATCTTATTATTCCCAAGTACAATTTCCAAGAAGAAATGATGATAACGAGAAGCCGTGCGACCTAGAAAATAGGAAGCCAGATGTTGCACCGGGATAACAAGCCATTAGTCACAACCGTTGTTGTCATTTCCATCCTTACGAAGCCTACGTTTTATGTATGTCTATGTTGTCCATTCACAAAAATTGTGAATTGAAGATTAGGGCCAAATCATTTTCCAGATTTTTTTCCGAAATTATTTCTTTGTTTGTTTTTTGTTTTGTTTGTTTAATATGGAAATAGAACCTCGTGACTTTTTTCCTGCCTTTTGTTTTATTATTTGGATATAATATAGGCATTTCGAAAAAACAATGTAACGTATAATCTTGATTTTCATTATTAATATTATTATTATTATTATTATTATTATTATTATTATCTAAGTGCATATGCCGAATATTTTTTTTGCTGAGGTCGAATTTTAATCATTATGACACGACATAATTTCATACAAACAAACATTTATTGTTAAATATCAAATTGCTCCTAAAACTCAAACAATGATCCTTCCAAACTGAAAAGAATCGTTTCCAAAACATTGCCTCAACTTGTAACTCTCTAGAAATCTCTAGAATCATTTCAGACCACCCACGTTAGAGGAAAACAGCAAAGCTTCCAACAACCGACTCTTGTATTTGGTTCATCTTTGTCATCACACATTTCGACAGGTTTAAACAACTTGGAAAAAATCAGTTTTTATAAATTAACATAATTGCTGATGCTTTCCTAAATTAGAGATAATTTCATTATTGTACGTGCATAAGATTGTGTTAAAACAAACGAGCGGATCTGTTTACACCGATGACCTGAATGAATTTCACATTATTGAAAAGCTTTCCAGTAAATCCAACCAACAACACTTCAATTAAAATATAATATTGTTTTGCCTACATCAACAAAGCACAACTCTCCACGTAAATTAAGAATCCATGAAGAGAATAATAGAAAAATCATTTCAATTCATGGATGCCTTTTTGAAACGAAAGAATAAAATGAAGCATAAATAAAAACAGTGAATGGCATCCGTGAAGTGTTTTTTTTTTTGGGATGAAAATGTCTTTGTTTCATCAATTTTATCCTGTATAACGTTATCTTATTTATGATGTGTACAAGGCTTTGTAGGTCTATGAGAATAATTTAACATCATCATTGAGAAAATTTATTGACTTTGGAGCAAACCTTGCTGGGAGATTTATCTTATAAAAGAACTTTTTAAAAGTAAACACATTTGTTTAACAATTGTTTGTTTGGAACGATCAATAATCCACAAATTATTCGAATTATCAAGATGAAAAGGTACGAAAAGTATTCATCAAGTATTAAAAAAGTAAGGAACGCCATTGCTAATAAGATGGAGAAAATATGTTGATGCCGAACGAAGGAAAAACATTCACAAAGAAAGATTCGAAAATAAAAATGTCTAAAAACAAGGAGCATGTTAAACAGTGATGATAAACAGTGATAAAAAGAATTAAAAAAATCTTCACATTCATGTGTCCTGACTTGTTCGCTCGTGAAGGGAAAACCAGGATTGTTGTCGGAGTATTTCTTGATGTTTAGTAAAAAAAAAAATATTCAAAACTCTTTAAAACCTTTGTGGTTGGATTTGCTCACAATTTTTGAATTTTGAAATATGAAGGCACGGCTGCTGCCAGGTGAACCAATCAGGGGAGGGATACAAAAAATTATATCTCACAATATCTGTAAATAATTCAAATTTGGTTCTATAAAGTTGCTCAATCTTTCAAGATATTACAGTCAAGTGTTTTTTTTTTAAGCCAAGAGTGAGATCCATAGAAATACTGTCTCAACTCATGGGATAAATAAATTAAACTGTTTAATTCATTCTTTGAATAAACATTAATGTTGCTGGTGTTAATGCTATTTTCAATTTCATCTATTTCGTGTTAAATTGAGTAACCTCTGGTTGAAATAAGTGATTGAAGATCTTTGCTTCCGATGTGAAAGCAAATATGAAGACAAAGATGAATAACCCAAAGATCTCGAAATGTCAGGACTTTCATTGGATGTTCAAATATCGAACCAATGATATTTGACAACTCAATCTATTGAATTAAAGCTTCTTAATTTAATATTGGATTCATTCATTTATTTATTACAGAATTACCAATGTTGTTAAGCATATAGATGTAATAAATTATATATTACATATACGAAAGGCATCCATCAGGTAACCAATGACAACCATTATGACCATGTGATCAAATTGACTGAAGGTATCCCCCTAATATAAAGTAATTTTCTTCCAATAACAAGACTCTTGCGACCAATAAATTGTCGTTTTCGTAATATCGTGGAATGTAAAATTAGTTGCTACGTGGACTTATATTTGACTGGAAAAAGTCATTGAATAAAGTTGAAAACTCTGCCATATTTTTGTATCAGTGTTTTGTTTTGGATTAATTTTAAATAAATTTTCTAAAATTGTTTCAAAATCGTTGTGATTTTAATATTATTTCTTCATGCCACTTCAGTTAACTTCTGTTTATCAGCCAGAAAATTTGATCTTTCTGTGTAAAGATTGTTTTATTTAATAATTTTTATTCTTTCTTGACTTTAGTTTTTTAAAAGTTGACTTTAATTAAAACTTTAAAAACGTCAAAAAAAGTTTATGATTATATATATAAATATATAGATAAAAATATATTTATACTTAAACCTAAAAGTCTAAATATGAAACAATGTACATGAATGGCAAATTTAAAACCCGATATTTGTTCAAATATCACTTAATTCTAGAGACAGTGAAATGAAACCAAGTGAAATGAAATACAATTGTTTATCGCTTATGTTGTTATTGCTTCCAGAATATAAATCTATTTTCTAAAAGCTTCCAAAATTATGCGGTCTTATCCAATGGATTTGCTTAACAATAAAAGGTTGAAACCCCTCTGGTGATTCGTGCAATATGGGATCCTAAGAATTGCATTCCACTCACTCACTCACTCACTCACTCACTCACTCACTCACTCACTCACTCACTCACTCACTCACTCACTCACTCACTCACTCACTCACTCACTCACTCACTCACTCACTCACTCACTCACTCACTCACTCACTCACTCACTCAGGGCACTATTCAGAGTCTTTGGTTATGAAAGGTTTGCAAAATCTCCTTTTCTCGATGCTTGGTTATACCTCCATAATGATTGCGGATTTATTCCAAATATTATTACAAGTCTTTCTTTAATGCGGCCTTTTACTTTTTTCCAATTATTCTTAGTAAATTCTAAAAATGGTAAAATGGTAAAATGCTAAAACGTAATTAGCGGATTGTTATTGTCAGCCTCATGTGCCCTAGTAACCAAAACGAGAAACAATTACTGACCAGATGTACGCAGATGATGTTCTCTTTCTGCTTAAATAAATATTTGAAAATTGTGAAATTAATAATCGGTTAAATGGCATTTTATATTTAATGCTATAATATTATAGATAATTAATAATAATAATAATAATCCGTGATAAACTTCCGTACAAAGTCATAGCTGTCAAAGACAAAATTGTCTCAAGCGATGTAAAGTGATTAATAAGCCATTAGCAATTTATAAAGACAAACAAATTGTGGCACAATCATAATAATTATGTAATAATATATTATAATTTTTATAATAATAATTATAAATATTTAATTACCTCGTCAGACATACATTCACGTGAACAAAGCAATCGAAAAAAGAAATCAAAAAGCATCACGTAAAGAAGTATGGTTCAAAGGAATACCAGTCTTATCAGTAAACATTTTCGTCGATTTTCCAACTTTTTTTTATATAAAATCTCGTTTAAATAAAATTAATTTAATTTAACGAGATGGAAAAACCCCGTGTTCACAAAATGAAACCACGACGAAGCTAAAAGAAAGATCTTCAAATGTCCAAGTATCAATTTCGAAATTAGAAAAAAAATGTTGAGCAAATGACTTAAAAATTGTGAACGTATTTTTTACTGCACGGGCTCGAAGTAATCAATGCGAGCTGCTTCCTATCTGGGTAGGATTATTGGTTTGATTAAGGGCTCGTATCAGGTGAGGGAATTAGCCTCTTTTTTTTCTTGGATAGATTAATAATGAAGAGTTAACAAGATCAATTACTTTAAATGTTTACCTGGAAATTTATAACAAAGGCTTATCGTCGAAAAAAAAGTTAATCAGAAAAATAATCAAGCCAAATGTAATCACTGAGCCAAAACCAGTGACGAGTCAATGATGGAAAATTTGAAAAACTAATCAAAACCGACCTAATTAGATGGGTGTCCTTCTTCAATGACCAATCGTAGCCGGCCTTTTGCCACGTGGCGCAAAGGTTATTACCCATTTTCAGATCATTCGGGTCAAGACATGAACTCCAACTAAGATGTGAAATGGATATTCTTAAAACTCAAGATTTCATATCGAATGATATTTTTTTATAATTTCCATATATACACTATAAATCTCCAAAAAACACTGTAATCTCAAAATATTTACAATTATTTTAATACACTTTATTCCAGGTATAAACTGTAATTTATAACGTATAATACGCTGTTAATATAACAAAAAACATGATGTAATGTTTTCCAATACGCTGAAATTAGGATATTTCAAAATAATTTTAGAAAACATTTGTAAAGATCCGTTTTCAAAGTATTGATCACCAGTTCTCATCGATTGGAAATATTGAGTACAGATTCATCCATTAACTCGTGTTATTTCAAATGGTATTTAAAAAAAGTCATAATAAATCTATAGGATTAGTTCTTAAAGCACGGGAAATCCAATTTAAATCACAATGAGTTATTACGGAATTTTTGGAAAAAAAACAAAACGCACCCTCACGGGTTCATTGAAAACATATCACTCCTCAGGATGCGACCGGTGCCAGAAGACAGCAATACATTTTGTTCAAACTTTACTTTATGGCGACTGATACAACAGGAGCAAATTCATGTTTGTTGCGCGAAAGTTTCTAACTCGAAAGTCGATCCTTGCAATCCGCCCCTCTCTTTTCAACCTGTTAAGACGATCAATTTCCTTCCTCGAAGAGTCGATTGCATCGTTCACATGAAAACCGTTGCATCCAAAGTCAGGAGATACAAAATCATTTCTTCCAGCCGTTTCATCGTTCCTTACTTTTCCTTTATGATGTTTCTTTTCCAAAAAAAAAAGAAAAAAATATTCAGATTCTGAAATAAATCTTCCTGGCGTATCCTTAGTGATTTTTATCTTGTGTTTTCAAGCATTGAAACTAGCGATAAGATGTTTCGAGAGAAGTTTCGCAGTCGGGAGATTTCTCGACGTAGCACGAGGACAAAAGCAAAGAACACAACAAAAACACGAAGACGATCGAGTCGAGTTGCAGCATCCGAGCGTGCACCATTTGAGACAGCTGCATGGAAGAACAGCCTGTTAAGAATAGCACGTCGAATTCCTGAGCTTTGTAGCCTTGTTAATGTGATTAAAGCTCCAACAAGTGGCTACTTTTTTTTTCTCCAATTTATTTATAAGTCATATTTGTTTTTTTGTAGGCCAATTAATCCATTTTAAATGATTATAAGTCCTTAATGTGAATACTTTGTCAGACTTTAAGGTTATTCTGCTAATGACTGATTTTAATATGGCTTTTCGGATAATTTTGGATTGGAGAATATTAAATTGATTTGGGAGAAAAATTCGAATTTAAATTTCTCTATCCTCAATTATCCTCCTAGATTCGGATATTTCTAAGGTGAATTTAATTTTATTATTTCATCTGATTTACAATTAATTAGCTATTTAAAAGAAATTGTTCTCTGCTTTAGAAAATTTGAATTCTAAATTAAGCAAATGATGTTTGCTGTGAAAATCAAAAACATGTCATCAGTGACATCCTTTTAATTCTTTTGCAGGGGACGAGAGGCAAACCCTTCGTCAGTCCGACGACTTTTTTATGAAAGGGGAAAGCCATCCGTGTGGAAAACAAGTCCCAGACGGCAGTCAATCAAGAAGGAGCAAACAAATTCTTTAGAGAATTTACTATTCCATGAATAAACGTTTTCAGCGCCATTTTGAAATCTTAGGAAGGCGATGAGAAAAGACCGAATAACAAATATCCGATCACAGATTTCAGAAGGGTTCCATGGCGTAGAGCGGAATTTAAAGAACAGACCACTGGCAATGAATTCATCGTTATTTTAAAATGTTATTTTCGGCGATTATTTTCGATACACGCTTCAAGCCTGAGATGAGGCATTATTTGTAAAACTAGGAAATTCTCATCGAGGACGAAGTAACAATATGGCTTTCCTAGATGATGCACGCGATTTCCATCAATCATCAGAAGAGCGTAATATCTGTTTCAATGTTGTTAAGAAGTTGATTTCATCATCGCCTTTGCCATAATTTTCCCCAAAAATTCAAATTCATCAGTTTCTTTTCAATTTGTTTACGTTGAGGTACCATCTGGCGAACGTGTATGAATAATTTCAGTACTTGACATTTTAATTGGGTTTTCTCGCCAGAGACCACTACATTGCCTCTGCACGCTCGGATCCTGTGATAAAATAAAGTTAACCTATATCGCCATTTCAGGCCCATTTTCATCTTCCGAAGGTGAATAGGAATAGGAAGACATATTGACATCACATCTTCACCGAATATATCAAAAATATCATTCATACCCCAACGTTTTGGCTGGTAAAAAACTGAGTTGAATTTTTGTGATTGTTTCGTGTTCCAGTCCCGACAATACACTTGAAGCAAACGTTCTTATTAAACTTAGGGACGCCACTTTGCCATTTAACTGAAATGGAGGAATTAAATCATTGAAATTAAACAGATAATATTTAATAATCTTCTTTTCTTCTACAAGGTCAAACCATTGGTGCCGTTTAGTTCATGCACGGATTCTAGCAGCTTTTTTTTTACAATAGATTAATTTTTAATTTGTTCAATGGAGTATCCTGAAAATTCATCGCCAGAACATTAATACAGAATACTGGCAATTAAATGCTCGATACAATTTATGTTATAACAATTATTTTCGAAGCATACTTCAAAGCTTTGATAAGACATTGTTCGCTGAACACAATGTTCTTCGTTGAACTAAAGTAGGAAATTCCGAATCTCCTCGAGATTTGGAACATTATTACAGCTTTCCTAAACAATTTTATACAAGGGCAATTATTCCCGGAGATTTAGCAGAATTTTGAACAGGATTTCTGGATCCAAAATATTCAGCGTTGGCGTTTTCGTCGATTATGCCACGAGTGAAGATGGCATTTCAGAGAAGAGCTTCATTTCGAGATATGAGTAGATATAAAGTCACAATGGAATGCAACGGTTTGCAGTGATGGCCATTGAGAGCACGAAAAGTCAGGAAGAACCAACAAAATACAGCTGCTCTTGAAAATTTAAACTGTTCTTCCTAGCTTTATTGATATCGGTGTTTATTACGCGACTTGATTTTATTTTTAAATATTAAAATTGTGAACGCCCAACTGAT